>OY757915.1:95653183-96004198 GCA_963585895.1 Sepioteuthis lessoniana | reverse complement strand
GATAACTTTGGAATTAGATAATCCACTAAAGTTGATATGTCATTAAAAACGGACATCAAACCAAACTAAACCACACTGGAGTTGAGGCTGCAGTTTTGGGACATTGAGAATTGTGAAGTCACCTCTTCATTACTAGGTCCAATCTGACCTAAAGTGGTATATATTAGGGGTTCCATTTAGGTTTGGTTTGGGTTTCAAGATATATCAACCATTATAGGTTTTTTTTTTTTTTAAGTTCATCTGTCTATAATTTCATCTTAAATGAGAGTGTACTACTATTATGCTTAAATTGTCACTTCACAAAAACTTATGTCTTGGATTACACTTAAACTGCAGCTCCTTCTTCTTAAAAAAAGAATAATAATTAGTAGTAGTGAACATAGTTACTGAAGTAACTATTCTTAATACAAATAATCTGCACATATTGATATACTTTCAAGTATTCTTAACTAATACTATTAATTTGTAAGAAATTGTAGTTTCAAGTTGCTATTCATATTTAATTTGTTTACACTGTTTCAAGTAATCTTATCTAGTATTCTTAATTTTCAAACAGATCTATTTAATCTATAAATGGAACTCTAACAGGTATTTCTACTCCAGATCACAGTGGACCTGGGAGTAATAGCAATACCTTTTGGAATTTTTATTCAATATTTTACAAAAATGACTAAAATTAAAGTTTAAAAATTAAGATTATTATCTCTATGTTTGTATGCTTGGTTTTTCTATTCTTATTTATCTTTTATGAAATATTGATTTTTTTTTTTTTTTTTTTTTTTTTTTTTTTTTTTTTTTTTTTAAATAAAAATTCTCAGATATACCTTGTTTCATCAACATATCTTATATCATTGTTTTAAAAATAATCATAGAATTTCCATGCATATAAATTCTCTGATTTTAGCCTGAATTGTCAATCTATAAGTAGATGAAAAACATGATAGTGTTCTTAATAGTTGTCTTAAAATTTTATAACTTGAAGTACTTTAAAGTAACATTTTTTCTTGGTATTTAGTACAGCACAGGATGTGGAGAGGATAATAATATTGCACTAACCAATCTTCCTTTTTGGAAAGATCAGATTCACCCATATCTCCTGACAAGATTTGGCACAAGATCAGATTTAATGAGTTGACCTTCTCAGGAAGGGTGGACAGTGACAGATATTGTCTATTAGCCCCAAGGAGTGTCTCATACATCAGACAATAAACCTGATACACTACCTTTTAGTCAAAGGGAATTGGTGTTGCTTAGGCAAGCAGCCCCTTGAGACTGGACACAGAAGCTAGGGAATTATGATTTCCATGCAAGAGGTTTAAAAGAGTTTTTTCTTGTTTTTTGGTTTAGTTTTTATGGCATATCAACTAGTATAGGTTATTTAATGCCAAATCCATTTTTAAACATTTCTATTTCAAACAATTCAGTTTAGCATAAGTACACAGTTTAGTCCTATTTGACCCATAGATAGAACCCTATCAGGTGGTACTACTCTAGGCTAGAGTGGACCTGGGAGTGATGGCAGTAAAGAGGTACTCTGTATTCTCTAAAGCTCCAGTATTACTGGAGCCTCACCATCAGATTGTTTAGTATCATATCTGGGACACTAGTTGGGGAAGTCTTACCCCTCTGCAGAGATGCAGTCAGTGTATTCTTCAGCCCCAGCCAACTGATTTTTTTTTCTGCTTTTGAATACCAAACACTGGTCCCAGGAAAGTAATTTTTATTCTTAATTTTGATCTAAATTGATATTGCTATTAAAACTAAGTAGGAACAAAATTTTTTAATATCTATAAAAACAAAAAATTGAATATAAATGTTAAAATCTGGCCTGCACTGGTTATGGAACTATTTATCGAAGGAACTAACAACGAAGAAAAATATCTAACAAAATCAGACACATAGAATTTTTGCTCACCTGAAGATTGACAATGTGAAACTGAGTGTTGAGTTTTTATTCTGTTTTATCATATTTTATACTTGAAACATACTCTGTGGGAATGTGTTTGTGTGTGTGTATATATATATATATATATATATATATATATATATATATATATATACACACAAAATATAGTAATTTACTAAGCTTTTTGCTTAGATGTAGCACAAGGCCATATGAAAGGGGCACCCAATGAGACTCAAAATCACTCGTGTAGGTTCGCTAGTCGAGCTTGCTAACCATTACACCGCCAGAGGTGCCTTACAAACACAAAATGTAATTCAAATTTCATTGAGCCCAGTTGGCTGGGACTGTAGAATACACCAACTCTTTTTGCAGAGGGGTAAGGACACCACCCACAATGAGTGTCCTTGATATAACACTAACAATCTGATGGTGAGGCTCTAGTCCTGGAGCTTTGGGAAATGTTAAAAGCATTTTAAGGATAAAATTTGCAATATAAAGAAATTAAGAGTAAATAAAATTTAGAATGAAAGAAATGACACTTGAGTCAAATTTAGTATTTAACTGGGTAAAGTTTTTAGGGGGTCTTTAGTGTGTAATTTTAAACGGTAAATTGAAACAGTAAGTTCCACAGCTTTCCAGTTCGGATACTGATTTGAAAAGATAATACAGACAATAAAGTTTTTCAAACGGAATTTTATACAAAGGAACCAATAAAGAAAAGGATAGAAAAGATAAAGTGTTGCAAATTTTAGGGTAATTTGCTGGAACTAATCTGAGCGTGTGCCTGGGAAACAAAGTTCTTTGAATTTGAGTATTTTTCTTTTTTTTCAGTTTTGTCGAAATGTTTCAGTTTTCATTTAATTTTAAGTCTTCTGTAAAGTTATCTTTTCAGCAGAATTCTTGGGTTGAATTTTCTTTCAGTTGTTTAACTTGGTAGAATTTCAGTAGTTGACTTTTGTTTAATTTTTCTTTTATTTCTTGGGAAGCTTCTTGCTTGTTTGAAATATTTATCAGCTGTTCAAAAAGTGAGTGAAGAAACCTTTCTGCTGGCTATTCTTTCTTGCCTTGACAGTCTGATCCCTGAATTCGTACTTTTGTTTGATTTTGGTTTTATTTCTTGGGAAGCTTCTTGCCTCTTTGAAATACTTATCGGCTATTCAAGAAGCAAGTGACGAAAACTTTCCGTTGACTATTCTTTCCTGCCTTTATAGTTTGGTCCCCTAGTTGAGTTCATACTGAGGGCCCAATAGTAGTTCTTGACAAATAGTGGGAGGTAGCTTTTCGGTGCTGTATTGTCATATTTGTCGCTGCCTCCCACCAGACACGACTTGACACAAGGTCAAAAGCCCGAAGGCCAATTAAAGTGAGGATAAAGGGGAGGGGAAGGTCGGGAACGAGCCGAGACTCGAACCCTGCTTGTCTGTGCTGCTCATCGGCTCACTTAGTGCAATGTGAGCCTGATGAGGCAAGCAGTTTCACGAACCCAAATGTGGGTCCGGGCACGTATGCCAGTTTGCGGCTTAAACTAGACACATGGTCTAGTGCCGTACAAGGGAGACAAAGATGCAGCTCGCCCACCCGAAGGTAGCCTAGTCGAAACTAGGTGCCTAATTAAAGGCCCCAAGTCTGCCATTGTTCCTTTTCCAGGGCCACGCTCCGGACCGAAGTCCAGAACAGGCCCCGGGGGAGCATTGCCCTTTTCGGTGTTGTATTGTCTGGTATTTCTTCTCCCTTTTTCACTCTGGCCAAATCAAATGCAGCATGAGGTAGGTTAAATTTTTTTCTTTGAAATAAATTTTTATAATGTAGAGTACCCCTTCATTGCCATTGCTCCCAGGTTCACTCTGATCTGAAGTGGTAGCATCTGATAGTCCTATCTATGGGTCAAATAAGTAGTAAGTTGGCAACCATAGTTGAGGGTGACCTGAAGGCTCCCTTTTTGATAGCTACTACACCAATGTGTAGAAGAGGGCGCTACTCCATTCCCTGGATTGCTCCACTTTACCCTTGATCCGTACCTTATAATGCTGAATGTTATCAAGGAGGCATCAAGTACCTCCTTGGTATTTGAGTCTTTGGTATAACTTTACCTGGGATTAAATCTCAGGCCATTGGCGAACACTCTAACCATCATGCCAATGTCCAGTTATGGGTCAAATACTTGACATTTAAACTGCTTGACATTTAAACTGAGTGCAAACAAATGACTTACATTAAACCAAATTGTTAGAAATAGAACTGTTTGACCATTGGTCTGTGTATAAACAAATGACTGATGTTTAATTGAAATGTTAGTGATACATAGCAATACTTGGAACAATGTAACTGTGCTAATGAATTATTAATGTTGAATAGCAATACTTGAAACTCTTAAACTGTTTAATAAGTTTCATCTAAAAATAATTGGTTAATATGCCATAAAACCCACCCAACCAAACCAAACCAAATCAAATCAAACCATTTAACTGCAAATGAATGATTAATGATGAATAGAATCATTGGTGTTAAATAGCAATACTTGTAACTACTTAACTATGCGCAAACAAATGAGTAATATTGAATAGAATTATTAGTGTTATATAGCAATACTTGAAACCATTTAACTGTGCACAAACAAATGATTACTAGTAAATAGAATTATTCATGTTAGATAGTTAAATGGTTTCAAGTATTTCTATTTGCATTAGCTGATGATTTCTGGATGGAATCTGAGTGATAGCAAGTCTCCTCAAGTTTCCAGGACTCTTCTCAGTATTCTGGCCAATCTTAATAATTTAGTCTGAATAGTCTCAAGTCTTCCAGTACCTTTACCAATCCTTTGGGGATTACCCCAAGTACACTAAACATAATCGATATCACCATCACCTTCATGTTCCATATCTTTTTAATTATCTTGCAAGGTCTAGGTACTTATTCCTCTTTTTCACTTTTTTTTATTTTCTCTCTCTGGTTTTCTGGGATAGCAGGTTCTCCTTTTTGATGACCGTCACTAGGTCTGGTTGTCTGGCTGAGATTATTATTATTATTGTTAATCATGATTATTATCATTCCTGAAAGCCTATAATTACTTGAAAAAGACTGATTTTGGCATTAAATAACCCAAGAAAGGTTGACCTTATGTAAAACCAACCAACCAACCAACCGACCAACTATTAGCTATATAAAATGGTATGATTTCAACCAGGCCGGTACCAAAAATATTACAAATTGCAGTAATTATTCAAGATTAGAATTTAAGACATATTGCAATAATCTAAATATTTTCCTTGGAGTTTATTTTTGGTTTTAATAGCAAGAAAATAGTGTAAAGTTATAAGAAATTTCTAAGCAGGGTAAAGCTGGTTCAAATTCAGAGTTTTCCTTCTCTTCAATTGGTTGCCTTACCATGGCTTAGAACCCAATTTTACTCACAGCTGGAGGGATAACTGACGGGTTAATGCCTTTTCTAAAGGCATTAGTGTAAAGTGAAATGCAAACAGCTTTGTCCAAGATTTGGACTTGGGTCACCAAGTGCATCTAATACAGCAATAACTCTTTCACTATGAGTGTTTCCTGGTTAAATGGTTTCTAGGAACTAGTGATGATAATCATTTAGAAGCAATTATAGTTTCAGGTAACTATTACTAATATATATAATTTCCATGCAGTTATATGGTTTCAAATATTCTTATCTGATAATGATAATTGTACACAGTTATATGCTTTCATGTAACAATTCCAATTTTTTTAATCTATTATCATTATTATTATTATTATTATTATTACTACTCCGACCCCAGTGAAAGACAACCAGCTGATGCTGGTGTGAAAAACTCACTCGGAGTGAAATGATGATAAATTTGCTTTAAATTCAATCATATGGTTTCAAGTATTCATATCTAATACTAATAATTCTTAAATAGATCTATTTGACTCACAGATGGGATCCTAACAGGTACTACCAGTAATGATAATGAAGGGGTTACTCTCTCTCTCTCTCCACTACAGCTGCAGAACTGGAGCCTCATCACCACATGCAGTTATGTGTCATACCATTTTAATGGAGAGGGGCTCTTACCCTCTTACCCCGGGTTGCATTTAGTGTATTCTAATTCCCTGCAGACCGAATGGAAAGAGATTACCATGTTGCTCAGAAATAAAATGGCTAATTTTACGAGAGAGAGAGAGAGAGAGAGAGAGAGAGAATTTTATATGCATATCAAGAGATGCCTAATCTATTAGTACCATTTAATGTACCAGAACTGAATGAATGCACAGTCCAATATATATATATATATATATATATATATATATATATATTACTTAATGACTGTTAATTGGTTCAGTTCTTTAATTCAATGAAGTTGTAGTGTAGTCTAACATAACACACAGTCAAAGCTGATAGCAGTAGAATCAGAATGTATTTCTTTCAAATACTATCATATAATAATTTTCACAAATCTGTAACTAAAAAAAAAGTTCTCTTAACATTAAAAATATTACGTATGATCAAATATAACTTGGCACAGAATTAGTACCTTTATTGTCCTGTATCATATTAAATTTTTAACCTACACCATTTTTATTAGCCTAGATATCAAGGTTTTAAACTTACAAACAAACAACTTTTGACAAATTTATTTTAAATTTTGTTAAAACTAGAATTGCTAGAAAACTGTACCAATCAGTGAAAACAGTGGATAAATGACTATAAAAGTAGCAGGTGGTAAAAATATCTTTGCTTTTAGTCCATGTGATTTCAGCATCTGGTTTTTGATTAGAAATTTTTTGACTCCAACTATGACGGATAATACCAGTTAATCTTTTCAAGTTGAATTGCACATATTTTATTTTAAGAACAGTCCAAAAACATTCTATCCAAAAGTTATTTGGTTTATGGACTTTAATTGCAAAAGCAGTTATATTGTTTATCTCAATACAAACATATCTAATGCCCAGTAGATGAGGCTTAGGGTATGTTGACTGTATTCACCTACAGAGGTTGCCCAGTCTGCTGGGGCAGTAGAATACACTGATTGCTTTTCTGCAGAGGGGTAAGACCCCCACCCCAATGAGTGTCCTGGATATGACACTAAACAATCTGATGGTGAGGCTTTAGTGATGCTTGAGCTTTGGGAAATATGGAGCACCCCTTCCTTGCCATTGCTACCTAGTCCACTCTGGCTCGGAATGATAGATAGTCCTATCTATGGGTTAAATAGAACTAACTGCATACTTATGCTAAACTGAATTGTTTAAATTAGAACTGTTTGACTAAACTGAATTGCTTAAATAGAAATTCTTTTGACAATTAAACTGTACTTTGATTTAAACAGCATGCTTATGCTAAACTGAATTGTTTTTGACATTGAAACTGTACTTACACTAAACTGAATTGTTTAATATAGAACTGTTTTGACATTTAACTGTGTGTAAATAAAATCTGCACTTATACTAAACTGAATTAGCTGAATTAGAACTGTTTTGGCAATTAAACTGTGTACTCATACTAAACTGAATTGTTTGAAATAGACCTGACTATTTGCATAAAAATGGATTTGGCATTAAATTACCTACAAAAGTTGATTTGTTATAAAACCCCAAATAACCAACTACCTACAGAGGGGGTAAGACTCCACCAAAAATGTGTCCTATGTAAAACACCAAAGTGCATTTGATGGTGAGGCTACAGTTCTGGAGATCTGGAGAATGTAGAGTACTCCTTCACTACTATTACTTCAAGGAGCACTCTGACCAGAAGTGGTAGTAATGGTTACGGTTACATCTATGGATCAAATAGATCTGCTTATAAATTTTTTCTATTCAATAAGATCATGCACCCCCCCAAAAAAACTCAGGAAACAACAACACAAAAAATATAAATAAAAACATAGAATGAATGTGATTCCCTAACTACTAGGCATAGAATAACCTTAGATGGGTTAACATGCCATTAAAATCAATCAATCAACAAACACATTTAATATTGTTATTCTTGTAAATGTTTTGCTGTGACAGGAGTCATATTTAAATTTTGTTCTTAAAAGATTTTGGAGAATGTTGCTTATCCAAGATATTAGATACCACAAAATCATGTATGACATTTTATGAGAAATTGATAAACCATATGCAGTAGGAAATCAATTGGAGTAACTGTTATACTGGAACTATACACTCAGTGACTCTTTTTAGTATGACACCGATAAAGATATAAATGGCTACTTCAGAGAAAAGCGTTAATCGCTCTCTGATAGACTTGCCAACTCTTCGGCTTGTACCTGTGGAATACCTTTATTGAACCAATGATACAATAGTAACTTAAGTAGAAATTGATTAATTGATTAAATTTTTTAAAGTTTTCTTTAAAAAATACTTTGTAGGGATGCCATAAATAATTATCTCCCTTTGATAATTAATGTGTCTGTTAAGGAGTCACATACAGCATCGCATGACAGTGACAGAAACCTCTTCTTGACCTCTTTTTGCCTCTGTTCTATGAACAGTAGAGACATTGTCTCTGACCCTGCCAGGGAACCGTAAAGCTATATGTCTATATTACCTCCACTCATTAAGTAAGTCTTTTTTCTATTTTGTACCTCTTCTACATACTGTTTGTTCATGGAACAATATGTTTATAATTCTACCATGGGGTATGTTTGTGTATTTTTTCTTTTGATACTACTTATATGTATAGAAAAGGTTAAATATTCTTGGATATGTAAACAAGTCTATCTTGTCTTTTCTTCTATTATATTCAGTATTAGTATAGCATGGATATGCTAATGCTAATATTGGACCATGATGAGTGTTGACTCAACTAAATATCTTCCCTACAATCAAGGGGGTGTCCTCATGGTGTAATGGTTAAAGCGATGGACTGCGCAATCGTAGTGAGTGAATTCAAATTCCAGTCACACTATTATGTTCACTTTCGGGCAAATACCCTTGGGAAAGGTATGAACCTCCTTATCTTCCCAGCTATAGGTTAAATAGTACCACTACTGTTCTTCTAGGAGAATGGCTTTGGCATTAAATGACCTACAAAGGTTGATATGCCATTGAACAAAGAAACCAAACCAAACCAAACCAAACCCTACAACCAAGCATTTCAATAACTTTATAATTTTTTTATCATTTAGAGTATTCAGACTATTATCTTCATCTTTATTGTTATATTTACGACATTTTGGTCAAATTGTCCTTCAGCTTTCTTCGAGTGATTCTTGTCAAACTCAAGAGCCGACACAGAACTTTGGGTTTGGTTCGACATTCTGTATAGAGTCCCAAGTTTGACTAGAAACACCTGAAGAATGTTGGAGTATGCATTGGCTGAAATGTGAAAGTCTTAATACTCTAAATGATAAAAATCATTAAGCTTCATTTCAGAAATTTAGACAAATAATTTTATATAAATGTTTATTTTATTAATAACATTTTATTTTATTCAAATGTGGCACGATGGGGAGCATTTGTTTCTGTGAGTGTGGGTGAGTGCCAGTCAGGGTATTTCTTTGTTTGCTTTGGTGTGAAACCCACACTAAGGGCTTGCATGCGAGATTTCCTATGAGACCGGAAGAAGACGAGGAAAGACAAGGTCTCAGAGCTTAGTGACAGTCAGGGAAAGGCTATGGTCAGAGAAAGACAGCGGCTGAGTGAGGATTTAGGACCTGTGGACCAAGAAGTCAGGTCAGCGAGCGTGAGAGGACAAGTCAGCGCTCCTCATAGCTCGGTGGGAATTTTTGTTCGAGTACACGCTTGTGACAGACACAGAAGCACAGAATGCTAAAAAAATGCCAGAAACATCTCCCTTCTTACAATTAGGACTAACCCAAGTCCGTGCTTGTTTGTTCTTTCTTTCACTCTCAGTTGTGTATGTTGTGTCTGCTGCACATTTGTAAAACATGTGAAATGCACCTGGCCGGAGATGAGAGAAACCACTAGACTATTGGATGGCCTTGAGCTGGTTTCAGAAGTTGAGATTGTGGAGGTTGGCCAGCGGGAATATTGTCACACATAAATCTTTTATTATTAATTATTTATTATTTAGTTATTTATAAAATCTTATTTCTTTATTTTATATTATCAAAATACTATTTACAAAGTGTCGCTTAGATGTGGAACAAGGCAACAAGCAGAAGGAACCTAGTTAGGATCAAACTCAAAAGTAATAAGTCAGTGAGACCAGATTGCTGAATATTACACCACAATCAGATGCCTATTTGAAAGTAGAAATTGATATCAGATCAATCAGGAGAAAAAAATATTTTTATTTCCCCCCCCCAAGAAAAAAACACTTAACAAATATTTAATACACCACAATGGAGCTCCTTAATCATTAATTGCCTTTTATAAGGATTAGCTTAGTTTAGCGCAGGTCCAAAAATATAGACCACCTACACTACTCAGTTATAATTGATCCGTGAGATTAGACTGCTAAACATTATGCCACTACGAGACGCTTCAATCCTGAGTTGTTATTTATTTAGCTCAAGTCGAAAAGTATTGGCCATCTAATGAGGATCGAACTCGCTACTCATTAGTAATCGATCTGTTGGTTGGTTGTTTGGGTTTTATGAAATATCAACCTCTGTAGGTTATTTAATACCAAATCCATTTTTATACAAATAATCAGTTCTATTTCAAATAATTCAGTTTAGCATGAATACACAGTTTAATTGTCAAAAACATTTCTATTTCAAGCTATTCAGTTTAGTCAAACAGTTATGTTTAGTATAAGTATAGATTTTGTTTACACACAGTTAAATGTCAGAAACAGTTCTATTCTAAACAATTCAGTTTAGTGTAAGTACAGTTTCAATGTCAAAAACAGTTCCATTTCAAACAATTCAATTTAGCATAAGTACACAGTTTCATTGTCAAAAACATTTCTATTTCAAGCTATTTAGTTTAGGGAAATAGTTCTATTTCAAACAAATCAGTTCAGTTCAAATACAGTTTTTGTCCACACACAGTTAAATAATCAAACAGTTCTATTTTAAACAATTCACTTTAGCATAATTACAGTTTAGTTCTATTTGACCTATAGATAGGGCCCTATCAGGTGCTATCACTCCAGGCCAGAGTGGACCTGGGAGTGATGGCAATGAAAGATCCAGCATCATTTGAACCTCATCATCAGATTGTTTAGTGTTATATCCTGACACTCGTTAGCAGGGAGGGGTCATACCCCTCTGCAGAGAAGCAGTTGGTGTATTCTAGAGCCCCAGCTGACTGGGCAATGCACAGTTAAATGTAAAAAAAAGTTCAAATCCTGGACGAGACTGATTGCATTTCACATAGCACTAATACCCTTGGGAAAGGTATGAATCCAATTATTCTCCCTCCAGCTAAGGGTAAAATAGTAGGGCAGACTATGTTCTTCAGCCGTGGTGAGGCAACTAGTCTAGGAGAAGGAAAACTCTGAATTCAGACCTGTTAAACTCCGCATAAAAATTGACCTTGTGTCATAACCTGCCTGAGCGGAGGGGTTGGGTAAATATGATGAGTATGCAATTTAGATGTCAAAACAGTTCTATTTTGAGCAATTCAGTTTAGCAGAAATACGCAGTTTAAAGGCAAGAAGCAGTAAACTCTCGAAACCACTGTTTAGTTCTTTGACCAATAAATAGGACCCTATTAGGTGCTACCACTCCAGAGCAGAGTGGACCTGAGAGCACTGGCAATGAAGGGGTGCTCTGGATTCCCCAAAGCTCCCTCATTATTGGGATCTCATCATCAGATTTAGTGTCATATCCTGGACACTTGTTGGCGGGTGTGTGTGTGTGGGGGGGGGGGGGTCGTACCCCTCTACAGAGGTGCAATCGTTGTATTCTGTAGCCCAATAAGTTCTGTATCACAATAAGTTGCCCATTATTTTATTATTATTATTGTATTTATTTACTTATTTAAAAGCATAATTTCTGTAAGAACAATATTTTTTCTTGTACCAATCTCGGTTTTCATTCACCATCTCTAAGGGTGGAGGCTTAAAATATCTGATCTCTATTACACCCATCTCTACAACAGTCATTTACAGCCCTGCCTAAACTATGAAACGCAAAATATGGGGTGAAAGAGTGGATGATGGTTTATTCTTGTCTGGCCACTTGAAGGATACATATACAGATACACACCACACTCCTCAAAAGAATAATTTGCAGCCACTTCAAGTAAGAAACAGCTTCAGAAACCACTTCCTATTTCGAGAAAAAATTAAAAAAAAAATAAAGCAGCCATGCCTGCAATTATATTAAGCATGTAAAGTCTGGTTTTCTCTTTGGCTCTTTTCGTAATTTGTATTCCTACAATATCTGTTGGGCAATGTGTACAACTTTATGGAAGACGCCAAACTTTCCTCATTTATATTTTGGCACACGAAGACTGGTTGTTTATTACATTTAGGGTTTATAGATATTTGAAGCCATAAACCTATGCGAAGACATAACAGATAAGATTGATGCCTTTAATGTGCGTGTATATTCAAAATTTGAATATGTGTGTTTGTTTGTATATATATATATATATATATATATATATATATATATCTCGTAAGCCAGTTGGTTGATGCTGACCCAAAGACTCCCGTTTCAATGACTACTACTCCGAAATGTTGTGAAGAGCGCTACCCCTTAAGCTTGATTTCTCCACTTATTCTTGATCCATACCGTAGAATGCTATGTGTTTAGCAAGGAAGCATCAAGTACCATTTTTTGAGTCTTTTGTATGCCAAACTGGGATTGAAACTCAGTCTCCCAGACCATTGATGAATACATATATATACAGACATATATATACATGTGTGTGTATGAATGTATATATATATATATATATATATATATATATGTGTGTGTGTTTGTGTGTACACACACACACACACACACATAGTATATATATATATATATATATATATATAAGAAAAGTTGATAAAACAATCCAAAATTTGCTGAATTTATAATGAAAGTCGACGTTGAAAGTTTTGACTGTAATAACCTTCCTCAGGACTTTAAATTCTTGAAATGTTGTTAAAATAGCGATTGATATTTGATGAAATAATATTCTCCTCTTATTTCATCAAACAGCCATTGCTATTTCAACATATTTTTCAGGAATTTAAAGTTTTGTAGAAGGTTATTACAACTGGAACGTTCAACTTTGACTTTCATGATAAATTCATCTAACTTGGGATTATTTAATTTTTTTAAAACTTCTCTTTATACTATCGGATTTTTTCCCCTATTTACACACACACACACACACACACACACACACACACACACACGTATATATATATATATATATAATGGGAAATTAAATACGTAATAATTAAGACTTAAATATGTATTGGTTTATTATTCCGGTGGAGCACCAAATAATTAATGCGATTAAAACTAGTTTATATTTTGTTGGGTTAAAAATTCTTTTAAAGAATTTTTTTTTTGTTTCTGATATATGAATTTTGATGTATAAATCTTAAATATTTAAGATAAACTTTCTTTCCCTGGAATAGCTCTAACCAGCCATCAAATTGTTCGCCATCTGATGATGCAATCCAATCTAAGGATTTGTTGAAATGAATTTATAATGGCTTAATATCTGTTTAGTTTTACTTGATATTAATGATTTACCTATATATCTACACACATACATATGTATACATGTATATATACATACACACACACACACACACACACATATATATATATATATAGATGCCCGTGGTGTAATGGTTATCATTGTTGGAAAAGAACACGGCGACACGAGTTCAAATCCTGGACGAAACGGATTGCATTTCACATAGCACTAATACCCTTGGGAAAGGTATGAATCCAATTATTCTCCCTCCAGCTAAGGGTAAATAGTAGGGCAGACTAGGTTCTTCAGCATTGGTCAGGCAACTAGTCTAGGAGAAGGAAAACTCTGAATTCAAACCTGTTAAACTCCGCTTAAAAATTGACCTTGCCCGAGCGGAGGGGTTGGTAAATATATATATAAAGAAAAAGAATTTAATGTAAAAGAAAGTCAAATTATAACGTTTCGGTTCTAATGAACCATCATCATGACTTGGAAGGATGATATCGAATGATGTTAAATCATCAATGGATTTTTAAGAAATACAAAGCTAGGAGGAAATATCATATATACAGAGAAAGGAGTAACCGTTTAGTCAGTAAATCAGCGTTCGTATTTAAAGATGTATCATATGACTGTTTAAGACAATGATATAAAACTAATAGAATCAAGTGAAATAATGAATTAAAAGGAGAAAGAAGGAAAAAAGGAAAGAAAGAAAAGAGAACAGAAGAATAAGAGAAAAGGAAATAGAAGAGAGAGGCAGAGGAATGTAAGGCAATTGAAGAGAGGGGAAAAAGGAAACAAGCTAAGATATCATGCGTAAATAACTAATTATTGTCAAACCAAAAATGAAACCTACGTCAATTAATATGTCTATAAATTGAAAATTTTAAAACGAGAAAAACGGTAATTGTGGGAGAAAGGTAAATGAAGTTTTAAATCAATGTGAAAGGGGGAGAGAATTGAAAGAAGGGAACTTAAGATATCTGTGTGATTAGGGACAGTGAGCTAGAAATAAGTGTGTATTAGATTAATGGGGAAATCGTGAAAAAATTTATGGAAATAAATTAATTTAAGATGGAATATATTGTAGCTATTTAAGATGTGTTTTCTCAAATACGGCGAAATGCTGAAAAAGCCCGATCTATTATTAACATTTTGACAATGTGAAATTGCACCGGCTTCAAAAATTTGTCCCAAACTTTTGTTGTAGATATGAGCTAACATAGTGGCTACATTAAAATCGAAGTTGTGATCAGACTTAAAAATGTGTTAAGGTGTATTATTAAGATTGCCGACTCTAATATTCATTCCATGTTCATACAATTGCTAATGAATGTTTCTTGATATTTCGCCTATATATTTCAATTTACAGTCTTTCCAAGAAATACAGTACACACCGGTGTAAGAAATGATGCGTCGAGGATTCGAGTGTTGTAAATCGCGGATTGTTTTAGAGGATAAAGTGATAGTTTTAATACCAAGTTTATTCAAGTTATTTCCTATGATCTTAGTGGAAGAATTATTATTAGGTAAAGTAATGTGTGTACGGGGAAGATTAATTTTATCGGAGGGTGTGTTAACATTAGTTTGAGGTCAATTTCTATTGTGGATTTTAATGGCTTCAGATTTAGCAAAACGAATAAAATGTTTTGAGTAAAGGAGGTTTAGAAAGGAATTTTCTCTGTAATTAAATTCATCATTTAGATATTTCAAGGAACAGTTACGTAGGGCCCAAAGGTAAAACCTATGATAACTCCTCTTTTAGTTGTGGTGGGAATAGACGTGTATGTGGTCGTTTTTACATGTGGGTTTATGGTAAACCCTGAATTCTAATTTGTCACTTTTCCTAATAAGTAAGACATCCCAAAAAGGTAAAGTGTTGTTGGATTCAAGTTCAGACGTGAACTTTATAGAAGGTTCTACATTATTTAGTCTGTCAGTGATATTATATAAACTAAGATATTGATAAATAAATCTACATTTTCTTTTTTGAATAGAGGAACTGTGAATTGAATTACTATGATCAGAAAATCTAGCGAACACTTATGCACGCCATACGGAAACACTGGACAGCTGTTTCGACCATAATTAGTTAATTTGGCGTCACTTGTGTGCGATATGGACCGACGGTTCAGTTGTAGAGTTTTGGCTCTGCAATCTGTGGTCACTGGTTCGATCTCCAAAGGTGGAAATCACGATATACACTGCTGATGAGACCTAATAAGGTCGAAATAGCTGTCCAGTGTTTCCATATGTCATGCGTAAGTATTCAAGTGGATAAATAAGTATGTAATATAGCGTTAGTTTTTCGAAGGTAATTATCTAAACATTCAATACACCTATTGACAGGTGTATTACTATACAAGGATTTGATATTTAAACTAGCTAAATATTTGTTGTTTTTTTTTATATTAATGTCAATTGATTTAAGAAGTGAACTGGGATTCTTGAAATGTGTATCGCTGATAGTACCCAACTGAGGGAATAGTATTTTAGCTAAAAGTTTAGCGATGTTGTTGGGTGGAGCAGATCGTATGCCATAGATAATCGGTCTTAAGAGAATGTCAGGTTTGTGGGTTTTGGGAAGACCATAAATTTCAATTTTCTTTTTTTTCTTCTCTATATTGTCGGATTCATTTCCATTATTCACTTCCATATATATATATATATGTGTGGGCCTGCAAAATCCACTGACTGCACCTCTGCAGAGGAGTTAGACTCCCCCAATGAATGTCGTGGATACGACACTAAATAATCTGATGGTGAGACTTCAGTAATGCTGGAGCTTTAGGGAATGCGGAGTATCCCTCCATTGCCATCGCTGCCAGGTCCAGTCTGGTCCGGAGTGATTGCACCTGATAGGGTCCTATTTATGGGTCAAATAGAACTAAACTGTGTAATTACGCTAAACTGAATTGCTTAAAATTAACTGTTTTTACATTTAACTGTGTGTTTAAACTGCGTACTTATGCTAAACTGAATTGCTTGAAATAGAACTGTTTTGACATTTAACTGTGTGTAAACAAAAAACTATACTTATACTAAACTGAATTGAGTGAAACTTTTATCAAAATGACTTAATTCGGCGTTAAATGACCCGAAAAGGGTTGATACCCCGTAAAACAACCAACCAACCACATATCTATATATACATATATATACATGTAAACATATATATTGCTTATCCCAGATATCTAACCGCAGAACCATTGTCATTTTCTGCCTTAGTGAAGGAATTTTTTTTTACCTATACCTTTTTACATACACGTTATCGGCTACCGGGAGTGCTCAATTTTTTAGAAGAGCTATTGCGTTTTAGCTTATGTGGTAGCCGGCAAATTCCCCACTTGATTGCTCAACCCACGGGAGGGAGCTTATTTAGTGTGACCCTCAGACAGACTGTTTCGTTGTCTCACAACTCTTCATCGTGGCTAGACACGCGATATGCTTCAAGCTGGGATCGAAACCAGGCTGACTTTATGTCAGTCAGATTTTTATGGCATTTTGTTTCTTTTTAAATTTTTTGTGGCTTATCAATTTTATTCAAATATATCTTTCTGAGAATACTCCATTCTATTGATGCTAAACACAGAGTTGAAACTAAAGAAAGCAATGAATTAAAAAAATATCTACACATTCCTGTTTGTCTTATTAATGTTCATCTTTATTTTATTTTTTTACCACATAGAAATATGTTCTGGAATTCTTTTGTATTTGAGAAAAAATGGCTAATATTAGTATTTAATTGGTTACCATTTTGGAATGATAGCATCCAGATTTACTTATCTTAGTTGTGTTACTGCCAGCCAAGCATTTCTTTTGATGGTATTTGTATTATTTCATTTATTTAGTCATTTATTATTTTAATTTTTTTTCTTAAAAAAAATCCCTAAATAGTCCACCCAAAATAACAAAAGCTGATAAAGGCCCAATACTTTTAAACTGAATTAAACAGTGTACAAGGGTAAAGTAGCCCAAAAAGGCATATCAGCTGTTAGTCATTCAAAGAAACTATCTTACAATAATGCTTTTGTCTTTGTTTTATCTCAGTCTTTTTACATTTTTTTAAAAACTGCTTTATGCTGTAGACATGCCTTATTTAAATTCTGAAAGGTTTAGTTCTTTTCAAGATATTAGCAAGTTTATTTTTGTAATTGCGATTAAGTTATAAATAACATAACGTGTATAAGATAAATATAATGAATTTGACAATTTCAGTGAGTTTTTGTATCATCTGCTAGTCTGTTATATTTTAGGCAAATTCTATTGTCAAAAATACGAGGAGTGTTGAATAAAATTTGCGCTTAAATTTGTCAATATGATTCTTTGTCTTAATATCTTAGGCTGAATGCCATATTCCACTATAAGACCTTATTCAAATATTGGTATTTTGAGGAGTTACTGTACTTGATAACATATAAGAACTCTCCTCTTTTCTCTCTGCTCCAAAATTGCTCATAAGATCTCCTGACTCTCTTGTGTGAAGTTGAGGTATCTGATAGATTATTGTTTACCCAGATTCATAGACTGAAAGTACATATATCGACCTAATTCCTCTACCACGAGCCGCATGTGACACAAAATCATTTTTTTAAAGCAGAGTTAAGCTGGTTTAAATTCAGACTAGTGGCCTAACTATGGTTAAATAACCCAATCTGCCCTACTATTTTACACATAGGTGAAGGATGAATAAATGGATTAATTCTGTTACATTATGTAGCATGGGGGTGTATGGTACTGCTTGGTTTAAGATTGTTTTAGATGAATAAGTAGATAAAAAATATAGTTTATTTGATGCCAAATCCTGTTTATACATATATATTAAATATATGATTACTAAATACATTATGTAGATAATATTTTTAAACGAACCCAAGCTTATTTTTACACACAGTTAAATGGTTTCCCTTATTTCTATCTAATACGAATTATTCTATTTACCATCAATCATTTGCTTGCATCCAGTTAAATGTTTTCAAATATTGTTGTGTATCACTAACAATTCAATTAAACATCAGTCTTTTGTTTACACACAATTAAATGATCAAACAGTTCTATTTCAAACAATTCGGTTTAACATAGGTACACAGTTTAAATGTCAAACAGTTCTATTTGAAGCATTGATGAAATCCTATCAGATGCTATCGCTCCGGCCCAGAATGAACCTGGGAGCGATGGCAATGAAGTGGTACTCTACATTCCCCAAAGCTCCAGAATTACTGGAGCCTCACCATCAGATTGTTTAGTGTCATATCCAGATTACTCGTTGGGTGCGAGTCTTACTCCTCTGTAGAGATACAGTCGGTGTATTCTGCAGTCCCAGTCAAGTTGGCCAAATAAAAGGATGACCGGAAGTTATTTATGACTCATCTCAATAGAAATGGGATATTGGCGGCTTCAAAGAGATCTTTTAAAGTTCATGCAAACTAAAGAAAAACGATATAATTATGATTTTAATTACTTGGGTTGCTTATACACACAGGGTCGCGTTCCGATACTGATAGAGGGTCGACGACTGATAGAGTAATCGACAACCAAAAATAGAGTGTATTCAACTGTCGAAGTCGACAGTTAAAATGTTGATCTCCTAAATCGAAGCATCTAGTTTATATCAGAAGTGAGCTTAAAAAAACTGTCAGACATTCTCTCTTTCTCTCTCGCTTTAAAGTGAATTGTATTTTGATTAGCTATCGATGAACAAATGATAAAGGATAAAAATAAAACTGAAATTCCTTGCGTTTGAGTCGGTTAATTTTAACGTCATAAGCAAAATACCTTCCATCCGGAAAAGAGTCGGAAACCTGTTTACTTTTCAGGAAAAGAAAGAACGAACGAGAATTCGACCACCCTTCGCAGAAAGGAATGAAGAGCCGAGCTGTGCTTAGTGTTTCACTCTCCACTCCCCCCCGAATTGACAGTCTGGTGCCGACAACGTAACACATATTCCCCTGAACACAAGGCATACAGCCATTTGGTCTCGTACAAAAGTACTACCATAACTCTGACATTTATATTCATTTGGTAACACGTGATTCAGAGGGCGGCATTTATATTATTTTGATCATGCATTCATGTTACAATGCCTTTCCTAAGGGAATTAGCACGAAGGATTTTAACTCTAGTTACCGATTCCATTCCCAACGCCGATAACCGTTACGCTAAGCGCACCTCCACAAAAGTCCTTTGTACCTAACCCAACTCTATAATATTATAATATTAAATGTAAGTAACAGGGTAGGGGGTCTTTTAGACCATCAGTTATGATACTGTTCGTACGAGGATCATTAAATAAGTTTCCAGACTTTTTTTCGTATGGGCACTTTTATTGATAGTACACACATGAAACTCTAGTCCCCTTCGAAGTAATCTCCTCCGGTTGCAATGCACTTGTTGTACCGTTCCAACAGCTTTTGGAACGCCCCATGGAAGTCCTCTTGTGTGAGCGTGTCAATGACCTTCGTCACAGCCTCTTTCATCTCCTCTATTGTTTCATAACGACAGCCTCTAAGTTTTTCCTTGTCACAGGGAGCAAGGTCTGGACTATAGGGAGGCTGAGGAACTGTCTTGATACTATTTACCAACCCCTCCGCTCGGGCAGGATATGACACAAGGTCAATTTTTAAGCTGAGTTTAACAGGTTTGAATTCAGACTTTTCCTTCTCCTAGATTAGTTGCCTAACCAAGGCTGAATAACCTAGTCTGTCCTACTATTTACCCTTAGCTGGAGGGAGAATAATTGGATTCATACCTTCCCCAAGGGTATTAGTGCTATGTGAAATGCAATCAGTCAGGTCCAGGATTTGAACTCGTGTCGCCGTGTCCATTTCCTACGACGATAAGGTCTTGATACCCATTTTGGTCAAATAGTCTGTGACAAGGATGGAGTTGTGGACTGGTGTATTGTCCTGGTCGAAATACCACTGACCCGATTTGAAGAGTGCTGGCCTCTTCCGACGGAATCTCTTCTGAAATCCCTTAAAACCTCAACATAGTAATCCTAACCCTAACCTTTTTGGCCTGTTAACTCTGGTGTATTGACTTCCTTACTCCTCCCACACCTCTCATCATCCCTCACAGACTCCCTGCCTTCCTTGAATCTCTTATGCCACTCAAAAACTGATGCTCGATTCATGCAAGGTGCTCCAAAAGCAGTCTGAAGCTTTCCATACGTTTCTGTGGCCTTTTTTCCAAGTTTAAAACAGAATTTAATTGCATATTGTTCTTCTAAAGTGTCCTCATGTCTAGATTGCATTTTTTTAAATTCACCAGCTGTGACAATGAGGCTTTAGTAGGGTGTATTCCAATTGCTGCTGTAGCTGTTCATTTGAAGCTGAAATCATAAAAATTGGTCAGTCATTTCATAAGATGTATAGCAATAACACACTGAATTTTCAAGAATCTACGACAATTTTAAATGCCTGTACAAAAAAGTCTGGAAACTTATTGAATTCACCACGTATATAATCTATCGGTGAGAATTCATGTTTTTTCGTTTTTTAATGAACATTTAAATAAAGAAATTATCAAGATTATTACATTTATAATGGCATAGACGAAAACTTGAAATCAGTTCCAATAATTTAGAATTATTAATTCCAACTCAACTTTTTGCCATTCTCAACTCTACCAAACAAACCAACAATGACGATACACTTGTCAAAAAAAAACAAAAAACCCAAAACACCTATTTATAAAAACTAATTCACACGCCCTGTCCGCGAGATTTAGGATACGTTGACTGTCCTCTGCAGAGGGGTAAGACCCAAATTAAAATGTGTATCCTTGGTATGAAATTAAACTGCATTTGGTGGTGAGACTCCAGTTCTTGAGATCTGAGAAGTGTAGAGTACCTCTTCATTGCTATAACTGTCTGGTCCATCGGGAACCAATGTGGCAGTATTTGTTTGGGTGCTATTTATAGGTCAAATAGATTTGTTTGAAAAGTATTCCTAATCGATAGAACAGTACAAAAAAAAAGCTCATTGGTTTAGTGGGTAGAGTGTTCGCCAATGATCCGGGAGACCTGGGATTGAACCCAGGTCGCGTCATACCAAAGACTTTAAAAATGGTACTTGATTCCTCCTTGCTTAACACTCAGCAATATAAGGTACGTATCGAGGGTAAAGTGGAGCAATCCAGGGAAAGGAGTAGCGCCCTCCCTTACACCTCGGTGTAGTAGCTATTGAAAAGGGAGCCTTCTGGTCTCCCTCGACTACGGTCGCCAACTTTACATAAAGAATATGAATATGAACAGAAAAGTCCTTGTGGCGTAGTGGGTAACGTGCTGGACTGCGAAATCGATGATATTGTGTTCATTTTAGGATTATTACTCTTAGGAAAGCTGTGACCACCCTTATTCCCCCAGCTATTGGTTAAATAGTTCCACTATTGTGCTTTCTATTGTTGTATATTATGAGGTGCAAATACACACGGAATATAATCAAACATAATGACGAACTTCAATGAACGAACGAACACACTTCTTTATAAAAATATACCTCTCTCACTTTATTCTTGAAAGGGTTGATGTTGGTTGTGTGTGAGAGGTGAGTTGGAGACGGGGACAGACTGCTACATATTGACCCAAAGTTCTTCTGACCATAGCAGCACTTCCGCATTCTGGCTGGGCTGCTCAACCGTGGGTCACTGAGGGTCGGAAGCCCTCAGTCTGCAAGCTGATTCTCACGCTGGCATTTTGTCCCCAACTGACTCCAACTGCAACTGACTAACTCAAGCCGTCTGTGGCACCTGGTTATATAATTGTCTGACGTCTACCTGCTTCCTGTGGGCGTAAGCATCTGCACTGAATTCAACCACGTCCACAGGTCAAGGCGATATTCCTATATCTTCGACCGGATGCATCTGTTTCGCTGTTCTCCTGCTTATTTACACCGGTGCATCTCTTGATTGACGGCTCGGTCGAGAGTCAATATGTTACACTATAAGGATGGCTTTGGTACTTAATAACCCATGACGTTTGATATTCCATTAAACAAAGAAACCAAACTGAACTAAATATGTGCGTACAATAAACGCAATTCTCTAACTTATAGGCATGAAATAACTCGAGACTAGTTGATATGCCGTTAAAATTAGTTAATCAATAATTAATTCACAAAGAAAGATTTAATGGGTTTTTTTTTTAAATTTTAGTAAATTTGTATTATTAAAAAAGATAGAGAAAATTAAAAGTGATAGAGCCATTTCAGTGGTCATTTGTCTTGTGTGGATGCGCAGGTCAGCTGCCGGGATGGGAGTTGGAGTAATATCAATGCCAACTGGGTCATTTGGGCAAGGGGGTACTATTTACCAACCCCTCCGCTCGGGCAGGATATGACACAAGGTCAATTTTTAAGCGGAGTTTAACAGGTTTGAATTCAGAGTTTTCCTTCTCCTAGATTAGTTGCCTAACCAAGGCTGAAGAACCTAGTCTGTCCTACTATTTACCCATAGCTGGAGGGAGAATAATTGGATTCATACCTTTCCCAAGGGTATTAGTGCAATGTGAAATGCAATCCGTCTCGTCGAGGATTTGAACTCGTATCGCCGTGTTCATTTCCTACGGCGATAACGACTACACCACGGGCACCTCTATTTGGGCAAGGGGGTCTGATGTTGCAAGACACAAAACCTCCAGTGAACCCAAAGGAAACATCACTGATCACCCATCCCGATGCATCCATGAAGATGTATGATATAAGTAAGCAATATCAATTTTTAAGAGCCAAAGTATTTATAAACTTCACCAGTATTTTAAGCACTTAAGCAAACTGAGGCCGGTTTTCTAGTTAAATAAGATCAATGCCAACTGGGTAATTTGGGCAAGGGGGTCTGATGTTGCAAGACCCGAAACCCCTCGTGAACCCAAAGGAAACATCACTGATGACCCATCCCGATGCATCAATGAAGATGTATGATATAAGAAAAAAATGCGAACGTTTGATTAAATTCTATTAATTAGTTGGGTTTTAAAATGTTAGCATTAAAAATGTGGCATTAAAGATTTTTTTATTTATATACATAGGTTTCTTTATTTATAAAGATTGCTCAATATCGGTAAAACAGCTTGTCAGGCATGGACACACGTAAGACCAAAGAGAGTTGCAATCCAGTTTTTATATTTTATAAAGATCCACATGTAGATATACAAATTCAAAATTTTTCATTTAATGTAATTGCATTTTTGTAAATCACAAATAAGAAAACGTATAAAAAATATAATTATGAAAAAGAAAATAATTATTTCAAAATTTTAGTAATAAAATTCAAATATAATAAAAATCAAATATAAAAAAAAAATTATTTATTAATATAAGTATAACATCTAACGACAATCTTTGGTCAAATTTTTAAAATTTGACGTAAAATTAGTTAAAGCTGCCAGCAGAAATTCTGTAAGATGTTGATTGGTCAACTGTGAACGATATTTCGACTTCATGAACTTCATTGTGAAGGACAAAGATTCACAGCAATTTAGTTTCATTTGCTTTGGTTATGTAGTTACTCATCTCAGTGATGTCAATTTTTTTAAACGATTTATTTTTTATCGGTTGGTGTCACCTAACGTTAGATTATTTACATTTTGAATTCCCCCTTCCTCAAGACTAAATTAAAACGGGAATGTTTTGGGTGTAAATATTTGGTTGAAAAGTTTAGTTTTCAACAAGAAAATAAAATTCCAAAGTTAAATTTGGCACCTCTGCTTAAAGACTTGTTTTAGAATTAACTAGTTTGGATCTGAATTCTTGTTTTGCTATCTTGAGCAAGTACAAAAAAATAAGTATCAACATAATGATCAAACGCTGAGTAAAAGATTAAAAAAAAAAAATAGAACTTTGAAATGAATTAGGAATGGTGAACAGAAGACACTTTATATCTAAAATATGCAGAATTTTTTTTCTGTATATTCTTTGTTGGTTAGTTATCTGTTCGTCATTTACTAAGTTTTACTTCACAAGGTCAGAAGTATGGGTGTACTCAGTGAAAATTGAAATCTGAAAAGAAAACAAGAAATTTCGCTTGTGTTGCAAGAACCTCTACGACCAGACAAGGTCGGGTAGGCCAGTTTAGCCTTGTAAGATACCCTAGTCGACCTTAGTTTCTGTACAAATCCTTTGATGACTGTACCGAGTGCGTCAATTACAATTGGTATCACCACACTTTCATGTTGGATACTCTTTTCAGTTCTCTAGCAAGGTCTAGGTACTTATCTCTCTTTTCGCTTTCCTTCAGTTTTACCCTGTAGTCCACCGGAATGGGAGAATCCACTATTCGGCTGATTCTCTTTCTTTTCTTTTCTTTTTTTCTTTTTTTTTTTTTGTCTGGTCATCTGATCGAAATTTGATAATATGTTTTCATCTCAAAATCTCAGAAGTTTGTGTGTCTGATTTTCTAGGATGGGGTGGGGTTCTAGGTTTTGCATCTACCATTTATTCGAAGAATCAAATTATTATTATTATTATTATTATTATTATTATCTGATGAATAAATAATTTTTCTTGAACAAAATATGTGAAACTTAGAACAATAGGAATCTTTTTTATTTATTTTGAAAAAAAAATCTACTTGAAGCATTGTCATTAATTAAAATGTTAATTTTGACATTTCTGAACAAGTTATTACAAACGATTTCGTTAACTAGTTTTGTATAATTCTGACTATAGATTTAAGAGTTTAATTCAAAGCTTTTTATTATTATCTTTAATTAAAAAAAACAAACAAACTTTTATCTATTTATTTTACTTTCTTATAAATTTTGTATTTTTACTAAAATTATAATTTTACTGTTTGAAATACTTTCATCGTTTTAACAAAAAAACTTCTCTCGTTTTTTTTTTATAATTCTTTATTTTGCTTTTCTTATCTTTTGATATTAATAAATAAATTGAAGATAATTTTTTCTCTAACATCTTATACCTATTAGGCTGAAAGAGAACTGCAGAAACTAGACGACAATGAAACTGGCATCTCTAAAAAGAAATTCACACAGCGTTATATATATATATATATATATATACACATATTGTCACACGCCAAGAGTATTCGAAACTCGTGGATAGGTCTTCCACAGAAATAAAATAATACGAAAACAAATCTTATTTATTTTCGAACTCCTAGAGTGCATATAAAAAAGAAAAATAACACAGGTGATCCTTCGAAGAGATTACGACACAATAACGCTAGATAATTTAACAACAATAATTTTCTTTTCCCACCTGCGGGATTAAACTAGGGTCGTAATTTATAACAATACCAAAATTACAAAACTATATCAGGTGAATGTGACAGTGTCAATGAATGATATGTAAACTTTTGTTTATGTCATGATGTATGCATAAAGAATGTTCAGCTTCATTTCCTTGTGAAATGTACATGTGTGGAAAGTACAAGGTTGGTAGGGGGAACGTCAAACAATGTTATTACTTAGATTTCCGGCTTTTAAATCTGGGCGGGTTGACCTCGTTATTTGTTTCGCTATTTTTTTTAAATTCGTGTTTTATGCTTCCTTGTACTTTTCATAAGCTCATATTGACCTCATTTGATTGTGGTTTTTTCCGCTTACACATACATGTAACAATATAAAGATAAGTTGGCGACCTTAGCCGTGGTTGACCCGAAGGCTCCCTTTTCAATAGCTACCACATTGAGATGTGTTCGCTGCTTGCAGCTGCGTGAAAGAGCACCCGTTCTTTGCGTTAGTGGAGGCTGAAATGATCTCAATTTCTTTTTTGCGCAGAGACGGTTCCTTTTCAGGGCACGCGCCGTCCCCACTCCCTGTTAGGGGCTTCTTGGAATTTCTGCACTTCTTGAACTTATTTTATTTATTTTTATTTTTATTTTTCTAATCACTCTTGGTTAAATAGTATTAGTTATGGGGTTTTGTATGTGCGTGGAAGGAGGGTTTCCTAAACTTAGCTCCTTTTATTGAATTTACCTATTATAAAATCTAACCGTCCTATCGGTTGGGCCTGTAGAATACACCGACTGCACCTCTGTAGAGCGGTAAGACCCTCCCAACGAGGTAGCCCTACCGGCTGGGGCTGTAGAATACGCCGACTGCCCTTCTCTAGAAGGGTAAAATCCTCCCTCACCTACGAGTGTCCTATGTACGACCCTAAACTGTATCTGATGGTGAGGCTCCAGTCCTGAAATTTGGGAAATGAAGAGAACCTCTTCATTGCCATTACTCCCTGGTTCACTCTGATTCGTAGTAGTATTTGGTTTGGTTTGATTTTATGGCACACCAACCATTGTAGGTCATTTAAAGCAAATTGTCTTTATACGTATATATTAAATATGACTTCTAAACACATTTTGTAGATGAAATTTTTAAACGAGCCTGAACTCATTTTTTTTTCACACGGTTAAATGGTTTCACTTATTTCTATTTAATAAGAATAATTCTATTTACCATCAATAATTTGTTAATACAGTTTAATGTTTTCAAGTATTGTTATATATCACTAACAATTTAATTAAATATCGGTCATTTCTTTTACACACAGTTAAATCATCAAATAGTTCTATTTCAAGCAATTCAGTGTAGCATAAATACACAGTTTAAATGTCAAACAGTTCTATTTGACCCATAAATAGGATCATATCAGGTGTTACCACCTCGAGCCAGAGTGAACTTGGGTGTAATGGCAATAAAGGGGTACTCCGCATTCCCCGAAGCTCCAGCTTTATTGAAGCCTCACCCTCAGATTGTTTAATGTCGTATCTAGGACACTCGCTGAGGTAGTCTTACCCCTTTGCAGAGATGCAGTCGATAGATTCTGCGGCTCCAGCCGACTGGGCCACCGAAGTAGTAGCACCTGTTGGTGTCCCATTTATGGGTCACATAGAACTGTTCAATCATTTGCCAGGGTTATTATTATCATTATTATTATTAACACCTATTTGAAACTATACAGTTGTGTACAAATTGTTCGTATTAGACAAGAATACTTGATAAATAGAATTACTAATGTTAAGTATTATTACTTGAAACCATTTAATTGTGTACAAGTACATGGATGCACTACATGGACTCTAACAAAACGGCTGGAGAAGAAGCTAGACGGCAATTACACAAGAATGCTGCGAGCAATCTTGAACAAGTCCTGGCGGCAACACCCCACAAGACACCAACTGTACGGCCACCTGCCTCCTATCACGAAAACTATTCAAGTTAGACGAACCAGACATGCAGGACACTGCTGGAGAAGCAGGGACGAACTCATAAGTGATGTACTCTTATGGACCCCCACACATGGCCGTGCAAAAGCAGGACGACCCGCACGAACATACATTCAGCAACTATGTGAGGATACGGGATGTTGTCCAGAAGACCTGCCTGAGGCGATGAACGATAGGGGAAAGTGGCGAGAGAGGATCAGGGATATCCGTGCTACCAACACGACATGATGATGATGATGATGATGGCATGATTGATATTAGTTTGGTTTGGTTTCTTTGTTTTAATGGCATATCAACCTTTGTAGGTTATTTTAATGCCAAATCTATTCTCCTAGAAGAACAGTAGTGGTACTCTTTAACCCATAGCTGGGGGGATAAGGGGGTTCATACCTTTCCCAAGAGTATTTGCCCGAAAGTGAACGTAATAGCGCGACTGGAGTACGAACTCGCTTACTACGATTCCGCAGTCCATCGCTTTAACCATTACACCACGAAGACACCCCCTATGATTAATATTAGATAGAATCATTAGTGTTTGATTGCAATATTCAAAACCATTTAACTGTGTGTAAACAAATGAGCTCTGGTTCGTTTTAAAAAATAGTTATCTACAAGCTATTTGTAAACTGGATTTGGCATTAGACCTATATGTTACATAGCCATATACACGAATATGGCCATGTGCGAAATAGACATATAATGTTCATTACAATTGAACATATAAAGAACATAGGAATCTCAAAATTCGGAAACACGTAACGACTTCTTGTTCAGGTACGAAACCTTTTTATTAACTTTGAGTTAAAGGTTTCGACGTAAGGAGGAGAGACACAATCTTCTATGCTGTTTTATTCATTTGGCTCCCAACTCGAGCGCCCCACCCCATAGGGCGCAAGTTTGCCTCGCGCCTGCAAGCTCCAAAAGTCGATCCTTCTTGTTTGGCGTCTAGTACTCGACACTCCCTTTCTTCAAATTCTCACACAAACCTCCGCGCGCTTCCGGTGCGTGACGTCACCTGCACCCTGTTTCGTTTCGGACTATTATAACATCTGAGTGACACCTTCATCCGCCCGCGCGCGCCCGCGTTAATACCTGCCTCAATGTTGCACCTAACTAACCCATGTGCTGAGCCAAAAGGTTCTCAGCCTAACTAAACTCAAAGGCATGAACCGAAATCCCTCGGCTATTATATAACACTATGGTCAAGTCACGCTGAAAGCATCGACTCCATCTAGATCACCGAAGTTAAGTAGCGGTGAACTTGTTCATTATTTAGATGGGTGACCACTTAGGCAACATCAGGTACTCTAACCCACCTGAGGCCTGTACGCTATATCGAAGCAAAGCTTAGTAAATAACAAACTAGACTTGGCATTAAATAACCCGCAAGGATTGATGTGCCATAAAACAACCAAAACAGATATAAAAGCTAAACTATTACTTATCACTAAATTAATTAAATTGATAAAACTCGTAAAGCTGCTCCATTCATACGAGTTAGAATTTATTGATTTTCTAATCGTATTTCTTTAAGAATGTTTCAATCATTTTGTTGCTTCTCCCCTCCCATGGAATAATTTGTAAAATACAAATATAAACGACGATCTACTGCTAAAAATACTATAGGCAAGTAAGAATATTTTAAAGAAGATAGTCAACAGTGTGAGAACATGGTCTTAAAAGATTTTGCTACCCCGAGATTAGACAATAGTAATGGTATGTAAGACGTGCTACATAATCATTGCCTCATCTAAAGACGCCAAATACACACATCGTTATTTTGATGGCGACCAGGTTATGAGCAGGTAGTATGATAGATGTGGTTGGAACATGATTCTTGGTGAATCAAGTACGGACAGCTTGATTCTTGTCAGTAACTTTTTATATTGGTGCCATGAAATATTATTTCACTGTTCAGGATTGAGTTTCATTTCTTTTCTGTACTGACAATGTTGTTTCTTAAGTAAAATTTGAGGAAACAGACTCAACTTAATTTTTATGTTCATAATCTTATGTGCCACCAAGGAAAAAATTGCTGTTTTAAATTGTGTATCCTGTGTCATTATATATTATGTAAATCCATATATTTCTCTGGTGAAATAATATTGTACGACGACGACGATAACTGGTTATTTGTACACTCTACAACTACTAGGCAAACAGTATGGAAATATAGAATTATTTCATAAGCTTTGATGAGATTCTGACCTGGACAGCTCAATACTGATTTGGTAATGGACACTACATATTAGGTAATTTTCTGTAGACTTGAAAAAAAAAAAGATCTTTTTTTAAGTCTAAAAAGAATTACTTAATTTTTTTTAACATGTAGTATCCATTTTCGTTGCTTAATCATGGACACCCAACATATCACTGACTATGTGAAAGTCATAAGTCTTCTAAGTTCAGCTCGATAACTTTGAGGTAATGGATTTGAGCTTTATTGATGGAGATAGCAAAGCTGAAGTCTTTTAAAGTAGAAAGAAAAGAATAATGGAATTAAGACACCTTGTCTCCAAATGTTTCTGCCCAAAATGGTGGATTCAGTGGTACGAGATATTTCAGTACTATCAATCTAATTTCTAAGTTCGGTGAATTGAGATTTCTGAGAAGCATAATTGGGACACTAGATTTTGGAATCAGATTATGTGGGCCACGTCATAGTCTATTGCAACAGTATTCATTGAAAAATCAAGTCTTTGGGATTTTGTTTAGATGTGATTCTTGGAGAGACATTTTCGAACTTTAGTATAATGATAGTTTAAGCATTGTTTAGAATTGTACTAAGATGAGTCTGGGACAACCAATGAGATTTGAACTTATTCACTGTGGTCTGTTTGCATATCTTGATAACCATTACATTACTCAGGATACCCGTAATTAACAACTACAACAAAAACACTAAGCTTATTTTAGATTTAACACAAGTCCATTGTACCTAGTGAGGATCAAACCCATGGTTCAATAATAACTTTTTATCATTCAGTGTTTTCGGACTATTGTCTTCATCTTTATTGCCCAGTCGGCTGGGGCTGTAGAATACACTAACTGCACTGCCCAACGAGTGTCCTGGATACGACTCTAAACAATCTGATGGTGAAGTTCCACTGATGCTGGGGCTTTGGGGAATGCAGAGTACCCCTTCATTGCCACTGTTCCCTGGTCCGGAATGGTAGCACCTGATAGGGCCCTATCTATGGGTTAAATAGAACTAACTGCATACTTATGCTAAACTGAATTGTTTGAATTAAAACTGTTTGAATAAATTGAATAGCTTGAAATAGAATTTTTTTCACAATTAAACTGTGTACTTACTTTTAAACTGCGTGCTTATGCTAAACTGAATGGTTTGAAAAAGAACTGTTTTTGACATTGAAACTGTACTTACATTAAACTGAATTGTTTAATATAGAACTGTTTTGGCATTAAACTGTGTGTAAACAAAATCTTTACTTATACTAAACTGAATAAGCGGAATTAGAACTGTTAGAATAAAATGAATAGCTTGAAATAGAAATGTTTTTGACAATTGAACTGTGTACTCATGCTAAACTGAATTGTTTGAAATAGAACTGACTATTTGCATAAAAATGGATTTGGCGTTAAATAACCTACAAAGGTTGATATGCCATAAAACCCCCACCAACCATCATCTTTATTGTTATATTCACAACGTTTCGACCGATGTGTCCTCCGGCCTTCTTCAGGTGTTACTTGTCGAACTCGGGAGCCAACACAGAATTTCGAACCACGTCCTTTATTTGACCCACGTGAGTCGCTTGCTCTGATTCCGTTAACCATAACCGGATAAAAGTGTTAAGTATTCCTGTATTGTTACTCGCCTGCTGTCAGGATTGAACCTGCAACCTCCAGATGATTGTCATTTAGAAGCTTAGTCAGAAAACTCTGAATGATAAAAATCATCAAGCTTCGTCTCAGAAATTCAGACAATCAATAATAACTGTTCTTATGTTTTTTTTAATTAGCTTGTTAACCATCACACCATGCTGAGGTATCCACGAACTTTGGAACATTGATTAAGAATAATGACTATACTTCATCCTATAAATTTAGACTAATACGTTGCTGTTTTTCTTCATTCTTTTCCCATCAGGATATGAGAAGACTAGATTTTTATTTTGTCTGTCAGCATTTAAATTTAAAAAAAATCATAAGTGTTAATTTCATTATTATATTTTCTCTCTTGGCTATATTCCTTTAAGGTAAATGCCAAAAATGTTGACGTCTAAGGTAATCCATTTCCTGACATTTTAAAAAAAGGGACACTAATATTAAATTTCAGAATTAATGTTTATTTAAAATTTGTTAAAATGTTAATTGAATTTTTCAAGAAACTGTATGAACATATATATATATATATATATATATATATATATATATATATATATATATATATATATAATGTTAGACTCTAGGTCAAATCTTGTTTTATAATTTCGTCATGGCCAAAAAATAGGACGTTTTGGAACCACGCAAGGTACCAATTGGCTGTTTACTGCGCAGATGCGATGGTGGGCAAGTCAAATGACCTCTTTTGGTCAACTCGAAGGCTCTACAACCTACGCTCTCTCTCTCTCTCTCTCTCTCTCTCTCTCTCTCTCTCTCTCTCTCTCTCTCCATTCAGTAAGCTGAAATTTTCTCTCTTTCTCCCTCTTTTTACTTATAGCACCGACCCACTCGTCTAAAAGAGCTAAGGGTTGGGTTTAGAATACGACACATGAGGCACCTTTTCAAGAAGAATGCCGTCGGAACTCTAGCTATTTTGACTCTGCCTCTGGGATGTTTGCTTCTCGCGGTTTAACTCACATTAAATCGATCTCGTGTCACATCCCAACACCTTGGGGTTGATTATATGTCTTTTTTTTTTTCCTTGCGTTCTTTACCTAGCAGCATAATGCTTCCCCTTCTCGTGGAGTCGTCAGCTAGTTACACACAGTGGACACTCAACGATGCCACTCATAATCTTTTCTTCTCTGTCCGGTGGATCACAAATACACATGGCAGATCCTCGACCTAACCACTCACGAACCCTGTCATACCGCATCGCCAGCTAATACACACACACACACACACACACACACACACACACACACACACACACACACACACACACACACACACACACACACACTCCTCAATTTCACGGATTATTCAAGCACTGACACTCCCAACTTGCAATGAAACCCTTACCTTTAGCTAGCAGCATAATGTCCCCCCTTCTCACGGAGTCGTCAGTTAGTTACACACAGTGGACACTCAATGAAGCCACTCATAACCTCTTCTTCTCAGTCTGGTGGATCACAAAGACACATGGTAGACCCTTGACTTAACCACTCACGAAAACCTGTCATACTTCATCGCCAGCTAACACACGCACACGTACACACACACACACGCACAGGGTCATTCTCAATTTCACGGATTATTCGAGCATAAAAGCTCCATTTTTCAACCCACAGTGCTATCTACGCCCACGCGAGCTGACACCCGCAACCTGTAATGGAGCCCACACCTATGGTCTAATTCAGGTCAACATAGAATGGACATATCTATATCTACGCGTGTTCAGTTTTTCTACACCAACACGTCTATTCTCTATCGAATCCGTATTATGGCTCGATTTGTATCCAACCAGCCTTGTCGGCTGGAGCTTAGGGGAATGTGGAGTACCCCTTTATTGTCATTACTCCTCAGGTCCCCTCTGACCCGGAGCGGTAGTGCCTGTTAGGGTCCCATCTATGGGTCGAGTAGATCCGTTTAAAAATTTAGTATGGAATATGAATTTTTTATACTTTATATCTGTGCAAATTATTTGTATTAAATAGGAATACTTGCTACCATATAACTGTGCAAACAAATGATTATTATGGACAATTTTAAAAAAAAGCAGAATTCAAAAAAAAAAAAAAAATGAATCAAATTTTGGCGTTGAATAAACATAAAGAGGCGCCTTAGTGTAACGATTATCCTCGTAGGAAATGAAATCTGCAACTGGAGTTCAACTACAGGACTTGGTTGTTTGCATTTCATTTTACACTAATTCCCCATCCATCAATGGGGTAGACTGGGTTCTTAAGCCTTGTTTATATATATATATATATATAAGGAAACTTGGCCTTGTGTAACACCCAGTTTATGGCAGTGAGGTTGAGTAAAATACAAATCCTTAAATAATTGATTTACCACCAAACAAATAAACTCTACTAAACAAATCATATTTTGGCATTAAATAACCCATAAGGAGTTGATATGCCAAAAACCAAACCTGAGTGCCAGCCTTGCTATTTTACAAAACCGTTTTCTCACTTACCCTTGGGGGCCACGTGACAACTAACGGACACTAAAGCAACGTCCGAATATCCGAAACGCAAAGGAAGGAATTGTTCACCGAACAAACATTTATACTCGAAAAATTGCGGGAATGTCCTCGTGGTGTAATGGTTAAAGCGATGGACTGCGGAATCGTTCGTACTCCAGTCGCGCTATTACGTTCACTTTCGGGCAAGTACCATTGGGAAAGGTATGAAATCCCTTATCCTTCCAGCTATGGGTTAAATAGTACCACTACTGTTCTTCTAGGAGAATGGCTTCGGCATTAAATAACCTGCAAAGGTTGATATGCCATTAAACAAAGAAACAAAAACCATCGAAAAAATTGCATCGTAAATTCCGCCTATAAATACACTTTTTTTCTTTTTCGTTGACCTTATTTACTTGTTGTTATTTTCTATCAATGCTATGGTCTGTCATGATTATTTGTTATAAAATTTTAAAATGTTTAAAAGATTTTAAATTAAGAAAAAAAAGTACATGAAATAGAAACTTAAACGCCCTTCTCTATTTAAAAAAAAAATCAAAGAAGTTTGTTATTAAAATCCAAAGGCTTGGATATAAAGAAAGAGTATAAAAGTAAATGTAACCCTCCCCTTCTAGTTTCCAGAAATTATTTGATCATCAACCAGTGAGATGTTTTCACAAAACAATTCTGAGAGAAAAAAAATTAATAGTCCATTTGATCCTATAGGCAGAAATATAAAGATCAGATGAGATATATATATATAATATATATATATATATATATGTTGAAAAGATAGATTTGTCGTGAGTCTGACGGTATGATAGAAATCATCCTATCATTTCTCCTCACATGCTTTTAAGTAGAAAAACCTCAGAAAACAGTCTCTGTCTGAAGAAGTTCGAGATTAAATAAAGCCTAACGAAATATCACACATCTAACTTTGAGTTAAGTGTTTGATTTATCCAACTTTCCACACATTTCTAATCATATATATATATATATATATATATATATATATATATATATATATATATATATATATATATATATATATACTTAGGCAGCAAGTCATTATTTAAACATGTTTGGTTGAATACCGCGGATTGTTTCTTTTTTAAAATCTTCAAGTGAAGTCGTTCGAGTCTTCTTACTCGTCTTCTTATATCTGACTCAAGCGCTTGGGCTAATATTGGGTACTTTATCTTCACTGAAAGATTTTTAAAAAGAAACAATCTGCGGTATTCACTAATATATATATATATATATATATAATATATATATATATATATATATATATATATATATATATATTATAACAGTGGTGGGGTTTGTGTCGAACCAAGTGCAATATAATATGGAGAGTGCTCAATATCTAGGATAGAACTATTATATAATAATAATAATAGATATATATATTCAATTTATGGAATTTAGATCGCGACTCCTGGGTTTCTTAGAGTTTTTTTGCAAAATAACAATCATCAGGCAGTTAAGAAAATGAAATAATTGTTGTTTAAATCTAAATCAATCTAAATTCCATTAATTATATATATATATATATACACTATTAAATTTCGGGTACAGGAAAATTTATATTAAGTGATTAGCAAAGACATCATGACCAATGATGTCTTTGCTAATCACTTATATATATATATTTATTATTATTATTATTATTAACAAATATATAGTTATTTATTGTTATATACATGTATATTATAATATATATATTCATTATTATTATCAAATATATATTTATTTATTGTTATATACATGTGTATATATATATATATATATATATATATATATATATATATATATATATATATATATATATATATATATATCCTAACGGATAACGTGTTGGATTGCGATATTGTAGTACGCAATTTCGAACCCCAGCCGTGTTTTTTAGGTTCACTTTCAGATTAAGAAAGGAAAGGTACGAAACCCTACTATTCTTCCAAAAGAATAGCTTTGCCATTAAATAACCTACGAAGGTTGATATTTCATTAAACAAAGTAACCTTATATATACATACGTACACATACAAATACGGGTGTTAGATATTTGTAACTTTCGGGGTTTTAAGTAGGTCTTTCTGCATAGAGCAAATGTGGTATTTTGGTGGTAGCAGTGCGCATGGCGATGGATGAATGGTTATATATTGTATTGTTGAATGGGTCGGCGAATGTGGCTAGCTAGGTCCCCTTAGTAAAACATAGTCAATGCAAGACCGCACCCTTCCCCTTCCCCCCAAAACTTAAGGCCTTGTGCCTTCCTGTAATTATTCACAGGAAATAAAGGGTGTTAGATATTTGTAACATATGGAAATTCTTCCTATTTTCCACAGATTTAGTTTTGTCTTGAGATTGTGTTTGTTTTTGTTGTTTTTTTTCCTCATTTTGAACTCTGGAGGTTAAAAGGTCAGTACATCCCTAATCTTTATTTTCTAATGTCTTGACCTCAGTGTTTGTAGACTTGTGGTTTATACATTTGCTTTGTCATCTTAGCGACCAAACCCAGCTTTCATTTATTTCTGTCTGTGGTTGATATGTTATTCTAGACTTCATTTAGAAAAAGAAATCGGCGGTTTGATTCTAACAAAAAAATAAAAACATAAATAAATAAAATAAATATTAGTTTTAACAACAACAAAAAATGAATAAATAAAATAAAATAGAATAAAATTGTTTTATTTCATTTTATCTCTGTTAAAAATGTCATCGTATCAGAAATGTCTTTTTTCCTGCTTACTTAAATACTTTTATTTAAATATTTGAACATTTTTAGATTCCTGTTACATGTTACTTACTACCGTTTCTTAAGAAATAAAGTGTAGGGGGTAGATTGATTTTAACGGCACGTCAACCTATCTAGGGTTATTTTATGCCTAGAGGTTTGGGAATTGCGTTCATTGTGCGTTCATATTTACATTTTTGTTGTTTAAGTTTTTTTTTTTGTTTTTTTTTACACAATTTTTAAACAAATCAATTTGACTTAAAAATGGGACTCTAACTGGTACTAATCACTCCAAGTCAGAGTGGTCCTGGGAGTAATGCCAATGAAGGGATACTCTACACTCCCCAGATCTCTTGCTCTAGAGCTTCACCATTAAATTCAGTTTAGTGTCATATCCAAGAAAAAAGAAGAGGAAGATTGTATTGTGCTTTCTTTCGAAAAAGTAGATTGTCGGCTTTGAAAATTAACATTCAAAATCCTGGTATTTAAAACTTGTATTCATACTCTAAACAGTGGCACCTGTAGGAATCCTGTTATTTTATTGTCTGTTTGAGTGAAAAATCTGCCGTAATTATAGTCATTATAGTTCTTTCTCTACCTACCCTTCCTCAACTTTAAAAAAATTCCACCAGGTTTCACTTATAAAATAGCTTAGTAAACAAGCTTTAACTGCTTCTAAGTCTGTGTTTCTATAAAAAAAAAAAATGTGCAAATATAAATATTTGAAAAATTTTTTTTCTCGCTCAGTTGTTTGATGTAACTGACCGCTTTAACCAAACTTTTATAGTCTCCTTTCAATTTAGTCTAGTGGGTAGAGTATTCGCCAATGGTCCGGGAGATCTGGGTTCAATCCCAGGTCGCGTCATACCAAAGACTTTAAAAATGGTACTTGATACCTCCTTGCTTAACACTCAGCAATATACGGTACGTATCAAGGGTAAAATGGAGCAATCGAGGGAAAGGAGTGGCACCTTCCCCTACACCTTAGTGTAGTAGCTATTGAAAAGGGAGTCTTCGGGTTGCCCTCGACTACAGTCGCCAACAACTTTTCTATGAGCATGGGGATGAATTGAGGAATTGTTTTAACATATTTAGTCTTGTAGAACATCAACATATGAGACGTGTAAATAAACATGATTGTTTTCTTTCTTATCGAACCAGCTGGAAATAACATTTTGGGTTGGGTATGTTCTTTTTTTTTTTTTTTTTTTTTTTTGAGTGATAAAAATAACCTATATTTGTATTGGTTATCAATGGCATCCTCGTTAGTGCTAAAGAAGGTAGTCTAAAATTATTTAGAAGATAATGAATGTTGTAGTTAGTTAAACCTTTGTCCCAAAACAACTTGTTTTTGCTTAAGGTCACGATTTACGACGTTTTTGTTTTTTGAGTGATAAAAAATAACGTATATTTTGATTTAGTGTTTATCAATGCGTTATGGTGAGAAAGCCCTATTTAATAGTTAAAGATCTCTTTCTAGAATCAAATTTGTTGTATGTAAATTTACACCATAGTGTACTATCGTCCGTGTTATGACACGAGGTTTTTGGGGGACGTCAGTCCTCCTTAACAGGAAGCATGCACACATTTGTCGCGCGTTTCATAATGCTACTTTGGTCATACCACCTAGCGGCCATTAGAAAGCAAAGGATGCAATTCCTACACCGTCCACGTAGGTAACAAATTATCCTTCCTCCTAGAAATGGGAACATGGTTTATTAATTAGCTTCGTGAAAAAATAAAAAAAATAAAAAAGTGAATGTCTTTTATTTCGTTTCTGCTCTGTCTACGGGGCTTAAATACGCTGATTGTATCCCTCTGCAGATCGGTAAGACTCTCCCCACAAAAAAAAAAGGGGGAGGGATGGCCTCGGTATAACACTAAACTGTATCTGGTAGTGAGACTCCAGTTTTGGAGTTTCCATCTCTCCCAAGTCCACTTTGATTCAGAATGGTAGTACTTGTAAGGGTTCTATCTATGGGGAAAATAAGAATCCTTGATATTATACAACTGTGTACAAAAAACTTAAGAAGCTACATTAAAAATATAAATATGAGCGCGATTCCCAAACCTGTAAGTTTAAAATACCTCTAGATGGGTTGACATGCCGTTAAATCCAATCAATCATCTTAAGAAACAACTACACAAAAATGTAAATATAAACGTACAATAAACACAATTCCCTAACCTCTTAGCATAAAATAACCTTAGACGTGGTGACATGCCGTTAAAATCAATCAGAGATTTGTTCTTTGTTTTTTATTGCCCAAATATGGTCTTCAATATGACGAATGTTTTTTTACGTCTATCCTTGTAGGTTCATTTCGTAATATTGAGTCTGGTGCTGGAACAAATTAGTGTCCTTTCACCTTCATGAACATTCCATAGTTAAGCAAGCGGCATAATTAGCAATAAAGAATGAGTAACTTTAATAAACTTCACTGGAAAGAAAATAAGAGGAATGTTTTTATTATTCATTTATAGGAGGAGGTGAAAAATCCCTGTTGAGAGTAGTAGTAAGAGAAGACGTTAACCATTAGAATCAGTGAGCACTATTTCAAAATTGTAATTCGAAAATAAAAACAAGGAACGATAACTCGTCGGAAAGTCAGAAATCGTTTCGACATAGTGTTTATACTGTGAACAAGTCCTTTCTAAAATCAATATTTTTCAAATTGCCTAAATAGAGGTCGGTCTTCAGTATGTTTTTAAAAAAAGAGGGTGCGACTGGACCCAGGTGGTCTAAATGAGCGCAGATTTCGTTCACACTCAGATTACACAATAGTTTTAATTTATTTTATCGGTGGATCTCAACAGGTTGTCCGAGTCCAAAAAAAAAAAAAAAAAATGAGATAAATAAATTAAAAAAAAAAAGACAAAACTTATATTTCCTGTGTAAATTAAAACAATAAATGTGTTTTTTATTGTGAACGCCAGAACTGGGGGGGGGGCACGTGGACATAGACTGCGTCTGTCAATGTATAGAAAAAAAACTGACGTGGGAATGACAAGATAGAAAGTGAGACTTTATCAGAGACACAAAATTGTAATACTATATTATGGCTCACTGTAGCGTCTCTCTGGCAGGAATAAATCACAAAAGAAAAAAAAAAGAAGTCGGTTGCTGATGACAAGGGTGTCAAACGAGACGAGTTATTTGTTGCTTTCTTCGTTTTTACGATCCCCTATACAGGGCAGGGCGTAAAAACTGTGAAAGCTTCATATGAGTTTATATTTCTGCACTTTTGTCCTTGGTTAGGACTGGTTGAAAGCTACGCTTTTTGGAATATTTAATGAGGCTTGACTTCATTATTGCTTGCGATATCAGCGTTTATTTTTCTAGTCAACTTTTTCCCCTTTATCCCTGCTGTTGGCAACCGCGATCTTCAAGAACTTATTTCCGACATATAAAAAAGTTTTGGCCGTAAGTGAAATGGTTATTATTGTTTAGCGAGGGGGAACCATTTTGTAGCCAGAGTTTTTGTAGGATGATTTTAGCTAGAGAAGTTGGTTTGTTAGTAGCGAGGGAAAGTTTGTTTGTTAGCGAGGATAGGTTGTAACGTATGTGTGTTTACGTTGTTTTGTTTTCCCGCTGAGTGTTGTAAGGCCCTCGAACGATGAAGAAGTAAGATGACGATAGTAGAAATACATTTTTATAAATAGGTTTTTATTTGCAGCATGGAATATTGTGTTTGCTTTTTGTGCTGCAAGACTCGTGGAGAAGTTATGCTTATTGAGACGAAATTGAGTTATGAGAGGTTGAGATGGCAGCGTGTGTCGTTGGACGTGTGAGGGATTGTGTTTTTTGCATTTTTGACGAAAGATATGTTGCAGTTGTAGGAATCAAACTTTGGATGTCACCGTGAGTTTCGTGTCTGGTATTTAGGGAGAGTATGCGTTATCTCCCTGCGTGTCGAGAGCGGGATTACGCTCAGATCGACATAGCCAATTTTGGGGTGACATAAAGTTGTGCCTGTGCGAGGCATGTTGAATGCATCTAATTTATATTCAACTGGGATTCCTCGTAAGGAATCCATAAATTAGATGGGTTCCCTTGTGTATCCATGTTGCTGCTGCTACTATTTTAGAGCCGCAGTGAGATGTCTGCACTGGGCGGCGTTGACCAGCTAAAAAGCATCGCTATTGAAGAACGGCCAGTGTGACGTCTGCACTGGTCGGCATTCTCTAGCCAACAAGAATGTGCTTGGCAGCTCACCCGATTTGGTGGCCGGAAATGAAGGTCTGAGGTGAACAGGATAAGTCATCCTGATTGGGTGAAATTAAGTGTCGAATTAAATTGCGCGCCAAACCAAAATACGAAATTTTTCTCTTCTCTACACAATTAAGTTTATTATAAGTACATAGTTTAGTTCTATTCGACCCATAATAGGACCCTATCATGTGCTACCACTCCGAGCCAGAGTGGACCTTGGAGCGATGGCAATAAAGGGGTACTTCGCATTCCCCAAAGCTCCAGCATTATTGAAGACTCAGATTGTTTAGTGTCATATTCAGGACATTTGTTGGGGGAGTCTTACCCCTCTGCAGAGAGGCAGAGTGTGTATTCTGCTGCCCCAGCCGACTGGGCTAGGATGCAGTTTAGTGACATACGTAGGACACCGGGGTTTTTTAAGGAGGGGGGTCTTACTCCTTTGTAGAGGATACAGTGAGCATAGTTTAAACCCCAACGACTTGTATGGTTTGAATTGTACTTGTAAAAGTTGCTTTGTTGCAACTAACAGCCGAAAGTTCCTCCAGGCATTGATTATTATGTATATTAATTTTAAACAAAATATGAACAGTTTAGTTCGAAAAATTGTATCCTTTGAACATTCTCTTGCTAAAAATGGTTATTTGAAATTCTCTCTTTAAAATTTCGTCAACAGAACGCCGATCGCTAAACAGTCTTAAGAAAAGGATATTTAATTTTAAAGCCACCATAATTTTGGGCAAGTTCAGCCAACTAAGAAAGACTAATTAATTTACTTCGTTAGCAAAGTCGAAGAAGATATTGTTCACTTATATATGCATTCGAATCATACCAAAGACTTAAAAAAAAAAAAAAAAAGGTACTTGATACCTCCTTGCTTAAAAATAAGCATTATAAAGTACGGATCATGGGTAAGTAGAGCAATCCAGGGAAAGAAGTTATGCCCTCCCCAACAATTCGGGGTAGTAGCTATTGAAAAGGGAGCCTTCGGACCCCCTTTGACTACGGGCGGCTAACTTATGTATATATTAATTTTTAAATGCATTATCACCAAATTTAGCACGCATTCTTTCTAGGTATTCCTTAAAAAGAAAAAAAAGGGGGGTAGGATTATACGTAGCCTTTACAAGACTGATTCATTGCAAGTAGTTGAATAACTGTCGACGGGTCATAAAGCATGGAACGTGTTGTTATATATTAAATTTGGCTTCGTCTTTTAAACAAATCTCAAGTTGCTTATAGTACATAGGATTACTAAATGGTTACTCTTCTAGTGACAACAGGCTCCCTTAACATTGACTAGAAACTTATTTTTTATGAAAACTTAAAAAGTAAACCAATTGATTATTTGTATCTATCATTAAAACCATAATACACGCGCATGCGCGCTTACACACACACACACACACACACACACACACAATGTATGTATTAACGCGTGAACAAAAAAACGACACGAAAATAAGTGCTATTAATCCCAGCCGGTTTCGGCCATCATCAGGCAATATTTAAGAATCCAGTTCAAGATTGATTAAATTATCAGGCTTACGAATACAAAGTGAGTGTTGATGAAAATCGAACCTTTTAACGAGATTTCATTCGATAACAAGAAGTTTGGTTATTGATTTAGAATATTTTCAAATTTCCAGATGATTTTAAAGTTTCGATGTCGTGTTAAATAGTTTAATCAGTTAAAAGAATATTTATTATTCGCTGTTAGTATAAGTGCTTATTTAGGGTTGAAATGTGTTTTGTGGCAATTTAATTTGTTGTTAGATATTACAGCTAGAAACCTCATCTTTTAAAAGCCATTATATGTTAGGCGGAAATGTTGTTTAACCGGAAGTAATTTATTGTAGTTTAATGATCTTATCCATGTCTATGTTTGTTTATTCTAAAATTAAAATGCCATTCTGATTTCCTTAACCATAATTCAGCCAAAAATAAGACATTATAGCAAGAGAAGAAAAAAAATCATTTCAATTTGCAACTGAATCATAGTTTTATGGGATTTGTCAAGATTATAATTAATAATAATTAATACTTACTAATATTTTTCCAGACAAAGTCGTTAAACATTACTTTTGAGCAAAATCTCCAAATCCACCTCCTTTTTTTTTCTTCACAATATTCTTTGTGAGTTTTTCATACCAGCATAAACTGATTTCTTTCAATGAATCTCAAGTGATGGCAAATCTTCTCAGGTTTTCAGTATTCTTCTCAATATTTTAGCCGATCTCAGCAGTACTGTGATTCGAACGGTTTCTTTTCTTCTTCAAGTTTCTAGTTTGATAGTCTCTTTTCTTGGTTCTTCAGGTTTGTTCCCAGGACTCTAATTATAATCGATATCACTACCATCTCTATGTTTTACAGCTTTTTTCCCAGTTCTCTAGCAAGGTCCAGTTATTTCGTTTTCCTTTCCTTTTACTCTCTGATTTACTGGAACGGTTTAGTCTACCAACTGACAAGTTCTTTTCTTTTTGTTAACTAAAATCAAGTTTGGTCTTCCGACTAGGATTGGGTGATCTATTTTTATCTCAGCCTAGTCGGATGGGGCTGCAGAATACACCGACTACATCACTGCAGAGGGGTAAGACTCCCCTCCCCAACGAGTATCCTAGATATGACATTAAGCCATCTGATAGCGAGGCTCCAGCCTTGGAAATTTCGGGAATGTGAAGTACCCCTTCATTACCATTGGTCTCAGGTCAATCCGACCCCGGAGTGATAACACCTGATAGGGTCCTATCTATGTGTCAAATAGAACAAACTGTGTGCAAATAAATTACTGATGTTAAATTGTTACTTATATAGCAATAAAGTAAGTAAAGTTGGCAACCGTAGTCGAGGGTGACCCGAAGGCTCACTTTTCAATATCTACTACGCCAAGTTGTAGAGGAGGGCGCTACTCCTTTCCCTAGATTGCTCCACTTTACTCTTGATCTGTACCTTATAATGTTGAGTGTTAAGCAAGGCGGCATCAAGTACCATTTTCTCAGTCTTTGGTATGACTCAACCTGGGATTGAACTCAGATCTCCCAGGCCATTGGCGAACACTCTAACCATTATGACAATACTGGAAACCATTTAACTGAACAAAATAAAGGGCTCAGACTCGTTTAAGAATGTTATCAACACAATGTGTTTACAAATCACATATTTAGTATATATGCATAAAAAAAAAGCTTGACGGCAACTACACAAGAATGCTGCGAGCAATGCTAAACAAGTCCTGGAGATAGCAGCCCACAACGCAGCAGCTATACGGCCATTTACCGCCCATCACGAAAACTATCCAAGTTAGACGAACTAGGCATGCGGGACCTGCTGGAGAAGTAGGGACGAACTCATACTCCCGTGGACCTCTTCACATGAACGAGCAAAGGCAGGTCGACCCGCTAAAACCTACATACAACAGCTCTGTACCGATACAGGATGTAGCCTTGAAGACCTACCGGAAGCGATGGACGATAAAAAAAAAGGGTAGTGTGAGAGGATCGAGGAGATCCGTGGTGGTGGCGTTGACATGATGATGATAAACAGGACTGGCATTAAATAATCTACAATGGTTGATATGCCATAAAACCAAACCAAACTATTTTTTATCTCCAAATCCCAGAGAATTTAGTATCTCCTTTTCTAAGACAAGTGATCTGGGGATATACATATTTACCCAACCCCTCCGCTCTGGCAGGATATGACACATGGTCAGTTTTTAAAGCGGAGTTTAACAGGTTTGAATTCAGAGTTTTCCTTTTATTTGCCTCACCAAGGCTGAAGAACACAGTCTGCCCTACTATTTTACCCATAGCTGGAGGGAGAATGATTGGATTCATACCTTTCCCAAGGGTATTAGTGCAATGTGAAATGCAATCAGCCTCGTCCGGGATTTGAACTCGTGTTGCCGTATCCATTTCCTACGACGAGAACCATTACACCACGGGCACCTCCACAAGTGATCTGGGCATATTTCTGTATTTGCACAATTCCCAGTGAATCATTTTCACCACGTAGTCGTGACTTGTACTCTTTCTATGCTTATTTGTTACATTCTCATGAGTTTTATCTGTTTTAGCTTTACATAATTAATTCTTATGGTATTATTCTAGGGAGTGGAGTCTCGTGGCGTCGTGGCTAATGTGAGGATCTGCGGCATCGTAGTAAACGAGTTCGAACTCCAGTTGCGCTATTGCGTTCACATTCAGACTTATATATCCTTAGGAAAGACTTGAACTCCCTTATCCTTCCAGCTATGGGTTAAATAGTACCTCTACTGTCCTTCTAAAAGGATGGTTGGTTGTGTTTTATGGCATATCAATCCTTGCAGATTATTCAAAGCCAGATTCTGTTATATAATGATTTGTAAACGAATAGTTGAGGTAAAATTTTTAGCGAGCCTGAGCTCATTTGTTTGCACACAGTTAAATGCTTTCAAGTATTGCTATTTAACACTAATGTTTTTATTTAATATTAAGCATTTGTTTACAGTTAAATAGTTTCAAGTATAGTAAGGGGTTAAATAGTTCTATTTGACCGATAGATAGGGCCTGAACAGGTACTAATACACTAATACACCGGATCAGAGTGGACTTAGGAGTAATGGCAATGAATTGGTACTTGACATTTCCAAAGCTCCAGGACTGAAGCCTTACGATTAGGTGCTGTTTAGTGTCATACCCGGGACACACACTTATTGTTGTCGGTGGTGGAGAGTCTTACCCTTCTGCAGAGATGCAGTCGACGTGTTCTACAGTCCCAGCAGATAGGGCTGTTCTACAAGAATGGCTTTGGCATTAAATAATCCACGAAAGTTGATATACCTTTTAAAAAGTTATTCTTGGCTGCTATTGCTAGCGATTAATTTTCTTTTATATGTTTCTTTTGCATAGCAACCTTCTGGTCATCTCATGCGTAATTTCCTTTTTTTTTTTTTTCAGAAATGTCCATGCTGTTTTTCTTCCTATTGTTGTTTTCTCGATTTAATAATCCCTTTTTTCCGTGTGTCTTTTTTAATGCTGCAATCGGTTTCTATAATTAGAATTTCTTTGTTCTTTTTTTGCATATTCTTAGATTTCCTAAATTGCTACATCCACTCAGTCCTCAATGCTGGCGTGTCCTCTTCCCTTTTCTCCTTTTCTTGTAGCATATTGTCTAGACGATGGTCTCATTAGAACTAAGAATAATATTCTTAGATTCCCTAAATTATTGCATCAACATAGTTCTCAGTGCTGGCAGTCCTCTTCCCCTTCCTCCTTTTCTTGTAACTTATGGGTTTCCGGGAATTTCTTTGTCTTTCTGAAGTACTTGTTTCTTTTTTTTCTTCTTTTATTTCTGTTTGATAACATCTGTTTGTAATGTTTGTAATGTTCTTAGACGTTATTATTATTATAAATTGATTAATAATAACGGAAGGTGAATTCATCTTATGTCTTTTGTGTAGATGTTAGGGAATCGTGTTCATTGTGCGTTCATATATACATTTTTGGTATTGCTGTTTCTAAAGAATTTCATTTTCTCATATTTATTCCTATCTTATACAAATAATTTGCACACAGATCTATTTGACACAAATGATGACACACCAACAGGTACTACACTCTGAGTCAATGGACCTAGGAGTAATGACGATGTAGAGGTACTCCACCCTATCCAGAGCTCCGAAAGTAGAACCTCACCATCACATGCAGTTGAGTGTCATACCTAGGACACCTTTTTTTCCGGGAGGCGGTCTCACCCGTATGTTGGAGATACAGTCAGCGTTTTAAGCCCCATTGAGCGGCCTCAGAAGAAATGTGTGTGTTAATATATCAAGATATATAGAAACATAATACTTTACATTCATTATCCAAGTTAGTTTCAGCCATTTGCTTCATTTTTTTTTTTTTTTTTTTTTACTGAAGAGTTAGTCTCCAAAATTCTATATTGGCAATCAGCCAGCAGTTGCCGTCTTTAGTAATTGTGGGAAGGAAAAACTCAAGAAGTATAGCAGATAAGTGAATTGCAGCAAGTTGAAGACGTAGTTTTTAAATGTAAGTGTTCAGTAAAAGAGGATTGTATATTTTCGCAGATATTTCCTGAGAGGGATATTCTGAACTAGTGGTAATAAATAAAAATTCTAATTTCTCTTTGCTTGGACCGTGAACTTTCCAGCACATTCCTGACAAATATTAGACACAAAAATCTATAAATGGGGGAGAGAGATAAAATATTGGTAAAGAAAGAGAAAAAGATTTGTACAAGGGAAACCAAAAGAAACATTAGACATGTTAACCTTGACATCACCCAAAAGTGCTGGAATTCTCACTCTCATCACCCCACATTGTACTAATTCAGGTCAGTGTTTGTCATCTACTGAACTTAGCTTAGTTTAGTAAATAAGGCCATGAGTACGTAGTACCGTTGGGAATCGAACTTATTAACAATAGTTCGCTAGTCAAGCCATTTTACCACGTAAGGCATCCAAATTCAGCTCAGTGATTAGTTATAAAGTTTCAGTATTTCAGAAGGTTTTTATGTGAATTTTGTTTGACTACTTTTATTGCAATTCATTACGTGTTTCTATTTAATTAACCCTTCTGTCATGGACAGGATGTGACACAATGTTCTTTATAGCGGTTTGAATTCAGAGTTTTCCTTCTCCGAGACAGGTTGCCTTACCAAGATTAAATAGCCCCATCTGCTCTAATATATTTACCCATAGCTGGTAAAAATGATGGATTAATTCCTATCCCAAGGAATGTGTATGTGTACATGTAAGCATATAAGTATATTCTTGTATATATACACTAGATAGGTTTTGTTTAGTTTCGTTTTGTGTACATGGGTATACGTGAGTGTACACACACACACGCGTTCACTCACAAACAGAATATATATATATATATATATATACGTTCACGGACGCAGTTCTGAAATTAAACAAAACCTATATAGTGTATATATACCGGAATATACTTACGTGTACATGTGAGCACGCGCGTGCACACACACACACACATACAAAGAACATTAGCAGCGACCACAGGTCTTTATGGACAATTAACTTCAATGGGACATTCGCAGACACAAATCCAGGAAGTAAAAAAGATTACATCCTATCAAAACATAGTTTACTATAAAAAATAACAACTGAAACTTAACCATTTGAAATCTCCTGACTTACGTGTAGAGCATAAGTATATGAAATAATAAAAACCTAGATACCTAATTCGAAGTCAATTGCACACCAATTCCTTTTAATGTATATATATATATATATATATATATATATATATATATATATATATATAATTCACTTTAACTAAAGTTTATCCTTCCAGCTATGGAATAAATGATATGCCTAGTGTCCTTCTACAAGGATGGCTTTGGCATTAGTTAACCTTAACAAAGAAATCAAACTAATTTTAAGCAAGGTCGAATTGCCCGCTACTTTGCGTAGGGTTACAATATTGTAGTAATGAGATGTTATGAATGAGTAGGGAGAATAATTGGAGTGGTGTATAAGTGAAGATGAGATTTATAACGGACAGAGTGACTCAAGTCTCTAAGGACCAATAAGGTACTGACTGACATTGGATTCAGAGTTTAAGTTTATATCACTGCTGGGGGGGGAGACCCCCTCCCAACGTAATGAGTGTTCTGGATATAACGCAAAACAATCTGATGGTGAGGTTCCAGTAATGCTGGAGTTTTGGGAGCACAAAGCACCCCTTCATTGCCATCGCTCCCAGGTCCTCTCTAGCTCGAAGTGGTAGCACCTGATTGGGTCCTATCTATGGGTTAAATAGAACTAAACTGTGTACTTATGCTAGACCGAATTGATTGAAATAGAACTGTTTTGACATGTAAACTGCGTACTTATGCTATATTGAATTGTTTAAAATAGAATTGTTTTGACATTTAACTGTGTATTAACAAAAAAAAAAAAAACTATACTTATTATAAACAGAATTGGTTGAAATAGAACTGTCTATATGTATAAAAATGGATTTGGCATTAAATAACTGGTTAATGTGCCATAAAAACAAAGCAAACCTAACTAAACTGTGTACTTATGCTAAACTGAATTTCTTGAAATACAACTGTTTTTACTTTGAAACTGTGTACTTAGGTTAAACTGAATTGTTTGAAATAGAACTGTTTTTACATTTAACTGTGTGTAAACAAAAAAAACTATACTCATACTAAACTAAATTGTTTGAAATAGAACTCTTTATATGTATAAAAATAGATTTGGCATTAAATAACCTACAATGGTTGATATGCCATAAAACCAAACCAAACCAAATTATATACTTTTGATCAGTATTTACTGGGCAAATGAGTTTGTTCCACACTTTAGATGTACTTCTTGGGAAGAAACTATTTGTGGAATTTAAATCGTGAATAAGGACACTTAAAAAGACAATAATATGGGCACTTGTGATAACTTGGTCAAAATATTTGGCATTATGTCTTATTCAATATTGAATGACATATTGATAGTAAGTTAATTCATAACAAAGAAAATATTCTCCCTTTATAGACTGGTATTTATCCATAGTTATTGAACTACTATTGTAATGTAGCATGAAAAAAAATCTCTTTCATTTCATACGCCTATTTGTACGCCAGTTCGGTCAAGCAACAAATTAACTTTTGCTAGACATTAACCTGTTGGGTTCTCGTTGTAATTACGGTCTATGATGATATAGAAGCTTCTATTTCAGGAGGAGGGGTGAAGGGTTCTAATTCACTTTTATATCGAGAATTTGGATGATCAGTAAATGACGTTCAGTGCTAATTACATTGCAAATTGAACTGAAAACTGCTTTATTCATTAAAAGGGATTTATTCTAATAGAAATCTCACTATGATCTGCTATTATTGCTTGCTTACAGTTATGTTCAGTTAAGAGAAAAACTGCTGCATAATTTTATTCTCAAATGCATAAAACTTTTAGCAATGAAGCTGATAAAAAAAAATGAAGAGGTGGAAAAACAATTCATTTTAGGTTTTATCTTGCTATGTTGGCCAGTATTTGAGCACTTTCTTGATTAAAGAAAAATGAATTTATAGCGATCCATTCATGTGTGTGTGTGGCTACTAAAGGTGTAACTGATTAAATGAAAACACCGATCTACAAATTGAGAAGTTTTATTTCTTAAATTGAATAAAAAGAAGTTACAAAGTCTTTTTTGTAAGAAAAGATAATATTAGTCAGAGCGTAATTATCTTAAGAGAGAAAGTGAAGATTCATGCATGAAATGTAGCAGTTTATGTTAGCCTAAATCTAAATGGATATATTTTCTGTGATCTGTATGTGGACGTATCACTATGTAGTGAGAAAGACATACTTTTGTGTTAACATGCATAGAGCTGCAGCTAAAATTTTCCATCAGCAAGCTGAGAGATTTGTAATCGCAGTACTATTAGTACTGCGATTACAAATCTCTATATAGACAATAGCATATTCGTTCAGTTTTAGATGATTGAGCGATGTTGAAATTAAATGTATTCTTAAAGGAAAAGAATGTTAAAATTTTCACTCAAAAGAAATAAATCAAAAGTTGTTTAGTAGGTACAGAATAAGTCAATACCTATTCAGTGCCTATTCAACAATTTTCGGTTTATTTCCAATAAGTACGTACCTATTGGAAAAATATTTATTTCTTCGCTATTTATAAGATTGACATAGGCTCGAAATTAAATGAAAAAAAGTTGATGATTTATCTTAGATTCTAATTGGTTAAAAAATGTATTTTTAACAATGCAAGTGGGAAAAGATTTCTTAGATTATTTTGGGTTTTGATCCTTCAACATTTTCGCGGCAAATTAAATATTCTGGTCTTTGAAATACCTCACAGAAATTTTAAAATTAGCGTAAAAGCGGCGATTGGTCAATAGATGCAAAGACACAGATACAAATTTTTTTGCGCAAAATTAACACTTTTTGTATTTATAGAAATAAGATGATTTCATATATATATATATATATATAATTTATTATATATATATATAATTTAATATAATTTCAAAACGCAATACAGTCAGAGACTTGGTTTTTCTGTTTGTCTCCTTATTTGGTCAAATTGGTGTTGAAAAGTTGCAAACTTCCTTATTTACAATAGTTTGGCTCCATCGTTTATATATATATAGAGAGAGAGAGAAAAAGAGATAAACAGAATGTTGAATTAAACAGAAATAGAAAAACGAAAGTTAATTTTGATAAAGGCAGATAGATATCTTATGGAATGTCTATAATAGGTAGATATGAACTAAATAATATCGATATTAACATAGGTATGATATGTATTTCTATAGGTAAATTTTGGAATGCTTATTACATCACAGAAATTTTAAATAGAACGCTACCAACGGAAATTTAATGTTTTAAAACTTTCTCGTTTTTTTCATTTCATTTAATAACTTACACGCCTTGATGAATGTGTAAAAACCGAAATGTTTAACATTGACAAATATTTCTACAGATAGAATCCTCCTCTGAAGACCTTGTTTGTTTTTTTTTCTTCTTTTCCTTGTATTTTCATACTGTCAAATTTACGTATTTCCAGTTTTTTCTCCCAATATTTTTCGTATTTTTCGGGAAAAGAGATTTCAAAATGATCCGAAAATATGAAAATCCACAGATCTCTATTTTGTAAAAAAGAGAAGAATCTTTTCAACCAAACTCATCTATGAGAAAGTCATACCTATCAGCACATTTAACGTTCTTATATATATATATATATTTGATAGTTCATTTGCTTAACATCAATTTACTCAATCACGTGATATTTTTTTAAAAATATGAACGCTGATTTAGTGATTGAACGGTGGTATCTTCTTTCTTTGTATATATGATTTTCTCCCTTGTTTTTGTATTTTATTAAATACCCATCGTTGATCTATCAACCCTTGGTATCGTCCAAATGATGGTTAATTAAAACCGAAATGTTGACTTTCTTTCATAATAAATTCATCACTTTGGATTACTTTGGTTTTCAATTTTTACACACACACACACACACATATATATATATATATATATATATATATATATATATATATATATATATATATATATGATAATTTTCATTAAGTTATGAATCTGATTTACAGAAAGACGTTTACTCTCATCTTGCTTGAAAAAGTCTGTTGTTGACAAAATTTCAAAGGACATGTTTGCTATATGAAACCAGGAAGAAAAAAATAGTTGCTGTTGGTGTGTGTACTGAATACTGCTGCAGACCTGCCTATGCATTAATTACGATAAAAGATATCTAAACCAGCCTGCGCAGTTGTTTTTGTCATGTGATGTAAAGAGTAATGATTAATTTTTTACTGTTTCTCGTCTCCCCACTCATCATTCTTTGGCCTTTCTGCTGGTAGAATAATAGTCTTTGAAAATTATGCACTCAAAGTTTAGTTCTGCTTCCATGAATGTCAGCATTCAACATCAGATCTTGTGATTGTTTTGTATTGATGGAAGCTTTAATGTCCAAAAGTTATATATATATGTGTGTGTGTGTGTGTGTGTGTAAACGTAGGTACGTAAATAAGATTAATTAATTTCTTATTCTCGATCAGTTTCACCTTACACCATCATTAGGCGGGTGTTAATTTTAAGATTGATAGGCTTACAGTCTTTAGTAAGCTTAGGAAAATCGAACTTTTTAAACATATCAGTTAATAATGAGAGACTTGATTATTGTATTAAAATATTTTCAAATTAGTAAATAATTCTTTCTTTCCCGAATACGTTTAGTAGAAAAATCAATCCATAAAACTTTATTATTTTTTCCTTGAGAGTTTTTCACGTCAGTTTTAGCTGATGGATTTTCACTGAAGTTTGAGTGACAGCAAGTCCTCTCAAGTCTCCAGGACTTTTCTCAGTATTCTGGCTGTTCTCAATAATGCTGTAGTTTGGATGGTCTCCACTCGTTCTCCGACTTCCAAGTCCTCCAGTCCCTTTAGTTATCCTTTAGTTACTGTACTAAAAGCACCAATCACAATTGGTATAATTGTCACCATCCTGTTCCATAGTTTTTTCAATTCCCTAGCAAGGTCTTCTATTCTTTCAGTTTTATTCTGTGGTCAGCCGAGACAGCAAAGTTGACAATTTTGCAAGTTCTCTTTTCTTTTTTTTTTTTTTTTGTTGATTATTATAAGGTCTGGTCTTCTGGCCAAGATTAGGTGATCTGTTTGTATGTCAAAGTCCCATAGGAGTTTATGTGTGTCATTTTCTAGGACTGATGCTGGGTTGTGCATATACCATTTGTTCGTATGGTCAAATTTAAATTTCTTGCACATCTCCCAGTCGTGTCTGTTATACTCCTTGCCCACCCAATCGTGTCTAGTCTTATACTCCTTCTGTGCTAATTTGCTGCATTCGCTTATTATGTGATTGATCGTTTCATCTCTATTATTATGCTGTGACATATTTTGTTTGTTACAAAACAACATTGACTAATACACACACACATATAAAAATTGTTTTATTTACTTTCATTAAGGTCACAAGATGTGACCCAAGGTCGGTGTAACGTGAAGACCCTCCCGAGTGGGAAGTTATAAAAATTAACCAGGCTTGTCGGCATTCTTTTTTATAGTATATAATGTAAACTATCTTCTAAAAAAATGTTTAAAAATCGAATCTACTGAAATTTTTTCTTTAAATTTAAAAAAATCTAGTCTTTTAAAAATTCATGGTTGATAAAGAACGGTAAAAAAAAATAAATTTGATTTTCCGTTTATTTCTGAAGATATAGTTTTTAAAAAATGAAAGGGTGCTAATAATGGTGACATAGACCTGGGTTCAATTCCAAGTCGAGTCATACCAAAGACTTTAAAAATGGTACTTGATACCTCCTTGCTTAACACTCAGCAATATAAGGTACGTATCAAGGGTAAAGTGGAGTAATCCAGGGAAAGGAGTAGCGCCCTCCTCTACACCTCGGTGTAGTAGCTATTGAAAATGGAGCCTTCTGGTTGCCCTCGACTATAGTCGCCAACAACTTTTTCATATATATATAGAGAGAGAGAGAGAAAGAGAGAGTGTGTGTGTGTTAGGATAGTGTCTACATTATCCTCACGCACGTATATATATATATATATATATGTGTGTGTGTGTGTGTTATTCAAAAAGTTCTAAGCCTCACACAGAAAGAAGAGAACAGTTAAACATTTTTGCTGTGGCAACATACTAGAAAAATCTGAATTAGTTTTTTTAGTTTTATAAAAAGTAGTTGTGTTTCCACAGCAAAAATGTTCAGATTTCTGGGTGAGTCTTCGAACTTTTCGAGTGACCCTCGTATATATTTGTGTGTGTGTGTGTGTGTGGGTGTGTTAGACGGTGTGTCTACGCTATCCTTAGATCAGCATATGTTTTCACCGATATTAAGCACTCTTTATTTATACATTATATTTTCTTTATCAGGCAAGTGTGATCATTGTTGTCTGTCATCATCTTAACTTTGTTATTCTGTGCTGAAACCGGAAATTCTGATATTTGAAGAATGTGCATGACGAGAAGGGGGTTGGTGATAAATTATTTTTCAGGTTGCTTAGTTGGTTTTGTTTTACACACACACGCACACACACACATAAATATATATATGATTTGTGAAAGTATAGTTTGTAGGTAACATTTTTTAAAAGCCAGAGCTCATTTGTTTGCACACAGTTAAATGGTTCCAAATACTGCTATGGAATACTAATAATTCAATTTGACATCAGTCGTTTATTTGCACAGTTCAGTTAAATGGTTTTAACTACATGGACGCTAACAAAACGGCTGGAGAAGAAACTAGATGGCAATTACACAAGAATGCTGCGTGCAATCCTGAACAAGTTCTGGCAGCAACACCCCACAAGACACCAACTGTACGGCCACCTGCCCCCTATCACGAAAACTATCCAAGTTAGACGAACCAGACATGCAGGACACTGCCGGAGAAGCAGAGATGAACTCATAAGAGATGTACTCTTATGGATCCCCACACATGGCCGCGCAAAAGCAGGACGACCAGCTCGAACGTACATTCAGCAGCTATGTGAGGATACAGGTTGTTGTCCTGAAGACCTACCTAGGGCGATGAACGATAGGGAGGAGTGGCGAGAGAGGGTCAGGGATATCCGTGCTGCCAGCACGATATGATGATGATGATGAAATGGTTTTAAGTATAGAAAATGATTAACTATTTCTATTTGACCCACAGTTACTATCACTCCGATTCAGAGTGGACCTGGGAGTAATGGTAATGAAGGGGTTTTGGGGTCTCATTATCAGATGCAGTTTAATGTCATTATACCCAAGGCATTTATCTTTCAGTTAATCTTGTTTAAATCTTTCATCTTTGTTTTATTTTTTCTTCCATTTCCGCTCTCTCTCTCACTTATCAATACCCCCACCCACGCCTGTACGTCTTTGTCTATTTTTCATTTTTTTTTTTTTTTTTTTTTTTTTTTTTTTTTTGCTTCTACTTCCTTTATCCTTTTTACACACTCTCTCCTCCAACTCTCTATTTGTTTATATTTTCACTTTATCTACAATTACTACTACTACTACTCTTTCTTTCTTTACACCTCAGCTTTATTTTTTCTTTTTATCTTTCCTCACCTATCATTTTTCTCTCTTTCCGTGCATTGTTTTCCCTCTAACGCCTTCTCCCTATCAGCTTGTATCTTCCTCTTACACCTTCTCCCTCTGCCTCTTTTGCCTCCACCTTAACAACTATTACTCTTTCCCTCTCACTGACAGTTATATCCACTACCCACCAGCCACCTGTTTTCTGCTTTGCTCTACTTACTATTTAACCAAACATCTCTTGTTTGTTCTCTAATTCCAAAACTGCCTTGCTTTTCATAAAAGCACAAGATTCCTTCTATTGAAAACCATTGCTGACCGACATTGCCAACAGACACTAAAAATCAGAATGCAGTGGCCACATGCTTGGATAAATGCCTGCTTTCACTTTTTTTTCTGGAGTTACCAGAACATTCCAATATAAAGACTCTACAATGGATTGCGCAATTTCAGAACAGTTTCTCAGATCTTGTAAACAAATCATAATCTAATGCTATCTATTTCTCATAAGTAATATATATTACAATAAACATTTCACGTGGTGAAATGGACGTGGCGACACGAGTTCAAATCCTGGACGAAGCTGATTGCATTTCACAAGGTATGAACCCTCTTTTTATTTCTCGCTGCCTCCCACCAGACACGACTTGACACATGGTCAAAAGCCCGAAGGCCGATTAAAGTGGTGATAAAGGGAAGGGGAAGGTCGGGAACGAGCCGAGACTCGAACCCTGCTGGTCTATGCTGCTCATCAGCTCACTTGATGCAATGTGAGCCTGATGAGGCAATCAGTTTCACGAACCCAAATGTGGATCCGAGCACGTATGCCGGGTTATGGCTTGAACTAGACAGCAAGGTCTAGTGCCATACATAGGTTTCGAGAAAGTCCGCAGGGACAAGGTATGAATCCTCTTATTCTCCCTCCAGCTATGGGTAAATAGCAGGGCAGACTGATTTCTTCAGCCTCGAGCCTTGGAGAAGGAAAATTCTGAATCCAAACCTGTTAAACTCCGCTTAAAAATTAACCCTGTGTCATATCCTGCCTGGGCAGAGGGATTGGTAAGTACATACAATCAACATTACTCCCTGACCTCTACGCTCTATTGACAGGGCTTAGGATAAGCCGAGAGTATTCCTTGCAGAGGAATAAGAACCCTAAAAAGAAGTGTCCCGGGTATGACATTAAACAGCATCTAGTGGTGAGTCTCCTGTTCTGGAGCTGTGTAGAGTATTCCTTCATTGCTATTACTCCCAGGTCCATTCTATTCCGGAGTGGCAGTACCTGTTAGGGTCTCATGTAGGATTCAAATAGATCAATTTGAAAATTGATTAGTATTCGATAAGAATACATGAAACCTTATAACTGTGTGTAAATTATTTGTATCAAGAATTGTTATTTTAAGTCTATGGGAGTTTTTCACACCAGCGTTAGCTGATGGTTTTTCTTTGGAAATTGCGTGACAGCAAGTCTCCTCAAGTCTCCAGGACTCTTCTCAGTATTCTGGTTGATCTTAATAATGTTGTTGTCTGGATGGTCTCCAATTGTCTTCTGATTTCCAAGTCTTCGAGTCCTTTTACCAATTCTTTGGTGTCTGTACTGAGTGCATGAGTTACAATTGGTATCACCGTCACGTTCGTGTTCCTTTTTTTTAGTCCTCATTATTATTATTATTATTATTATTATTATTATTATTGTTATTCCGAGCGACTTTTTCACACCTGCGTTGATCTTTCACTGGGGTCTGAGTGACAGCGTGTCTCCTCAAGTTTCCAGGACTCTTCTCAGTATTCTGGCCGATCTTAACAACGCTGTAGTCTGGATGGTCTCCGCTCGTCCTCTCATTTCTAAATCTCCGAGTCCTTTTACCAATCTTTTGGGGATTATTTCGAGCACACCAATTACAATTGGCATTATTGCCACCTTCATGTTCCATAGCTTTTTTTTTTTTAGTTCTCTCGCAAGGTCTAAATACTTATCTCTCTTTTTGTTTTCTTTGATTTTCACTCTCTGGTCTATCTGGATGGGAAAATCCACTATTCAGCAAGTTCTCTTTGTTAACTACCACTAAGTCTGGTCTTCTAGTCGAGATTAAATGTTCTGTTTTTATCGCAAAATCCCAGAGAATTTTGTGGATCTCATTCTCCAGGCCGGATTCCGCTTTTTGTATATATCCATGATAGTACTGTCAAATTTCAACTTCTTGCACAATTCACAATGGATCACCTTCCCCACCCAATCGCGTCTAGTCTTATAAATACTGTTTTTGCGCTAATTTACTGCATTCGCTTATTATGGAATTGATTGTTTCGTCTCTATCACCACATAACTTACACTTGCTATTTTGTTGCGTTCCCACGTTCCCCAAAGTTTCAGTATTACTGGAGTCTTACCATCAGCTTGTTTAATGTCGTATAAAAGGACACTCGTTTGGGGGAGTCTTACCGGTCTGCTGAGATGCTGTCGTCGTATTCTGTCGCCCCAGTCGACTGGGCCAAGATGAATTTTGTATTCCAATGCGCCTCTCACTCAGTGATCAGAAACTGTTTAAGTTTCACTTTGGGAAAGACATAAATCTATCACCTCTTCTCCAGCTATGATCAAATAGGAGAGTAGTCTGGTTTCTTTAGCCTTGCTACAGCAACCAGCATAGGAAAAGGAAAACTCTAACTTCAATATATTCTTTTGCTATTACGTTGTTTGTTCTCATAGTGTTGTTTTCTGCTGCTATTAGAAGAGATTTAATTTCTCTCTTGAAGTTTCCCTTTCTTAGTCATGTCCAAGTCTCCTTGTGTGAGATTTCGCTATTTGTCGTTGTTGTTGTTATTATTATTAGTATTATTATTATTATTAGTAGTAGTAGTAGTAGTAGTTGTAGTTGTAATAGTAGTTGATATTTTGTTACTATTTGCAAACAAATGAATTTCAATAAAGAGAAATATTTACTTGAAATTATATAAATGCTTATTAGATGGAAATACAAAGCGATACAATTGTGTACAAATTATTTGTTGGAATACTTAATATCATATAACTGTGTGCAAATAATTCTTCAGAAACAATCTCACACACACACACACACACACACACACACACACACACACACACACACACACACACACACACACACGGGAATATAAACATACAATGTACACGATTTTCTAACTACTAGGCATAAAATAACTTTAGACAAGTCGACATGCCATTAAAATAAGTCAATCAATTCCTGACCTCCATCTGAAACACCATTTTTCCGCCACTTATCCCGTGCAAAGAGAATGGATTGTCTGTCTTTTGATCACCCACTCTCTTTCTGTTAACCATTATGGTATATTAGTGTCAACATCAAGATAATCTGACATTGTCTTACAGTGAATTGCCCAGTCGGCTGGGGCTGTAGAATACACTGACTGCACCTCTGTAGAGGGGTAAGACCTCCTCTAACGAGTGTCCTGGATATGACACTAAACAATCTCATGGTGAGGTTCCAGCAGTGCTGGAGCTTTGGGGAATGCAGAGTACCCCTTCATTGTCATCGCTCCCAGGTCCACTCTGGCCCCGGAGTGGTAGCACCTGATAGGGCCCTATCTATGGCTTAAATAGAACTAACAGCATACTTATGTTAAAATGAATTGTTTAAATAAACTGAATAGCTTGAAATAGAAATGTTTTTGACAATTAAACCGTACTTAACCGGGACATTGGCCCAGCGGTTAGAGTGTTCGCCAATGGCCCGGGAGACCTGGGTTCAATCCCAGGTCGAGTTATACCAAAGACTTTAAAAATGGTACTTGATACCACCTTGCTTAACACTCAGCATTATAAGGTACGGTTCAAGGGTAAAGTGGAGCAATCCTGGGAATGGAGTAGCGCCCTCCCCTACACCTTGGTGTAGTAGCTATCGAAAAGGGAGCCTTCGGGTCACCCTCGACTATGGTCGCTAACTTTACTTACTTTACTTACATTTAAACTGCGCTCTTATGCTTAACTGAATTATTTGAAATGGAACTGTTTTTCAACATTAAAACTGTATTTAGACTTAACTGAATTGTTACATATAACTGCTTGAATAGTTTGAAATGGAAATGTTTTTGACAATTAAATTATGTACTTATGCTAAACTGAATTGTTTTAAATAGAACTGATTATTTACATAAAAATGGATTTGGTGTTAAATAACCTACAAAGGTTGATATGCCATAAAACCCAACAAAACAAACAAACAAACATCTTACAGTGAAAGGCAGGGGGATTTGGATTCGTGTCTTTTTGAAGGTCATTATAAAATTGATATAATCCGTCTCACCTGAAATGTAAATGTGGTTCACAAAATTCTATTTAAGACAAAAAACTATTGTGGAGGTAAACGTGTGCAATTATACTCCTCTATCATCCGCCCTATTGACGAGACTTCTGAATACGCTAACTGTATCCCTTGTAGAGAGTTAACCCCTCTCCTTAAAAAAACCATGGGTGTCTTAGATATGAGGAAAGAAAGGACAGAAAAAGAAGGAAATATAATGAAGAAAAGAAAAGGGGAAACAATATGCTATACATCAGTCGCTTCAATATACTTGAACTCAATGGAAAGAAAAATAAAGGAAGGTAAAGGGAATGAGTTAAAGAAAGAAATGAAAAACTTTTTTTTTCTTCTCCCAAGGTCTTATTTCTTTGTTTGGCTTGGTTTCTTTGTTTGATGGCATATCAACCTTCGTTGATTATTTAATGCTAATGCAATCTTTATAGAAGGATAGTAGTAATACGATTTAACTCATAGCTGGGGGGACAAGGAGGTTCATGCCTTTTCCAAGAGTATTAGTCCGAAAATGAATGTAATAGCATGACTAGAGTTCGAACCTGCTTACGTCTTATTTCTCTTTAAAAGAAATAAAAGTTGGCGACCGTAGTCGAGGGCGACCAGAAGGCTCTCTATTCAATAGCTACTACAGGTGTAGGGAGGGCGCTACTCCTTTCCCTGGGTTGCTCCACTCTACCCTTGATACGTACCTTATATTGCTGAGTGTTAAGCAAGGAGGTATCAAGTACCATTTTAAAAGTCTTTGGTATGACGCGACCTGGGATTGAACCCCGGTCTCCTGGACTTGAAAGAAATAAAGGAACATATATTGTATTTTGTCATAAGTGATGTACTCCTATGGACCCCCACATATGGCCGAGCAAAAGCAAGAGAGTCAGCTCGAACATACATACAGCAGCTCTGTGTGGATATGGGATGTAGCCCTGAAGACTTGCCAAAGGCGATGAACGATAGGAAGAAGTGGCGAGAGAGGGTCAGGGATATCCATGCTGGCGACACTACATGATGATGATGATGATATTGTATTTATTTACCCAATCACTCCACTACGAGCAGGATGCTACAGTAGGTAATTTTTTTCGGTATTGGTTTGAATTCAAAATTTCCCTGAATTGGTTGTGAACCTAAGGCTAAAGGGTCGTATCTGCCCTAGTATTTACCCATAGCTGGAAGCAAAACAGATGGATTTACGCCACTCCCTAGGGCATTAGAACAAAATGAAACGCAAACAGCTTATTCAGAATCTGAACTCATATATTTTCACGCGGACAACTGCGCAGTTGATAAGGGGACCAAAAACACTCACGGGAGGAGGGGACTTGGATCAAAGTGTAGTATGACCTTGCACCATGTCTACTCACTTGATTCCTTCCTCTGTGCTAACCATCAGAGTTCTGGCTCACTGGGCCGAGGCATACTTCGACCGGCCGTGTTAGTCGGTACATGGATCAGGTGGGGTGTGTCAAGGCTGACTGACATGGGTACCGGGAAGCCGCCATTCGAGTTATGTGGCTTAGAACGACTCTTATGTGGCTTCACAGGGCCCTCCTTTTAGTCTCTCACCTGCTTCGGCAGGGCTTGGTTTATAGCTTGGCACCTGAGGCGCCCTTTTTTAGGAGAATGCTGAGGAGGTGAAGGGCATTTTTGGAGCCTCCGGGTGTGTCTGGTTTACAGTCTTGCTCTTGATCCCCACGTTAAAAAAGCCTCGTGCCATACTTTAGCATAGTGGGATGCTAAACAAATACTGGCAATAAACCTGACCCTACTCTTTTAAGTTGCTAACTTCATTTATTTTTTTACCTCACCTAGTCCAAATTCGAGTTAAGGGTTACGGTTATATATATATATATATATATATATATATATTACACACACACACACACACGTGTGTGTGTGTGTGTGTATTTAATATAGTTTATTTTTGTAATAATGTGTTTACTACAAAGATACAGTATTGATTGAAACGTTATTTAAATTTTTGAGATGAAGCTTGATAATTTTTATTGTTTAGAATATTCGGACTATTGTCTTCATGGGGGAAGTATCCTCGTGGTGTAATGGTTAAAGCGTTGGACTGTGGAATCCTAGTAAGCGAGTTCGAACTCCAGGCACGTTATTAAGTTCCCTTTCGGACAAATACCTTTGGGAAAGGCATGAACACCCTCAGCTATGGGTTAAATAGTACCACTGCTGTTTTTCTAGAAGGGTTGATTTGGCATTAAATAACCCACGAAGGTTGATATGCCATTAAACAATGAAACCTAACCTATTGTCTTCATCTTTATTGTCATATTCATAACGTTTCGGCCGATGCGTCCTTCGGTCCTCGTCAGATGGTTCGTGTCGAACTCTGGAGCTTACACGGGACTTTGAACCGAACCGAACCCTTTAATCCACAGGGTAGATTGTTCTAATTCCGTTTACCATAACCGGGGACAAGTATTGAGTAATAGTAAGTATTCTTTATTATTTACCTGTAGCCGGGGTTGAACCTGCAATCTCTAGATGATTTCACTTAGAAGCACTTTAACTAAATGCCAATATACGTTACACCATTTGCCCTGCTTTTTTGAATCGTTAACTTGAATAACTGATTCAGCATTCACATGAAAAAAAATTCTCTGGAGGTTCTTAGTTGGTAAAACTATCTTGGCTACACCCTTAAAATCCGTGTTTTAATTAGGATAAAAAATGACCTCTGGTTGGTATGATTGATTATATAACTATTTCTCTATTAAACAGTATTGAAGAAGTAGAGAAGCAAAAAGATGTATTTGTTTGGTTTCGTTTGGCTTTATGGCATATCAGCCATTGTTGGTTATTTAATGCCAAATCTCGTTTTATACATATGAACAGTTATTTTTCAAACAATTCAGTTTCAGATAAGTGCACAGTTTAGTTCTATTTGACCCATAGAAAAGGACCCTGTTAAGTGCTACCATTCCGGGTCAGAGTGAACCCAGGAGCGATGGCAATGAAGAGGGACTCCACGTTCCCCAAAGCTCCAGTATTACTGGAGTCTTACCATCAGTTTGTTTAGTGTCATATAACAGGACACTCGTTTGGGGGAGTCTTACCGGTCTGCTGAGATGCAGTCGTTGTATTCTGTCGCCCCAGTCGACTGGGCCAAGATGAATTTGTATTCAAATGCGCCTCTTACTCGGTGATCAGAAACTGTTTAAGTTTCACTTTGGAAAAGACATAAATTTATCACCTTTTCTTCAGCTATGATCAAATAGGAGAGTAGTCTGGTTTCTTTAGCCTTGCTACTTTGCCCAGTCCGCTGGGGCTGTAGAATACACTGACTGCACCTCTGCAAAGGGGTAAGACCCCCCCCCTAACGAGTGTCCTGTATATGACACTAAACAATCTGATGGTGAGGTTCCAGCAATGCTGGAGCTTTGGGGAATGCGGAGTACCCCTTCATTGCCATTGCTCCCAGGTCCACTCTGGCCAGGAGTGGTAGCACCTGATAAGGGTCCTATCTATGGGTTAAATAGAATTAACAGCATACTTATGCTAAAATGAATTGTCTGAGTAAAACCGAATAGTTTGAAATAGAAATGACTTACAATTAAACCGTACTTACATTTAAACTGCATGCTTATGGTTAACTGAATTATTTGAAATAGAACTGTTTTTCGACATTAAAACTGTATTTACACTTAACCGAATTGTTAAATATAACTGCTTGAATAGTTAGAAATGGAAATGTTTTTGACCATTAAACTGTGTACTTATGCTAAACTGAATTGTTTTAAATAAAACAGATTATTTACATAAAAATAGATTTGGCGTTAAATAACCTACAAAGGTTGATATGCCATAAAACCCAACAAACCAAACCAACTAACCAACATATATACTAGATATATATGTATAAACTGGATTTGGCATTGAATAACCTACAATGGTTGATATGCCATAAACCAAACCATACCAAATAACTAGCCTTGCTACAGCAACCAGCATAGGAAAAGGAAAACTCTAACTTAAAACCAACTGTACGTTACTTAAAAGTTGAACTTGTATCGCATCCTTCCCAAGGTTCGGGGGGGGGGTCCTCGCGGTGTAATGGTTAAATCGATGGACTGCGGAATCGTAGTACGCGAGTTCGTACTCCAGTCGCGCTATTGCGTTCACTTTCGGGCAAATACCCTTCGGAAAGGTATGAACCCCCTTATCCTCCCAGCTATGGGTTAAATAGTACCACTACTGTTCTTCTAGGAGAATGGCTTTGGTATTAAATAACCTACAAAGGTTGATATGCCATTTAAACAAAGAAACCAAACCAAACCAAGGTTAGGTAAATACATACTAAATAGTTATATTCTTATGGGCCCATAGTAAAGAAAACATTTGTAATAAATGATACTGTGTTTCTCCTTCTAGTAAATAGTTTTTCTCTACTTCTTTTCATTACAGGTAGAAGGTGCACTTGAGCACTTAGCAGATTTCTAATAGGCTTTGAAAATACGGTGCACACACACACACACGAACAAACACACAAAAGAAAAAGAAATCTCTGTAGGATGTTAACATTTGTGATCACTAGTGAAAGGGAAAACTGGGTGGAGACTGCAATCTTCTCCCCAGCATTAATAGAAATCTACAGCATCACTTAGGAAACATTGCATTACTCGCCCACGTGAATAAGTTTGTTTTTTTAAAAAAAGAAAAGTTTGATATCTACTGAATGTTTGTGGCTATTTTACCATCAAAAGATTGTAAGTCAGGCATTGTAAAACAAGTAGAATCTACTTTGGTTTACTTTAATGACATATCAAACATGCATGGGTTATTTAATGTCAAAGCCGTACTTGTAGAAGATCAGAAGTGATACTATTCAACCCATAGCTTATGGAATAAGGAGGTTCATGCCTTTCTCAAATATGTTAATCCAAAAGTGAACGTAATAGCACGATTGGAGTTCAAACTCGCTTACTACGATGTCGCAGTCCAGCACTTTAAACATGACGCCACGGGATCCCTCGCCAGCATTTACTTCGGCGCTGGGGATCCTTTTCATATTTAAAGGATGCATTGAAATTTATTGTCAACTAATAAAGCCACGCCCAATAATTTCTAATGTTTACCACAAAATCTAAAATTTAGACTTTTAGTTAATAACTTCATCCAAATTTAATTGATATATACTAATTAGTAACAATAATACAAATGAAATGTTTGAATGTTTGAAGTATCAGAGCAAGTCGTAAACTTAATTCCAAAAGCTATAGTAATTTGAAGAGTAGGATTTGCAGCTGGAAAATGAACCCTAGCAGTGATAAAAATCCAAAGAAGCATCTTCTCGTGAGATTCATTATCACCACGAGGTGCCCGTGGTGTAATGGTTATCGTCGCAGGATATGGACACGGCGACACGAGTTCAAATCCTGGACGAGACTGATTGAATTTCAGATAGCACTAATACCCTTGGGAAAGGTATGAATCCAAATATTCTCCCTCCAGCTATGGGTGAATAGTAGGGCAGACTAGGTTCTTCAGCCTTGGTGAGGCAACTAGTCTAGGAGAAGGAAAACTCTGAATTCAAACCTGTTAAACACCGCTTAAAAATTGACCTTGTGCCCGTGCGGAGGGGTTGGTAAATATGATTATCACCAAGACTATTTGTTGGGGTGTCCTCGTGGTGTAATGGTTAAAGCGATGGATTGCGGAATCGTAGTAAGCGAGTTCGAACTCCAGTTGCGCTATTACTTTCGCTTTCGGAAAGTAATAGCGTTTCCCTTGGGAATGGTATGAACCCCCGTATCATCTCAAGTATGGGTTAAATAGTATCACTACTGTTCTTCTAGAAAGATGGCTTTGGGATTAAATAACCTACAAAGGTTGATATGCCATTAAACAAAGAAACCTGAACCTACAATTTGTTATAGTAATGATGCCACTGAATCATATACTAAGAAAATGCAAAGATTTACAAGGTCACAAAAAAAGATAAACCATCTCTTCTATATGGATGATATGAAGATTTTTGATCAGAATGAAAAAGGTTTGGTTTGGGGTTATGGCACATCAACCATTGAAGGTTATTAATGCCAAATCCATTTTTAAACATATGAACTGTTCTATTTCAAATAATTCAGTTTAGCATAAGTATGTAGTTTCAATGTCAAAAACAGTTCTATTTTAAAGAATTTAGTTTAGTATAAGTACACAGTTTCAATGTCAAAAACAATTCTATTTCAAGTAATTCAGTTTAGTATAACTACACAATTTGGTTCTATTTGATCCATAGATAAGACCTTATCCGGTGCTACCACTCCGGGCCAGAATGGACAAGGGAGCGATGGCAACAAAGAGATACTCTGCATTCCTCAAAGCTCCAGTATAACTAGAACTTCACCATCAGTGTCATATCATGGACACTCATTGGGGACTGGGCAGAATGAAAAAGGATTACATTCCTGATACAAACTATTAAAATTTCTGGGCTAGATTATCTCGGAAGAAGAAAACTTTTTGAAGCCAAGCTCTGCTGCAAAATCTAATCAAAAGAATAAGTACCTGGACAGTCTTCTTTGTAATTTACTCTGGACCCTTCTTATATGCACAAACCAGAATCTTTCATGAAAAATGAAACGCGTAAAATTATCTGCGACTTTGACATACAAGATCATCCTGTCAAATCTGAAAGACCAGATCTAGTTGTAATTAACTATAAGATAAGTTAATCTAGGGGATTTTGCCGTTCCAATAGACCACTGAGTGAAAATAAAAGAAAGCAAAAAGCTGAACAAATATTTGGACTTTAGCAGGGAGCTAAAAAAAAGTTTTGGAACATGAAGGTGACCACCAGTCTTAATTGAACCCCTTGGGGGCGAGAGATCAGAGGAAGAATCTAGACCATCCACACCACAGGACTGCTAAAATTAGCTAGAATACTTACGAGGATCATTAAATAAGTCTCCAGACTTTTTTCGTATGGGCACTTTTATTGATAGTACACACATGAAACTCTAGTCCCCTTCGAAGTAATCTCCTCCGGCTAAAATGCACTTGTACTGTTCCAACAACTTCTGGAAGGCTCTATAGAAGTCCTCTTGTGTGAGCGTGTCAATGACCTTTGTCACAGCCTCTTTCATCTCCTCTATTGTCTCATAACGACAGCCTCTGAGCTTAGGGAATGACCAAAAGTCACAGGGAGCAAAGTCTTGACTATATACTGTCTTGATACCCATCTTGGTCAAATAGTCTGAGACAAGGATGGAGTTGAGGACTGGTGCATTATCCTGGTCGAAATGCCACTGACCCGATTTGAAGAGTGCTGGCCTCTTCCGACGGAATCTCTTTCTGAACTCCCTTAAAACATAGTAACCTAACCCTAACCGTTTGGCAAATCAACTCTGGTGTATTGACTTCCTTACTCCTCCCACACCTCTCATCATCTCTCACAGACTCCCTGCCTTCCTTGAGATTGCATTTTTGAAATTCACCAGCTGTGACAATCAGACTTTAGTAGGGTGTATTCCAATTGCTGCTGTAGCTGTTCATTTGAAGCTGAAATCATAAAAATTGGTCAGTCATCTCATACGATGTATAGCAATAACATACTGAATTTTCAAGAGTTTACGACTCTTTTAAATGCCTGTACAAAAAAGTCTGGAAACTTATTGAAGGCACCTCGTAGAATAGTTCCGTCACTCAAATTTCAGTGAAAACCACTTTTGCGGCTACTTTTGTAATAATATTGTTATCATCATTTTCATTCTGCTTTTCTTAAACCGATATTTTTAGAGACCTTTTATATTTCGATGAATGATGATTAGTTTTTAGATTCAAACTGATAGAATATTTCTTTTTTGTCTTCTTTTGAGCGAGCCGAACTTTGATTGAAAATGACTATTTGGTCCTAAATTTGAAAAATACCTTTTTGCCATTCGTAAATTTTTCTAGGGCATATTTATGTACTTTTTCATTATAGGCAGTAATATATTTCCAGTGTAAAAATTATGAAGTTTTTGATGATTTCTTTATGGTTAAATGCTTAATTATTACTGATTTTAGTGCTAATATATATATATATATATATATATATATATATATATATATATATATATATATATATGAAGTGTGTGTGAGATACAAATTATATATATATATAAAACTCAGAAGATGTAGCTTGGAAGACCTCACCGGAGCGATGGACGATAAAGACGGGTGGCAATAAAGGGTCAGGTAGATCCGTGCTAGCAGCGGGACATCATGATGATGAACAGTGGTGTGAAAAACTCTCAAATGAGTAAAATGATAATAATGAATCAATAAATAAACACCAGAACATGAAGGTGACGGTGATACCAATTGTAATTGGTACACTCGGAACGATCTACAAAGGCTTGGGAAAGGCTGGAAGGGTTGGAAATAGAAGGACAAGTAGGGACCTATATTTGTCTCTACCTCCCGCCAGACAGGACTTGGCACAGGGTCTTCTTTTATAGTGGAAATTTAGGAGGTCGGGTACGAACCTAGTCTCGAGCCCCGCTGGACTTGAACTCACTCGATGTATAACGTAAGCCCGACACGTACGCCTGCTCATAGCTTGAACTAGAACCGAGAGTCTTGTGCTATGCAATGCTTGTTAAAGACATCATCGCCTACCTGCAGGTGGCCCAGCCGAAGCCAGGAACCATTTAACCTTGAAAAGCGGGAGTGGAACAGATACCCCCACCGGGCACAAAGGCCCGCCCATTCAAATTACAGCATTGTTATGATCGGCCAGAATACTGAGAAGAGTCTTGAAGACTTAAAGAGACTTGCTGTCACTTAGACATCCATGAAAGACCATCAGCTAATGTTGGTGGGAAAAAACTCGCATGAAATAACAACAACCACTACTACTACTAAATGAATAAATCAAATGTATTTGAAATGAGTACTTTGACGTGTTAGTGTCATGGCTGACATGTTTATGGGTCAAAATAAATCCTTGTTATTAAAGTATTGAAAGGCTGTTTGTTGAGTGGCAGAGGAGAGAGGAAGGATTGCATAGGGTGAAGGAGTGAGTATACAATATCATAGTTCTGGGGGTGAGATCATAGACTATGTCTTCTTTACCTACCACTGTTCTCCAACAAGCATAATATTTTGAAACGAAAATATCACAGTTGTTGTTAGGTGGTTGATGAGTGCTCGAATTCATTTGTACACTCGTGTGTCTTTTACGGGTCTATAAAGCCTGTGTATATATTAAAAGTTGAGTGGGTGTGTTTGGGCGTGTGCCAGTGCAGGTTTGAATATTTTGCATCCATTCGAACCCACACAAGTACACACCCAAACACAATTATTGTACTTAATAATAATCATATTTACGAACCCCTCCGCTCGGGCAGGATATGACACAAGGTCAATTTTTTTAAGCGGAGTTTAACAGGTTTGAATTCATAGTTTTCCTTCTCCTAGACTTGTTGCCTCACCAAGGCTGAAGAACCCAGTCTGCCCTAATATTTACCCATAGCTGGAGGGAGAATAATTGGATTCATACCTTTCCCAAGGGTATTAGTGCTATGTGAAATGCTTACTGCGTTTTGTTATATCAGTCATGGTCGTCTTTCTATACGGACAGAAGGTGTAATCTAGAAGACAGACTTGCAGGGAGTGGTGGATGTTAAAGAATGGTGAGAGTGAGAGATAGAGAGAGAACGAGAGAGTCTGGGAAATCCGTGCTAGCAGCGCAACTTGATGGTGATGATGATGGTTGTGTGTGTGTGTGTGCCTTACTTATATTTAAGTTATATGCAAAGTGCATACTTTCAGGGTCTTGAATATACGATTTTTTGAAAAATAAGACGGGAGTATTAGAGAATCAATAAATGTATAAGATGTAGGTCCATTGTTTGTCGATAAGCACGAAACATATTTCGTATTTAATTGAAGATGAGTTAAAAAAAAAACTGACAGATTGCTTTTCAAAGTTCCCTGGCAGCACCTGCTCTCTTGTCTAAGAAGAAGTAAGGACTGGGTTTGTCGCCCGATACCCGAGGCGCACCTAAAGGAGAATACCGACGGAAGCTAAGCAATTTTCAAAAGAGCCATGTTAGAGGCTTGCTTCCTGTTGAATACCCTACATTAAACCGACTCTGTGTCATATTTTGGCCTCGTGGGAGGTCGGATAAAAAGCTTCTCTCGGAGAAACTAGAAATCCAATAATGTTACATTTCAAAAACTGAGCTTCAGCTACTCAGTTGTAGAGAAATGGTCATCATTTGCTAATTTTGTGGTTCATTCTATTTACTCAAAAGTCATACTAATGGGAATGTATTACGGTAAATTGTGACGTACAAGTCAACCTGCTGTAATATAATGGCCGAGGGATTTCGTTTTATATATCTTGCCTTTGAGTTTAGTTAGGCTGAGAACCTTTCGACTCAGTGCATAGGTTAGATACAAACTTGAGCGCGGGGAGGATGTGTCATTCAGAGATGTCAAAATAAAAATCACAGATAGGACTTGGGGACGTGAATGACGTCATGCACTGGAAGCGTGCGCGGAGGATTTTGGGGATTTGAAAAAAGTCAGTTGAGTTGAGAACTAGACTCCGAACGGAAAAGGTCGACTTTCGGGGCTCGCTGAGGCCAGACGAATTTGTGCGCTACGGGCGCCACACGTGATTGGTGGTAGTGGTGGGGCAGATGGAAAAGTCATCATAGAAAGATTGTGCATCTCTTTTCCTTATGTCGAAACCTTTAACTCAAAGGTAATAAAAGGTTTCGTACCTGAACTAAGAAGTCGTTACGTGTTTTTCATGTTTCGAGATTCCTATGCTCTATGTATATATGTTATGAACATTCTATGTACGTTTCCGATATTCGTATCATGGGTATGGTACACTGCCATATAAATCGACCTGAAGATTTTTAGCTCAAAATTCTGGGTTTGACCCCCAAACATACATAAAGCTACTGTAATGTTTCGGTTAATATTTGAAGTCAGTGTGTCAGCTGTTGGAAACAGCATGTGAAATAGTGTTCATATAATATATAATAAATAAATATATAATAAATTACATAAATTACATTTATATATAGTAAATTATTATATAATAAATTATTATATAATAGATTATTATATAACCGCATGAAAAACTGAAAAACGAAAACAAGAATAAATAGATATATAAATAGATATAAACGTACAATGTATGCAATTTCAAAGGAATAAAATAAATTCCAGATAGGTTGATATGGCGTTAAAATAAATAACTATATATTTACCAACCCCTCCGCTCGGGGAGGATGTGACACAAGGTCAATTTTTAAGCGGAGTTTAACAGGTTTAAATTCTCCTAGACTAGTTGTCTCACCAAGGCTGAAGAACACAGTTTGTCCTACTCTTTACCCATAGCTGGAGGGAGAATAATTGGATTCATACCTTTCCCAAGGGTATCAGTGCTATGTGAAATGCAATCAGTCTCGTCCAGGATTTGAACTCGTGTCGTTAAATAAATAAATTCATACAACTATCTTTCTTTCAAGCAAATTTATATTTCAATTTATTATTTTTTTTTTATCATTCTCAATAAAGAGTAGTTCACAACCGTTTTTTTTTTGTGATCTTCCAAGAAACCGAGTTATGTTGATGAACGTGTTCATCAAACAGTAGCTGTTTACACAGATATACTTACGTAAATAAAATGCCATTTAGATGATACTTATGTGCTCATTTAAAAATAATTTGCTTTTTGAAACTATAAACAACATTTTGAGAATGGCACAGTATCCAGGTTCTTATAAATGCTTTATCGATTAAAGGCGCCTCGTTTCTGTTCAAAAATTTAACTTGGAGATAATAAAAAAGCTTACTTAAGTAAACACTAACTACCGTAAATAATGGCGTACAAATCAACTCGACGATTTTTTGCTCAAAATTCTGGGTGAGACCTCAAAACATACTTAATGCTTCTGTGATGTTTGAGTTTAGTGTCAGTGCATCGGCTGTTAGAGACGACGTGTGATGTATATATACAGTATAACCCGGATATAAAAGAAACCCGGATATAAGAGAGATTGTATCTGGTCCCAAATTAGAACCTGTGTTACCTAAACAAAATTGACCAAAACCGGATATGAGAAAAACTCTGATATAAGGGACCTCTTCTCCGATCCCCGACAACTTTTTTATATCCTGTTACACTGTATATATATATAAGTTGGCGACCGTAGTCGAGAACAACCAGAAGGCTCCCTTTACAAAAACTATTACAGCGAGGTGGAGGGCGCTACTCCTTTCCCTGGATTGCTCCACTTTCCCCTTGATACGTACCTTATATTGCTAAGTGTTAAGCAAGGAGCTATGAAGTACCATTTCTAAAGTCTTTGATATGACTCGACCTGGGATTGAACTCGGGTCTCCCGGACCATTGACGAACACTCTATCCTCTTGGCCAATGAGATCGTTAGTATAATACTTAATTATACAGCTTTATTATTATGTATCAATCTCTGGGTTAATTTGTTGAATATGTTTATCAAACATGAGTTTAAGTTGATAATGTTTGTGATAGTCTGCTAGAGTTACGGTATGTGGTGCATATCGATTGTTCGGAGTATTGTTTCATTCTGTTGTAAAGGGTTTTGCTTTTAACCCTGCCGTATAAGTTGACATTTTTTTAAGTTTAAAATGAGTGGTATTTGTGCCGATATTGCCAACGTCTCCCACCAGACGAGGCTTGACACAAGGTCAAAAGCCCGAAGGCTGATTAAAGTGGGGATAAAGGGGAAGAGGAGGTCGAGAACGAGCCGAGACTTGAACCCTGCTGGTCTATGCTGCTCATCGGCTCACTTGGTGCAATGTGAGCCTGATGAGGCAAGCAGTTTCACGAACCCAAATGTGGGTCCGGGCACGTATGCTAGTTTACGGCTTAAACTAGACGCGAGGTCTAGTGCCATACGTAGGTTACAAAGGAGACAAAACTGCAGCTCGCCCACACGGAGGTAGCCTAGTCGAAACTAGGAGCCTAAAGCCTCAAGTCTGCCATTGTTCCTTTTCCAGAGCCACACTCCAGACCGAAGTCCAGAACAGGCTCCGGGGTATTCTCCGCAAAGAACGGGCCCTGAGTGGTATTTGTGCCACTAATTCGGAGAACATAAACATGGGCTGTTTGAATTTCGACCAATGATTGCCATTAAAATGTTGCAATTTCATATTTTGTGTATAATATTATTTTTGATATATTATAGATTCGTCATTGGGGAATGAGAATATATACTCAATGGAAATATTGGTTTTTATTTTCTTTCTATCTTATATGAATATGTAATGGTTTAATGAATTTTTAGAAAAAAATTACAATATTTCATCATACTAAAAATAGCTTTTCAGCTGACGCTACAAATTGGCAGGGAACAGCTTCCCTCTCCACCTGACAGAGAATGAATAAGGAGTAAGAGACCAGTAGTAAAATCAGACATCGACCAGAGTAGGTCTAATAATTTTCGCTCTATGAAATTCAAAACTTGGCAATTCGAATGCTTTTCTCAACACAGAACTTCTCGGAACAAAGAAAATAATGCTCACACATCCTACAAGTAAGACATTTAAGGACAAATACAAACAATCCCAGCTTGAAGCGTCCTGCGCATCTAGCCACACTGATGAGTTATGATACAACGAAACAGTTTGTATGTGGATGACAATATATATATATATATATATATATATATATATATATATATATATATATATGTGTGTGTAACCTTTCAAAATACATATTTTTATTCATTTCAACGACTACCCACGTATAACTACCGGATAATTTACATTACCCACCCCTTTTACCGGGTCCTGTAACATTTGTTGTAACCTTCTATTTAGTAGTCTGTAAAACGATAACGAAGAACTGGTTCCATACTCCAGAGCAACTTTATCACCGGGTGTAGTTTTGTGTAAGACGTAGGACATGTTGTTTTTTTTTTTTTTTTTTTTTTTTTTTTGTGACCAGTTATTTATACACATATCTGTAATCTATGGAAAATTTCAGCTCTATGCCCTACGGATAATATATTTTGCCTGTGTTTCGCGCTCCCAGCAGTTCCTGCCCCTTGCCTTCTTCCAGCAATTTCAAACGATCAGACGCCATCATCAACTTTTCCAAGCCGCTAGGAGTGAACGCAGCTTCTTCTTTCTAACTGTTCCTTTTCAGGACCACTATAAGTCTTCTCTTTACACTACTGTTCTTTCAGGATAGTAAACTACATCCTCATCAACACAACGTGGACGATAACATATTAGTAGCCAGTCAGATACAACAGACACTCAGAGTAAACGACCAGTCCCGAAGCAGACGACACAGTTTGGACTCTCGTCGACTTATTTAGCAGATTAGCTACATTTAGCAAATCTGGCCTCATGACCCGGCCTTCGACCTGCTAGCGTCACGATTTCAGTCCACGAGCTAATGATGTCGTTCGGACCGACAACACTTCATCAAGTCATTCGAAGCTAACGTCGACTAAACCCTGGTTAACTGCCGAGTCGACAACCGGGACGTCGATTAGCCTGCTTCTGCGATCCGATACTTACGACCCTCCGGCCATTTGCAGACTACCTGGTCATATAGCTGCACCAACGACCTGATCGAGATTATCTAGACTCGCTGTCGCCAAAAACTATTAGACAGTCGAGTCTGCCCTTTCGACGCAACAGGAACTTCATTCAAATTCCTTTTCATGTATTTATCACCAAGTAAAAATTGGCATTTGAATTTTCTCTCTTGCCTTTGTCATCTTTGCCTTTTTGTTTGTTTGTTTGTTTTATGGCATATCAACTTTTGTAGGTTATTTTATGCCAAATCCATTTTTATACAAATAAACAGTTTAGCATAAGAACACAGTTTAATTGTCAAAAACATTTCTATTTCAAACTATTCAGGTTAGCCAAACAGTTCTAATTGAAACAATTCAGTTTCGTATAAGTATAGTTTTTGTTTACACACAGTTAAATGTCAAAACAGTTCTATTTCAAAGAATTCAGTTTAGCGTAAGTACAGTTTCGATGTCAAAAACAGTTCCATTTCAAACAATTCAGTTTAGTACACAGTTTAGTTCTATTTGACCTATAAGTAGAACCCTATCAGGTGCTACCACTCCGGGACAGACTGAACCTGGAAGCGATGGCAATGAAGGAGTACTCCGCATTCCCCAAACCTCCAGTATTACTGAAACCTCAACATCAGATTGTTTAATGTTATATCCAGGATACTCGTTGTGGGTGGGAGTCTTACCCCTCTGCAGAGAAGCAGGTGGTGTATTCTACAGCCCCAGCCGACTGAGTAATTGAATTTTCTATGTCTCGTCACTCATTCGAAAGAATTTGAAGGATCGACTTATCTATCGGACCTGAAACGATGTGCTGTAGACGCAACCAGTCAATCACCTTAATTAACTTAATTTTTTCGTAGTTTTTTTTTTTTTTTTTAGTCCTTCTTTCTATTGCCACACTCAAAGTTCAAAGATGTATTTTTAGCCTTTTTCAGGAATTTTGTTTAAATAGGTTTGGTTTCGCGAGTTATCTAATGCCAAATCCACCCTTGTAGAAGGACAACAGTGATACTATTTAACCCATAGCTAAAGGGATAAGGGGGTTCGTATTTTTCTCAGAGGTCTTAATACGAAAGTAAACGTAATAGCGATGTCGAATGTCCTAATTGTTTGAAGAGGATATGCCTGTTGTTAGCCTTTCAAACAAATTAATAAATACAAACTTCCTGAATGTTGATTGTTGATTGTTTTAGATTACTATGATCGTCTTCAAGTTTTGTAGAAATTCAAAAAATTTTGACCTTGACTTTATCAAATAATACATTTACCATGATGTTCCTCAGTCTTTTAAGCAAATTGAGGTGTTGAAAATCGACCAAATCAAAATGACGTTTAGGTAATATTATATACAGAAATTCCTTCTGATTTACTAATACATTCCAGACTAACTTTGCCCAGTCGGCTGGGGCTGTAGAATACACCGATTGCTTCTCTGCAGAAGGGTAAGACCCCCCCCCAACGAGTGTCCTGGATATGACACTAAACAATCTCATGGTGAGGTTCCAGCAATGCTGGAGCTTTGGGGAATGCGGTGTACCCCTTCATTCCCATTGCTCCCAGGTCCACTCTGGCCAGGAGTGGGAGCACCTGATAGGGCCCTATCTATGGGTTAAATAGAACTAACAGCATGCTTATGCTAAAATGAATTGTTTGAGTAAACTGAATAGCTTAAAATAGAAATGTTTACGACAATTAAACCATACTTACATTTAAACTGCGCTCTTATTCTTAACTGAATTATTTGAAATAGAACTGTTTTTCGACATTAAAACTGTATTTACACTTAACTGAATTGTTACATATAACTGCTTGAATAGTTTGAAATGGAAATGTTTTTGACAATTAAACTGTGTACTTATGCTAAACTGAATTGTTTTAAATAGGACAGATTATTTACATAAAAATGGATTTGGCGTTAAATAACCTACAAAGGTTGATATGCCATAAAACCCAACAAACCAAACCAAACCAAACTAACTCACTAGCGAAATGGTTTGGTTTGGTTTCTTTGTTTAATGGCATATCAACCTTCATTGGTTATTTAATACCAAAGTCATTCTTCTAGAACATTAATGGTACTATTTAACCCATAGCTAGAAGGATAAGGAGGTTCATACCTTTCCCAAGTGTATTTGTCCGAAAGTGAATGTAATAGCCCGACTGGAGTTCGAATTCGCTTACTACGATTCCGCAGTCTATCGCTTTACACCATGAGTATACCCCTTGCAAAATGAATAAATTAAGAAACAAATAAAAACACCACGAGCGTACATTTCAGTTAAAAATACGTTTACATTAACCAGATGTTGTCTAGACGATGGCCGAAACCAAAATGAATAAAATACGTCGCTGCGCAGGTAGGCTCCGCGCATTCATCTGGTTGAAATGTAAAAATAAATTTACAATTAAAAAGGTTCTTTTTTTTTTTAAAACCAGCCAGGAAGTTTCCCCTCCAAAGTTTTTTGCAGACGATTCGACCTCAATTTTAGTATATGTACTGCCGAAGCGAATACAAACGATTCGACCTCATGGTCAAGATAAAATGCTCAACAATAGTTTTAAAAAAGTCAGTCCACTCCGAGACTTAGAGAGAAAGAGAGAGAGAACCGTTACTTTCTAACCTATGCCTATCACCTAGCCCCGCAACATTAGACCAAGACAACTTATAGCTTATCGACCCACATCACACACCGCGCCACAATAACAAACCAGCTACTCAAGAACGAATAAAACCCATTCACCCGTGACCACCGAAATTTACCTCCTAACCAGTATCTGATGGAAAAAGATATCAGAACGACTTACACCCGTTCACCTCCGAATCTGTATCTGGTGGAAGAAGAGGGCTTGTTTCTCTCCTGACATACCAACTTTTATTTTTTCAAAAATAAACGAAATTAAACCCATTCCTCTCGTTCATTGTCTCTTACGCTTGTCTATAACAGTTATAAATAAAGAGGGTAGCTATATAAAGTAAAAGTTGTTGGCGACCTTAGTCGAGGGTGACCCGAAGGCTCCCTTTTAAATAGCTACTACACCGAGGTGTAGGCAGGGCGCTACTCCATTCCTAGGATTGCTCCACTTTACCCTTGATCCTCACCTTATAATGCTGAGTGTTAAGCAAAGCAGCATCAAGTAGCATTTTTTTAATCTTTGGTATGACTCGACCTGGAATTGAGCCCCGATCTCCCGGACCATTGGGGAACACTCTACTCATTAGGTCAATGGTCCGGTTTGCTATATACCAGGATTAAAAACAAGACCGATCAAAAGGTGGATGGACCTTTCTGTAAGACAACAGTCATGTAGCGACTCTTTTAAACCACCATATCTTATGGTCATATTCAAAAATGAAAATCTAGTAAGGATCCTTTAAACGGTTGGCTGTAAACATTGATTTCCTTCTGGTGACTCCTGCAATCAAACCAGATTCAAATATATGTTTTTAGGTGTGGTTTGGAGAGGAGTTGTTATCAGGACAGCGCTATGCTATTACCTGCGCCCTGGAGTGTTTACTCTTGTTTTACTACACAATGAGAGCATATCATAGAAGAAAGAAGTTATGGGTTACCAGTCCCTCATTGACTGTATAGTTAGACAGGACAGGTTGTCTTGGATGTTGGGAGAGATTAATGAATGTCAGCTATTGTTCATTTCAAATTAGGAAGGCCTCGGCCAATACGGTGTTCACCTGCCACGGTCTACTTCTTTCGGTGGATACCTGAAACTTAGAGCATCTTGCTTAACACGCACAAATATATATATATATATATATATATATATATATAAACCCGGATATAAGAGAGATTTTCTCTGGTCCCAAATTAGAGCCTGTGTTAATGTATATAAAATAGACCAAACCTCGTCCCGACAACTCTCTTATATCCGAGTTACACTGTATATATAAACCCCCAGAAGACTCCAGTTCTTTGCATTGTGAGTTCTGTATGAATCCTAATAAACTTTAAGAAAAAAGAAAAGATGCTAACACAACCGCGATGATTAATTATGAGTTCTACAGACTGTACATTGACATAGCATAAATGTCTGCTTTTTTAGCTGAGCCCAGTCGAATAGGGCTGTAGAATACGTCAACTACTTCTCTGCAGAGGAGTACCCACCGCCTTCAACGAATGTCTTAGATATGACACTAAACCATCTAATGGTTTGGCTCCTGTACTGTATCTTTAAGGAAGGTGGAATACCACTTCATTGTCATTACTCCCAGGTCCACCCTGACTCGAAGTGGTAATACCTGTAAGAGTCTCATCCACAGATCAAACAGAACTGTTCAATCTTTTATTAGGAACTATTATTAAGATTAAATATAATTATTAGTGTTAAGTAGCAATACTTAAAACCATTTAACTGTGTGCAAAGAAATGATTAATACTAAATAGAACTATTAATGTTAAGTAGCAATACTTGTGTTTGTTGGGTTTTTTCGATAGTTTTTGGAGGCTGTTTTCACTAGTGCACGTTTTTCTCTCACCGCTAAGGTTTCCCATGGGACTCTATATTTAGTTTTAATTTTTGTTGGAATGTATTTTGCTGCTGCCTCAAGGTGTGCATTGACGAAATTTTCGTATTCGTCGTTTGGTGTATTTTTTTCCGTCTTTTCTTGTAGTGTTTCGAATCTGTTTCTCAATTCTAATACGTATTTATCTCTGACATCTTTGTTGTTTAATAGGGCCCAGTCATAGTGTTTGGTGGTCGCTGTTCGTTTGGCGTTTTTTCGTAGGCTTAACCGTATTTTCGCTGTGACTATTCGGTGATCGGTGGACACACTTTCAAAAGAGGAGTATGCCTCGCAATTCAATGCACTATTCTTCCATTTCTTGTTTATAAGGACGTAGTCTATCTGAGCTTTAGTATTGTTTGCGTACGTGTATGTCCATAGTTTGCCCTCTCTTTTTTGGTAGTTTGTATTGAGGCATGCTAATCTATTTTCTATCATGAAATCTGTTAGATGTTGTCCATTTCTATTTGACGTGTTGTGGAGGCTGTATTTGTTGTTTCCGTTTTTCCCGATTTGTGCATTCATGTCTCCGCCAATGACTAACATGTTGTGTTTCGGGATGCTACGCACTAATGAGGATAACTCATCGTAGAAGGTGACTATTTCATTTTCTTCACTAACATTGGTGGGACTGTAGCATGAGATGATTGTTGCTCTGGGGTTTCCGTTAAATGTAGCTACCATCATTCTAGGTTGTATTTTCTCTATGCTATTAAGCGTTTTTAGTGCTCTAGGTCCTATAAGCAATCCTACCCCTCCCACTGCGGCGTTGACAGAGTTTTTCCATGCGGATACAGTGGCGAGCGACCATCCATTGCTAGTTTCGTGATATTTGATATCTTCTGTGTGCGTGTATCTGTGTTCTTGTATGCATATTATGTCTATTTTATGTTCTTCGGCCGATGCGATTAGCTCTGGGAGTTGTCCTATTCTATTTAAGGTTCTTACGTTAAATGTGGCTATTTGTAGTGTTTGCTTGCATTTTAGTAGTTTTGATTGTTTGAGCTCTGTAGCTGATTTTTCGAACACCGAGGCCAGGGCTCCAACCTCAGCAGGACGCGCCCCTTTTTTACCCGCGCGAAGAGCGATGCGGTTTGTGTAAGTGGTTTGAGTGTGGGTCATGGTTATCTTTCGATGGCTGTTTTATTCTCTTCTATAGAAGCCACTCTTATAGAGGAGCAGCAGTAGTTCCCCGATCGAACTGTCGATCCTGAGCGAAAAGTCGTCAAACTCACGTCCAGGACCCATTTGGGTATTGACTTTGGTCGTCCATTGGTTTATTCAAATACCTTAACGTACATCATGCTGCTTCCCATGTGTACATAATAAAATAAATAAATAAATAAAAAAAAAAAAATAAATAAAAGGGGGGGGAATTTGTTTTAAGTTTTAACTTAGTTAAAGTCCAACATTAAGGTACTTTCTTATGACTTTCACTAATACTGACTTATACTTTTTTGCTGTATTGGGACTTTTCCAAGAGTTTTTTTTTTTTTTTTTCCATCCTACAGTTGGGGGACCTAGCAGGCTTCAGAAATTAGAGCTCTGTGGTAGCATTAGGCGTTCTAGGCTTTTTCTTCTAAACTACTGTTAGGGCTTTCTTTACGAATTTTTAAATTATTCGATAGAAGATATTTAAAAACATTCTGCCTTGTTCGCTGACATGTGGATAGGCTTAATATCAAATTGGCTTTACAGTAGAGTAAGCGTGCCTTTACATTTAAAACACATAGTTTAAGCATTATTTTACAAACAAAATACAGCATAACATTTTGTAAAATTCAGCATTTTAAATTGGAATTAAAGACATACTGACCAATATTGACATATTTCTTCCACTTGGCTCCTGAGTTCAAACGGCACAATATCAATTAGCAGGCATATATATAAAGGAACAGACAGAATACATTCAAAATCAGATAGATAAGATCAGAGACTCGGTAGAAGATAGACAATCTAGAATTGCCTGGCAAACAATAAACGAAGTGAGCAGAAGAAAGAACACAGCCAAAGCAAAACTTAAAGCAGCAAACCAACAAGAAAGAATAAAACTGTGGAAACAGCACTTCGAAAACTTACTTGGAAACCCACCAAAAATAACGCCTGAACCAATCACCAGAATAATTAGCAAACAATTAGACATTAAACTTGGACCGTTCACACAAGGAGAACTCGACTCGGTTCTCAGAAAAATTAAAAATAGGAAAGCTGCAGGACTGGACGAAATTCCCCCGGAAGTATGGAAGACCAGACAATTCGACGACATACTGCTCCGACACTGCAACGCAGTATACAATCAAAATCCGATAGATAGATGGACGAAGGGATGCATACTCCCCTTCCCTAAAAAGGGGGACCTCGGATTAGCCAAAAACTACCGAGGCATAACACTTACATCCATAGCTGCCAAAATCTACAATGCCCTACTACGAAACCGCATAGAACCCAAAATCGACAACATACTTAGAAAAAACCAAAATGGCTTCCGAAGAAATAGATCTACGACCTCACAAATACTAACCATCCGCAGAATCCTTGAGGGTGTACGGGCAAAGAACCTACAAGCGACATTAATATTTGTCGACTTTACCAAGGCTTTCGACTCCATTCACAGAGGAAAGATGGAACAAATCCTACTAGCGTACGGCATACCTAAAGAAACCGCAGCGGCAATAACGATTCTCTATAGAAACACTAAAGTAAAAGTACGATCACCAGATGGAGACACAGAATACTTCGACATTGTAGCAGGAGTACTACAAGGAGACACGCTGGCTCCGTATCTCTTTATCATTTGTCTAGACTACGTACTTAGAACATCGATTGACAAAATCAAAGAGAATGGCTTCGAACTGACGAAGAAAAGAAGCAGAAGATATCCCGCAACAACAATTACCGACGCCGACTACGCCGATGACATAGCGATACTGGCAAATACACCTGACCAAGCCGAAACACTTCTGCATAGCCTGGAACGAGCAGCAGCAAGCATAGGCCTCCATGTTAATGCACACAAAACGGAATATATGTGCTATAACCAAACGGGGGACATCTCCACTCTAGAAGGAACCCCTCTTAAACTAGTAGACAAATTCACGTACCTAGGAAGCAGCGTCGAATCAACCGAAAAGGACATCGAAACGAGGTTAACGAAAGCATGGACAGCTATCAATAGGCTATCGACTATATGGAAATCAGACCTAACCGATAAAATGAAACGCAGTTTCTTCCAGGCAGCGGTCACATCGATACTGCTATATGGATGCACTACATGGACGCTAACAAAACGGCTGGAGAAGAAACTAGATGGCAATTACACAAGAATGCTGCGAGCAATCCTCAACAAGTCCTGGCAGCAACACCCCACAAGACACCAACTGTACGGCCACCTGCCCCCTATCACGAAAACTATTCAAGTTAGGCGAACCAGACATGCAGGACATTGCTGGAGAAGCAGAGATGAACTCATAAGAGATGTACTCTTATGGATCCCCACACATGGCCGCGCAAAAGCAGGACGACCAGCACGAACGTACATTCAGCAGCTATGTGAGGATACAGGTTGTTGTCCTGAAGACCTACCTAGGGCGATGAACGATAGGGAGGAGTGGCGAGAGAGGGTCAGGGATATCCGTGCTGCCAGCACGATATGATGATGATGATGAGCAATACTTGAATCTGTTTAACTGTGTATAACCAAATGAGCTCTTAACTCGTTTAAAAATTAAGTGACCCACAAACTATTCCCTTTCAAATCACACACGCGCGCACGCGCGTAACAGGATTTGGCATTAAATAGCCATCAAAGGTTGATATGCCATTAAACCAAATAGCCTCTTTTATTTGTGACTCAAGTTCACCGAGCTTATTTTAAAAGAAGTTATCTGGTTTAGCTCTAGACCAGAACCAGAAATTAAACATTGCTTAGTTGATAAGATTAAGGTTTTATGATTATTAATAGTTGGTGGTTGATTATTTCTTCTTTCAAACCCCAGTATTTCTGATTGCGTTAGTTGCATTGGAAGGAATGAAGGAACGAAGGAAGAAAATACAAAAAGACTAGTGAAGCTATTTAAACTCAAATGTATTACTATAGAGGTTCGCGACTAAGTCTTGAAGGAGGAAGACCTCCGTTGGCTATAAAATAACTACCTTCCTAGCCGAGGTCTGACTTTTTTTTTTCTTGAGTTTCTTTTTGGCACCAGGAAGCCTTATCTTTTTCTAAACATGCTCAGATTGTTCTTCCTGTCAGATGCCTCCTGGGAGTTTATTATTTCTTTTGTGTTTATTTTATTTTATTTTATTTTTGTTTCATTTTATTTTTATCACTTTTATTTATTATTCACTCCCCACAAGTTTTTGAACATAGCCGCAACATTGTTGAGGATCAAACTCGGTAGTAGTAATTTACTAAGCTTTTTGCTTAGATGAGGCACAAGGCCATATGAATGGGGCACCCAATGAGACTCGAACTCACTTGTGTAGGTTTGCCAGTCTAGTTTGCTCGCTTGAATTTGACAAAAGGTTGTAAGTATGGGGCACCTGATGAAGATCAAATTCAGTCGTAACTGAACTGGGAAAACTAACTTGCTGACTATTACACCACAACATACTACTCTAAAAAGTGAGTATAGCTTGGATTTGACACAAGGCCGTAAGTATGGGGCACATGGTGAGGATCAAATTCAGTCGTAACTGAACTTGGAAAACTTATTTGCTGAATATTACACCTCGATGAGGTGCCCAGCTTTTTTTTTTTTTATTTATTCTAAAAGTAGCCCAAAAAGTCACGAGTAGTGAAAAATGCAAATTTTAGTCGCGCCGCTATTTCAAAAATTGACCAGTTTACTACGTTTAGCCCAATAATCGGGCAACCTTAGGTACATCTGAAAATAAAAGTGTAAAACACGCCTGACACTTTAAAATTGTGTGAACAAATGGGTCATTATAAACAGTGACTGGCAAACAAATATGTCAAATAGGATTAGCTGTTTCTGGGAAAAACAATGAAAGATTGACACTAGCCTTATCAGACATCAGAAACAATTGTTCTTATTTGGTAATGGAAAATAAACACAGAAAAGGAATCGGATTTCTTAAGTGATTGACAGCTAAGGACCATTTCCTTTCGCACTCTTAAGTTGTATTTTAAACATTTTTAAAAGATCTTTTAAAACTGTACACTCGTCCCGCAACCTAATCACTTATCAAATAGTTATTATTCCTCACTTGAGGAAAAAAAAGTTAACTTGTCGAAAAGTAGTAATTCATATACTGGAGAGAGAGAGAGAGAGAGAGAGAGAGAGAGAGTTGGTATATTTTTTCTATTTTACTGGTGGTAGCTTTTAATTTACATTAATTTGTCAATATTCCTCATAGGGTGGAACGATAAAATAGTCGTCCTAAAGAAAACAACAATAAAGCTTTATTTGAAAACTTTTATTGAAAAAAATCAATTCAGGTAACTTGATTATGTAGTAGAGCTGACATCTATTCAATGTAGCCGCCTTCAGCCTCAATCACTGCCTCGATACGGATCCGGAACTGGGAGCATGCCTTTTCCACAAGCGCCGGCGGGAGCTCGGCGAATACTCGGCGGATGGCTAGCTTTGGTGTTGTGGGAGGTCATGTTGGTGATGCTCTCGACGTATGACCAAACGAAGTAGTCCAGCGGGTTCAGGTCGGGGGAGGAGGCGGGGCAGTGAGAGAAGGGTACAAAGTCGTACCACTCCTTCTGAAGCCAAGCCTGGGACTCTTTGGACTTGTGGGCCGGTGCCGAGACCTGCTGCCACACCCAGGGTCTGTCACCGGCCACCTGATTGCACCAGGGGATCACCACACTCTTCAGCATATCCAGGTACACTTTGATGTTGACTTTCAAGCCGACTTCGAAGATGTGAGGTGGCACGATGTGGTCCTCATTTGAAACCACACCAAAGACCATAACCGTAGCCGGAAACTTTGTTTTCATCACACTGGACATGTTGAACCGTCCGGATTTGCATTTTAAGGGTGCTGGCAATGGTCCTGTTGTCATAACTTGGATCGGTAGAGAGCATGGTTGTACAGCGGCACATCTCTGATCTCGCTCGTAGAACAATGTGTCACTTTCAAAGATGATAGAAGGCTCCTATCGATCTTGGGATTTGTACACAACTGGCTAACTTGTAGATGATCTGCAACAAAAAAAGAAAACCGGTTTTCATTAAACGGAAATGGAATCATGTCGTCTTTTCTAGGGCGACAATTTTATCATTCCACCATATATATATATATATATTGTATTTTTTTAAAAAAAGTTGAGATTTTAAAAACATATACTAATACCTTTTTCCGCTTTGTGCCATTTTTTTCCTATTTCCCCACTCGTGCCATTTTTACCTGTGCCATTATTACTGTATGCCATAAGAACCATTCCAACTCTGCAAAATATAATTATTGTCATATTTTAGACTGGTAAAGAGAAAGAGACACAGACACATACAGAGACTATATTTGATGGCATATAAAAACCACCCCAACACATATAAGCTGGCAACCCAATTAGATGCAAAGATACTACTATGGTCAGTTTTTAGACGAGTGGAGAGAGAGAGAGAGAGAGAGAGAGAAAGAAAGCAAGCGTGTGTGTGTATTTACTTATGGCCTTGTGACAAATTTAAGCTCTACTCATTTTTTAGGGTAGTATGTTGTGGTGTAATTCTAAACAAGTTAGTTTCGCAAATCGGATTGACTGCATTGGGAACCCTAACCTTTGATTTATTCAATTGTTATTATTATTATTATTAGATTTTCAAACTACTAGTGACTCAAGATCTGAAGTTCAAGTGACAGCAAGTCTCCTCAGCTCTCGGGCTCTTCTCAATATCCTCGTTGATCTCAGCGGTGCAGAAAAGTGGACACTCTCAATTCTTTCCAAGTTCTCTAGTTTTTCTCAGTTTATTTTCTGAGATTCCTCCTTGGAATTGTTGTTATTATTGTTAGTGGTTGTGGCAGTGGTGATAGTAGACTTGTTTCTTCTCAACACTTCCAAAGTAGAGCTTGTTTCCTTCGGTTGTTAATGAACTGCCGCCCCACAGCTTTGGATGTTTTTTTTTATGTACACGATAACTTATGTATATTCATGAGTGATAGTCATGTTAAGAACTCGAGCCTACATTGTTGTTCGCGACTGTACTTGAGGGTAACCCGAAGGCTCCCTTTTCAATAGCTACAACACGAAGGTGTGGGGGGTGCTACTCCATTCCCTGGATTGCTCCACTTTACCCTTGATCCTTACTTTATAATGCTGAGTGTTCAGCAAGGAAGCATCAAGTACCATTTTTTGAGTCTTTGGTATGATTCAACCTGGAATTGAACCCAGGTCTCCCAAGCCATTAGCGAACACTCTAACCATCATATTAATGTCCGGTTAAAATGCGCACAAATTATACGCAGTATAGCGTGTCTTTTTTGTTTCAGGTAATGGTTTGATTTGGTTTCTTTGTTTAATTGCATATCAACTTTCGTAGTATATTTAATGCCAATGCCATCCTTATAGAAGAACAGTAGTAGTACTATTTAACCCTTATATGAAGGGATAAGGGGATTCATGCCTTTCCAAAGAATATTAGTCTGAAAGTAAATGTTATATAATGACTGGAGTTTGAACTCACAAAGATGTCATAATCCAGTACATTAACTACTACACTATTATCTACTACTAAGATTCCCTCTGCTTCAGAGAAGTGAAAGTAATCACATTATTAATGACTATTACTATGGGGCGTAAAGTTTTGTTTGGTTATTTGTTTTGTTTCACAGGTTGTCGTTGAATTTGGGTTTAAATATCTGATTCTTTTGTTTTTCTTCTTACCCCAATTAACTTGTAGGCTTCTTAGTTTGTGGAAAGCTGCAAGAGAATTTAAGGAAGGAAGAAAAGGAAAGAGATGAAGATACCTTTCAATTCAAACTTGATTTTTGGGTTTAATGACTATTCCGTGGGTGAAGGAATTTTTCCTGAAACCATTAGATATAGTCGCATCTCTGAGACAAGGTGTTAAAATAAGAGTAATTTTTGGTGGGGTTATGATGTTTTTATTTATTTTATTTGAAAAAAATTTTTTTTTTCTAACTCTCACACTACTTCATCATCATCATCATGGTATTATCTATTTATGAGCAACTTCACCACACCATCATGAAAGGGAGGAAAACTGCATGCCCAGAAAATGAAGCAAATAAATACTGAAAACAAAATTAGTTGAGCAAGGTATCCAAGTTTTTGTTAATTTTCAGACTAAAGATGGTTGGTGCAGATTAAAATCAACACATACAGAAGGTACTAGTTCCCATTAGATCACTGAAGTTAAGCTGCGATAAACCTGCTCTATAGTTCAGTCGGTGACCACTCAGGCTGCAGATTCAGTACCTGCTGCTACTATGTGTAAATAAGATGGTAGGAACGACATTATTGTTGACCACTTTAAAATGTTGTAAAAGGAATGAAGTTATTATTAGCCCAAATAGAATTATTGAATCTATGTTTCTTGTGTGGGTGTTTGTTCAAGAATGTGGTTATAACCATTTGAAAGTGTGTGGGAATAGATTGGGTACGATGAGTAAATTGTCACTATTTTAAATTATCAATTTCGCACATGTGCTTTATTTGTTTAAGTGTTGTATACTCAGCTGAGTCTTTATCAACAACAAGGAACATAATCATAGATAATGAACAAACGAAACATTTCTTTATAAAAAATATATCTCTTGTTTTATTTTTGAAAGGGGCCCACAGTTTGTTGTTAGTTGAGAGCTAGATGGAGAGACATATACTCAGAAAGGGGACTTCTTCTTGTCCCATATCTTCTTCTGGAAGCCAGGGTGCGCCAACGTTTGCACCCCCTTGCAAGCTGTATCGTCAGAGACGACCTAATGCCTCTGATCAGCTGTGTGTCCCTGGCTTGACTCTTGATTCTCTGCCTCTGTCTAAATCTAACCATGTGGTTCTCATATCACTTGGTCTCCTTTTGGTTACATACTTATTGGACTAGACTGCCCTAACACGCTGCCATCCCCCTGTTTACTAATCACAACGTGACAGCTTGTCAAAGCACATGGGGTCACTTGGAATGAACAGAAAATCCATGTCATATGTTATATAACATAAGGTTTTGTCCACTGTGCACCAAACAAGAGTCAGTCAGGTACTGTCTGTGAGGAAAGCACCACCATGACACAATACATTCTTCCAGAAATTTGGAAACAGCATGTTGTACTACTTAGCATTCCCGTCCAAAGCTCCAATAAGAAGATTTCAGAGAGTTTAGGTGTCAATCTGAGGACAGATTCATATTCATATTGATAAAGGTCAAACACCCAGTTCACATTATGGTGTTAGGAGAGGTTACAAGTGATGTTGATGTTATGCCTCTATTCATCTTCCCAAATGGCCTCAGACTCAACACAGAGGCCTCCATCAAGTCTCTGGAGGATATAGTGCTTCTCTGGATTGAGACAGTGGCTGCTAGAAGACCCTACATCGAACAAGAAAACTTTGTGCCATGCCACACAAGCAGGAGAACCCATTCTTGGTTGTGAGAAAAATTCTGCGACTGCATCTCCCCTAACACTTGGCCACCTAACTCTCCAGATTGCAATCTCCTTGATTATTATGTGTGGATCGTGGTTGAGCCAACAAAATTCCATGCAACACCAAAGCTGAATTGAAGACAAGAATAACAGCAGCATTTAACAATTTAAACAAAGAGACTGTTGGAAAGGCCTGCAGGAGATTCTGACGTCATTTGGAGGCCATGGTTGAAACCAATAGTGATTTCTTTGAATATATTCAATCTATATTATTTCATAATATCTTCATGTAATTTTCATAGATAAATCTGATAAAGGGATGTCAGTGTTATTTTCATTTTTTGTATAATTTAGACAATTTATCCATCATATCCTGTATGTATGCATGTATAAGGTACATGTGTATGTGTGTGTGTTTATATATATATATATATATATATATCTTAGATGATAGAGCAGCTGGTACATAGAACCTAGCTTTCCCTGAGACAAAATAGGATTTGTTAAAAGTCATTCCAGGAACTTATTCTTTCATTGCAATGTCTATACACCATACAGGGTATGATGGATAAATTACTGTCTAAATTATGCAAAAAATGAAAATAACACTGACGTCCCTTTTGGAATATATCACTCAAATTCTTTAAACTTTTAAGCAACAACTCCTACATAATCTTTTAAAATTGTTACTACTTTTGTCCTATTATATTTATATATTTATTTAATATGTATATGTAGGAACTACGCCTTTCATGTCAGCCAATTATAAAATCCATTAAGTACAAAAAGAAAAAACAAACATTTAAACTGTGTTCTTTTACATTTAAACTGAGTGCAAACAAATGACTTATGCTAAACTGAATTCCTTGAAAAAGAACTGTTCAATCATTTAACTGTGTGTAAACAAAGGACATTTAATTGAGTTGTTAGTGATACATCACAATACTTGGAACCATTTAACTTTGTTGACATGTTAAACTGAATTGTTTGAAATAGAACTGTTTGATTATTCAACTGTGTGTAAACAAATGACTGATATTTAACTGAATTGTTAGTGTTAAATAGCAATATTTGAAAACATTTAACTGTGTACAAACAAATGATTCATAGTAAATAGAATTATTCGTATTAGATTGAAAAAAAGAGAAACCATTTAACTGTGTGCAAAAAAATGAGCTCAGGCTTATATAAAAATGTTATCTAGATAATATGCTTAGGTTTGGTTTCTTTGTTTAATGGCATATCAACCTTTGTAGGTTATTTAATGCCAAAGCCATCCTCCTAGAAGAACAGTAGTGGTACTATTTAACCCATAGGTGTGAGGATAAGGGGGTTCATGCCTTTCCCAAGGGTATTTGCCCAGAAGTGAATATAATAGTGCAACTGGAATTTGAACTCGCATACTACAATTCTGCATACCATCGCTTTAACCATTACAACCCTGATAATATGTTTAGAAATCATATATTTGATATATATTTATAAAAAGGATTTGGCATTGAATAACCTACAATGGTTGATATGCCATAGAACTAAACCAAACCAATCCATTCCGACATTGATCACTACTATTCTAAACTTACCTTTCATATGGTGTAATGGTTAATAAGCTAAGCTATTTTAATTTTCAATAGTTACCCTATACTTCTGACCTTGTGCCAAATAAATCTCAGTAAATGTCACCTTATAAAATAGAGCAGCTATATTATGGAATTATACATTCCATAATATAGCTGCTCTATTTCATGTCAAATATATGATTTCTATATTTATACATTGTGGGGCAGAAGTAATAGGTTAATCAATAATATTGCTATTATTGACCATCCTATAAATTCTGTTTCATCCTGTATGTTTATATTATTGTTTTGATTAAAATAAATAACCACTTTTTAGTATCTACAAAAGTAGGTTAATTTCTGGGCTGTATCATATTTTATTCTTGTAAAAATTGTTATAAATGGCCCCATGACATTTATTGTAGAATTGGGTTTGTCTGCAGTAAACCACATTAGGAAATATATAATTTTATGTTGACTGCTGTTAGTTCAGAACATTCAAACACTCTGTGTGTATGTGTGTATATATATATATATATATATATATATATATATATATATATATAATCTTTTCTTGTATATTAAAAATAAGGGTTCAGTTTATGCAAATGTTTAAAATTTGAATCAGTGGTGCTTATATGTGCATATAATTTGAGTCAATATAAAGTGGCTTTAAACAGAAGTTTAGCTACCTCTAATTTTTCTTTTTTCAAAGTTAATAATATTGAAAAAAACAAATTGCTCTCAAATCTCTTGGGGTTCATTGATTTAAATAATTCTAACAACTTTTATCAACCAAGAATAAATACCAATGCAATAGTTGTTCTGAGTATGACATTGAACTGCATCTGGTGATAAGAGTCCAGTTTTGGAGCTCTAGGGAATGTAGAGTCATCCTTTTATTGCTATTACTCCCAGGTCGACTCTTAACAGGAGTGGTTGTACTCTTTGCAGTCCCATTTATGTTTTAAATAGATCTTTGGAAATTATTTTTATTAGATAAGAGAACTTAAAATAAAACTGTGTGTAAAGAAATGATTATTATTATTAAATAGGAATAATGACTTGAAACCATATAATTATATCAAAAGAATGACCTCAGCATAAAATAACCTTAGAATGATTGACATGCCCTAAAACCAACCAACCAACCAACCATTCAATGTTAAAATACAAACTACTCCCCAATCTCCTGTTTAACATACTGCTCACGAGAAATTGGGGCAAAAATCCATACTACTTTCTGTTTTCATATATTATTTATATTCTTTGAATTTGTGGAGTTTAAAGGCTTTTGAAGGTCAGGGGCTAAGGGCAAGGCTATGTTGCCGTAAGATATCTGACTCCATATTTTGGTTACACTGTTTCACCCCACGTTCACTGGCCGGCGTAATGCCTTGCCCAAAGAAAGTCCCAAAAGAAATATACAAAAAGAAAGGGTAGAAACAGATAAGAGACGAAAACATTTCTTCTATACTTTCCTTTATTTATTGGGTGAAGGGACTAACCAACGCTACGTCTTGGGACGTAGCATGGTTCCCAAAACACCAGACAGCAATAGTGTTGTTGGTTCAATGGACACTGCCTGAAAGAGGAAGATGTTATCGTTTCCTTTTTCAAGAGGAAAATCCTTTTTTCTTTTTACGCATGTGTCATCTCCTTTTCCATTAGAGATCTCTGGGAGTTTCTTCAAATTTAATAATTTTCTTTTTATTTATTTATTTATTTTTTTTAATTTAATTTTTTATTCATTTATTTGTTCCCTACAAATTTTTATTTTTTATATTAAAAATACATATTTTTTATATTAAAAATACATATTTTTTATATTAAAAATACATATTTTTTATATCAAAAATATATATTTTTTATATTAAAAATACATATTTTTTATATTAAAAATACATATTTTTTATATCAAAAATACATATTTTTTATATTAAAAATACATAATTTTTATATTAAAAATACATATTTTTTATATTAAAAATACATATTTTTTATATTAAAAATACATAATTTTTATATTGAAAATACATATGCATCTTCAGAGATATCCTGAACTATGGAGAACAACACAACAATAATCATTCACACATAAACTAAATAAATAAAAATAATATTTATTTATCAAGCTTTGTTTAGTACTTTCTTCCTCACTTGACCTTAAGCCTCTTACCCTGCCAAAAAACAAAAAAAAAATTGTTAGATATAAAATAAATTAGACCCCTCTTAAATCTGACTTATATAGGAGTGGGGTTCCTGGTGACATAGAGATTAATGCGCTCAAGTTAGAATTCCATATCCACTATTACATTTACTTTTAGACTAATACCCTTGGGAAAGGTATGATCCCCACCTCTCTTCTAGCTATGGGTTAAATAGTATCACTATAGTTCTTCTACAAGGATGGCTTTAGTATAAAACTACCCATGAACTTTTATATGCCATTAAACAAAGAAACTAAATAATTATAAAATGGACATGGACATGACCTCCCAAGTTCAAACCCTGGACGAGACTGTTTGCATTTCCCATGGCACAAATACTCTTGGGAAAGGTATGAATCCAACTATTCTCCACCCAACTATTGGTAAATAGAAAAGCAGACTGGGATCTTTAACTTTGGTAAATGTTGTGGATCAGTAAAAAGTCTATAAGAAAGACACAAACTCAGGATTGCGTGAAACAAGTATATTGAACGAAAATATAAATACAGCATAGGTAAAAGAGTGTTGAACGTCAGTCTGACTGCCAAAGTGCTAGGCTGGAGTTAACTTAACACTGAGATTAATATTCTCCCAGTATTCATAGTAATAAGAAGAGTTCATTATCAGTGTAACCCGGATGTAAGAGACCCGGATATAAGAGAGTCCCAAATTAGAGCCTGTGTTGCATAAACAAAATAGACCAAACCCAGATATAAGATATTTCTACTCCTGTCCCAACAACTCTCTTATATCTGGGTTACACTGTAGTCCATAAGGTAGGTACTATAACAGTAAGGCAATCTGTCTCAGTGAAAAAAAAACTCTGAATTGAAACCTGTTAAACCCTGCTTAAAAATTGTCCTTGTGTCACATCCAACTCATGCAGAAGGGTTGGGTGTATATATATATATATATATATGTGTGTGTGTGTGTGTGTGTGAAGAAATGTGTTGAATCCAGCAGAATGTATGTAGAAAAGGTAAAATGGAAAAAAGATATATGTTTGATGGTTTGTTTATTTGCCAAAGCATTTCAACTTCAATCTTTTTTTCTGAATGCAAAAATATTTTATCAAAATTATTTTAGAATGAGAAATAATTATGATAGATGAATTTTGATTCTATAGGATATCTTCAGCAGATTTTGTAGATATTGCTATATGAAAAAAACAGAGTAATACTGGTTGATATGTTCAAATTGCATAATGACATGGGATGGAGTTTATACATATATAAAAGAAAGCATTAGTAATATTTGTTATACTTAAAAATGCATTGCAAATGATTTTACTATTAAAAAACACATTGCAAAGAATTTTACTATTTAAAAAATATATTGCAAATAATTTTACTATATTAAAGTGAATGCACATTTTCAATATAGATTCTTTCTACCCTTAGAAACAATACTTCTATGTATGTATAGAAATTATTGTTAAATAATCATTATAATCCTTTTAAGTTGATTATTTGATTAAAAATTTTAAAAGTTAGGTAACTAAGAAAACAAGAACACAACCTCAATCAAAATTTAAATCTGAAAAATTGTTTTAAAGTTTAATTAAATAAAAAATGTTCTCACAAATTTAATAAAAACTGCGCAATACAATTAATGTGTGTTTTTCAAATGAATTATTCAAATATCCTTTTGTACATCTTAAAATTTACCTGCCTGGTCAGCTGGGACTGTAGAATTATACCTTTGTCATGGGATAAGACCCCACCAAGCAGGCCACTTGTTGGCTATGAGTGGCAATTCATAATACTTGAGGACAGAATTCTGGTAGCTAAGTAATGGATGACCCAGCAATTGATCAATCAGCAGGTTATGTCCAACCCTAACAACTATATGATTGTCCAGACCATATTCTTCAAATTACTCTTGTGACAAATAAACACCCAACCCTATTTATCTTAAAGGTGCTAGAAGAGGGTAGCAATTACGTTAAGAAAAACAAAACTTTAAGTGTCATGGGTATGACATTAAACTACATCTGATGGTGGGGCTCTAGTCTTGAAGATTTGGGAATGTAGAGTGTGCCCCTTCATTGCCATTATGCTCAGGTCAATTTTGACCTGGAGTGGTATAGTGTAACTCGGATATAAGAGAGTTGCCCGGACCGGAGAATAAGTCTCTTATACCCTGGGTTTTCTTATATCCAGGTTTGGTCTATTTTGTTTAGGTAACACAGGCTCTAATATATCTGAGATTCTCTTATATTAGGGTCTCTTATATCCGGGTTACACTGTAGTACCTGTTAGGGTCCCATTTATGTGTCAAATAGAACTGTTCAATCATTTACAAAGGGTTATTATTATTATTATTGGTTATTCGAAACCATGTGGCTGTGTGCAAATTGTTTGTATTAGGTAGAAATACTTGATAAATAGAATTACTCATGTTGAATAAAAATACTAGAAACTATTTAACTGTGTGCAAACAGATGATTAATATTAAATAGAATTATCAGTGTTAGCAATACTTGAAACCATTCAACTGTGAGCAAACAAATGATTGATATTAAATAGAATTATTAGTATTAGATAGTAATACTTGAAATCATTTGACTGTATGTGAATGAATGATTAATTTTAAGTAGAATTATACTTGAAAACATTGTGTAAACAAATGAACTCTAACTCATTTAAGAATAAAGTTACCAACACATGATATGCTTACAAATATATATATATATATATATATATAAGCAGGATTTGGCATTTAATAATCTGTAAAGGTTAATATGCCATAAAACTCCAAACCAAATTGAAAATATATATATATATATATATATATATATATTGTTATGGAGGGAGAGAGAGAGAGAGACGATGATAGGGGTTAGAAAGAGAGAGATAGAGAGAGAGAAAGGCCATAAGAACAATAAGGGAAAAGTGAATGAGAAGATGAATGGAAGGTAATCTCAAAATCCAAGCCATAGTATCAACAGGCAAGCACCCAAGAGGGTATCGGCAGCAATCAGCCAGATGGGTGGTGACTGACTGAAACAAACCCAAATGGGAAGTTGTTAAAGTGGGCATGGAATAGAAAAGTGGCTAGAAAGTCAGTCCCAGACTGACCTCAATGATGGGAAGACATGCTAACAAACATGTCAGATATTTTCAGGATGGACTCAGTGAACGAGCCAGCCAACTCACCACACACGAAACAAGGTTGTCATGGATAAGCCTTAGTGCAGAGAATAAATGAATCTCAGGCATTCCCTTTGAAAATGTGAAGAAGGAAAAACAACAAATATGAGCACCCTAGAGGACACCTCAAGTAAAGACAGCCAAACTGTCTCATTGAAAACTGATAAATTCTCCTTGTTGAATATCTCTCTCATGAACTTTCATATTCAGACTTATTGTTTACACAAACCATTCCATTGTTTGATACACTTGTCCATAAATTGTTGCATGCGACATTCCATACAAAAGAAACCTTCTATTTGATAGGATATTCCATCTTTCATGTTGTTATTTGTATCTATTTTCAATTTGTGATAAATATTCTGGTTCCTATATAACCGCGGGTCAAGTCTGTCTTCTACATTCTTTGAAAATGGGGGAAGGGGCTTAGCTGAATGGATATCTGCTTTCTCTATTTCTTTTTTTTCCCCTTATGTATGTGTGACTGAATTTCTGGGGAATATATTAGATGTTTTAGGGGCTTGTACATGGGAGCCCCAAAAGGGTGTTTTGTTTTCCCTACGCCTATAGAATTCTCTGACCTCATAATATATATAAAAGTAAAAAGTAAAATTGGCGACCTTAGTCGAGGGTGACCCAAAGGCTCCCTTTTCAATAACTACTACACCAAGGTGTAGAGGAGGGCGCTACTCCTTCCCTGGATTGCTCCACTTTACCCTTGATCCTTACCTTATGATGCAGAGTGTTAAGCAAGGAGCCATTAAGTACTATTTTTTGAGACTTTGGTATGGCTCGACCTAGAATTGAACCCAGGTCTCCTAGACCATTGGCGAACACTCAACTCATTAGGCCAATGGTCCGGTTAACATTAGGCCAATATATATATATATATATATATATAAAAGCAGTAGTAATATTTGTTATACATAAAAATGCATTGCAAACAATTTTACTAATTAAAAATAAATCGCAAAGGATTTTCCTATAAAAAAATACATTGTAAATGATTTTGCTAAATTAACAGTCAAGTCTTTCAAGTTATCAGTAAAAATTGACTTATTGTGGAATGGGAAAAGTCTATCGAAGAGGAAAGTTGAATCAAAGATGTCGACCTCAAAAAAATCAATATCATGTTTTGTCAGTTTTAGAAGACTTTCAAATATTATTTCAATTTTTGTAATTTTCATATATTTCATTTTTTTCTTCTTTTTTCTCAGATCTAATATTTGATTTTAGCTTTTTTTATTTTCAACTTACAAAAAGTGGGTGAAATAGCAGTTCATTCTTACTGCAAATGATGGGTTTTTCCATTTATGTGGTGCATTCAATAGGTTTCCAGAGTTTTTTGTACAGGCATTTAAAATTGGCGTAGACTCTTGAAAATTCAGTGTGTTATTGCTATACATCTTATGAGATGACTGACCAATTTTTATGATTTCAGCTTCAAATGAACAGCTACAGCAGCAGTTGGAATACAGCCTACTAAAGCCTGATTGTCACTGCTGGTGAATTTCAAAAATGCAATCTGGACATGAGGACATTTTAGAAGAACGATATGCAATAAAATTCTGTTTTAAACTTGGAAAAAATGCCACAGAAACGTATGGAATGCTTCAGACTGCTTTTCGACCATCTTGCATGAATCGAGGATCAGTTTTTTAGTGGCAGGGTTTAGTTGATTGGCCAAAGGGTTAGGGTTACTCTGTTGAGGTTTTAAGGGAGTTCAGGAAGAGATTCAGTTGGAAGAGGCCAGCACTCTTTAAATCGGGTCAGTGGCATTTCCACCAGGACAATGCACCAGTCCTCAACTCCATCCTTGTCACAGACTATTTGACCAAGATAGGCATCAAGACAGTTCCTCACCATCCCTATAGTCCAGACCTTGCTCCCTGTGACATTTGGTTATTCCCTAAGCTCATAGGCTGTCGTTATGAGACAATTGAGGAGATGAAAGAGGCTGTGATGAAGGTCATTGACATGCTCACACAAGAGGACTTCCATGGGGCCTTTCAGAAGTTGTTGGAACAGTACAACAAGTGTATTGCAGCCGGAGAAGATTACTTTGAAGGGAACTAGAGTTTCATGTGTGTGCTATCGATAAAAGTGCTCATACGAAAAAAGTCTGAAAACTTATTTAATGATGCTCGTAACATTTTTTTTTAAGACTGGACTCCAGTCTCAGAGAAAACAAATACTAAACTGAGTCACCCACCACCTTCACCATCACTACCACAGCTCATTGTTCAAACACCCTATAGAGCCCCCATCATATCAATAAAGAAGCTATTTTCTTCTACTTGAATGTACTTGAATCTAGAACTTAAAAAGAAGAGGAGCTCTGTCTATCAGTAAATCCTTTTCTTAGTCATGAAAAGCTTTTTTTTTCATCCCACTTCAAACATCTACCGTTTTTCAAACCTCTCAAATGTACAAGGTTCAACAAACCTCTCCCACCTGACATGAAGGATTACTGTCATGGCTGTTAGACAAGTGATCAGTTCTCAAACCTGTTATTATCTTCAAGCTTCTTACCACAATCAATATTATTGTACAATGTTAATATGGAACAATAATTAAAGGGGGAAGGTTGCTTAAAGAATAATAGTATTTGTTTTTCCAGGGGTTTCTTTCAAAAGCATGTTTGCCCTTTTTTTTTTTACAAAATGTCTGAAAGCCCTATTATATATATATGTTTATATATATATATATATATATATATATATATATATAATAGGCTTTCAGACATTTTATTTATATATAATATATATATATATATATATATATATATATATATATTACAAAAAAGTAAATATATATGTTTTACAAAAAGATCGAATATATATATATATATATATATTACAAAAACAGTAAATACATGTTTTTTAATACAAAAAGAGTAAAAGCACTATATATATATATATATATATATATATATATATATAAAATAGATATATATTAGTGTTTATATAAATTAGATATATATAAAAACTAATATATATTTTTTATTATTATATTATATAATAGTTCTATTACAGATATTGAGCACTCTCCAAATTATACTGCATTTGGTCTGCCACAAACCCATAAAGTGAGATAGTGACAACCATATGCTGTTGTAATATATATATATATATATATATATATATATATATATATATATATATATTTTAAAATAGGAAGGTCTACAAAGAGATTTGTATTTTTTGAATTTATTTATTTTGTTTTAACATATGTGTTATATATGTCTATGTTTCCAGCTTGTTGCTTTCATCAGAGAACATGTGTGACACAAGGCCTTTTTAATGAGGTACTCAATGAGACTTGAACTTACTCCTGTTTTCAGTATAAATGACGTTTGGTCGATCAAACTGGTTTATATAGGGGTCTTGTTCCTATTTCCTGGAGTGTTTACTTTATATATATTACAAAAAATGTAAATATAGATGTTTTACAAAAAAGAGTAAATATATATATATATATATATATATATATATATATATATATATATATATATATATATTACAAAAACAGTAAATATGTTTTTTATGCAAAAAGACTAAAACCCCTATTATATATAAATATATATATATATATATATATATATATATATATATATATATTACTTGATTGATTTATTTATGTCTAAAGAGTTCTTAGTATCATTGATAGAGCACATATTTAAGTTAGAATAGAGTCATAGAGTTCATAGCAAGATAAACTAGACAAAAATACAAAATAGATAAGTAGGATTGTGTAGATATATAATCATTACTGTTTGGTGACTGTTAGTTTCTTTGCTATGCATTTATCAGACTTAGTTAAGAAACTAACAGTTACCAAAAAGTAATGATTATATGTCTACACAATCCTATCTTATCTATTTTGTATTTTTGTCTTGCTTAATATTTGTAATATATTTGACTTTTTTTAATTAATTGTGAATAGCTTATTTGTCTTCTCTCCAATGGTGATCTAATAGTTTGATGTAGGGCTACCAAATTTGTTATGCATACTTACTGAACCAACAGAAAAGTTTAAAATGTATTATTGTTTTATTAATTTTAAAGTTTATACATTAAAATTCTGTATGTTTTGCTACATCTTACTGCAGCAGATACAGTTAATGATTGAATTATTTGTACACCCATGAAATTGAATATTTTGACATATTTCTTAAAATTTAATACTTATATGATGTCAGACTTTTAATGTTATTTCATACAAAAAAAGGGGGTGTCCTCGTGGTGTAATGGTTAAAGCGTTAGACTGCGGAATCGTAGTATGCGAGTTCATACTCCAGTCGCGCTATTACATTCACTTTCAGGCAAATACACTTGGGAAAGGTATGAGGCCCCTTATCCTCCCAGCTATGGGTTAAATAGTACCACTACTGTTCTTCTAGGAGAATGGCTTTGGCATTAAATAACCTAAAAAGAGTTGATATGCCATTAAACAAAGAAACCAAACCATCATACAAAAAAAGTATATAAAACTCAATTTTGAGAAGGATAGGTTAAATTTATTAAATATGAGAAGAAAAATAAACAAAAGAGGAAAAGACTAACTTATTCATACAGCAAGAAAAATTGAAATAATTAAACAATTATGATAGCCAATAGCATGCCATCTCATCTTTATAACTTGCTGCAATTGTTTTCTAAAGTTTTTGATGAGATTTGAACAACTGTTTTTTAGGATTTCCTTCCATTCTTCAATGGTTGCATGTTCTAAGTCCTGAAGATTTTTTGGTGATTGACAGTTTATTTTGAACTTTTAATTCTTGCCATAGATTTTCAGTAGCATTCAAGTCAGGACTCAAGGAAGGTCATAGCAGAACTGTAATCTTATTTTTCTGAAGCCTCAGTCAATGGTTTAGACGTATGTTTGGGATCATTATCTTACTGGAAAAGAAAATCACCAACCAAGATCAAGATTTTGCGCTGATAGTTGTAGATTTTCATCCAGAATTTTAATATAGTCTTCAAATTTCATTATTCCTCTTATTGCAATTAATTGTCCAGTCCTCCTTGAGCTAAAACAAGTCCAAAACATCACCACCATGTTCTAATGTTGGCACTGTATTCTTTAGGAGGAAAGCCTAAAGTATAAATTTGGCACCATTGATTGGGATTTGAAAATAATCATATTGCACCAGCTATGTAACTAATATGTACTATGTAAATAATATAGAGAGCTATTTTAAACCCAGTAATTCAGTCCTTACCTTGCTCCGAAAAAATTCAGTCTCTTGAAGCATTCATTTATTCAACCCCCTCCACTATGTGACACAAGGTCAGTTTTAAGAAGAGTAAAGCTGATTTGAATTCATTGGTTTTGGGTTCAGTTGGGTTTAGAGGCATATCAACCACTGTAGGTTATTTAATACCAAACCATATTTATATATATATATTATATATGTATATATTTGGTTCATTGGTATAGTGGGTAGAGTGTTTGCCATTAGTCCAGGAGACCGGGATTCAATCCCAGGTCAAGTCATACCAAAGACTCAAAAATTGCTACTTGATACCTCCTTGCTTAATACTCAGCATTATAAAGTACGTATCAAGGGTAAAGTGGAGCAATCCTGGGAAAGGAGTACCCCACACACACACACCTCGATGTAGTAGCTATTGAAAAGGGAGCCTTCTGGTCACCCTCGACCACGGTTGCCAACTTACTTATATATGTATATATGATTTTTAAACACATTTTATTGATAACATTTTTAAATGAGTCTGAGCTCATTTTTTTTTGCACTCAGTTAAATGATTTCAAGTATTGTTATCTAATATGAATAATTCCATTTACTATTAATCATTTGTTTGCACACAGTTAAATGGTTTCAAGGATTGCTATGTAATAGTAATGATTAAACATCAGTCATTTGTTTACATGCTGTTGAATGGTCAAACAGTTCTATTTCTAACAATTCAATTTAACATAAATCATTTTCTTGCATACAGTTTAGATGTCAAACAGTTCTATTTGACTCATAGATAGTACCCTATCAGGTGCTACCACTCTGGGCCAGAGTGGACTGGGGAGCAATGGTAATGAAGAGGTACTTTACATTTCCCAAAGCTCTGGCATTACTGGAGCCTCATCATCAGATTGTTTAGTGTCATATCTAGGATGCTCGTTGTAGCGGGGGATCTTACCCCTTCTAACAGGTGCAGTCAGGGTATTCTACAACTAAGTGGGCTTGATTTGAGTTTTTTCTTCTACAATAGTTGCCTTACCAAAGCTAATGATCTCAGTCTACCCAACTATTGACTCATAGCTGAAGGGAGAAATGATGAATTCATGTCTTTCCCAAGGGTATTAACATGAAATAAAAAGCAAATTGCCTTATCTAGGACTTGAACTTAAGTTGCCAATTCCATTTCACTGAAGTATAAGTATGATGGAATATTTCAAGACAGTTTAATTAATAGTCTCACTTCATGGTTCATGAAAGGGCCTCACTCGGTTGGAGAGAGGGCAGTCAACTACGAAAGATTCTACTTGTTGACTCAAAAGTTTTGAAATATTTCAAGCTATTTAGTATTTCAAATATTTCAGCTTCTGTTCAAAAAGCCAAGCTTATAGAGGTGTTGATTGATGTTGCTTTATGAAGAACCAAGTTCTTCTAACAATGAATGAGTGTGTGTTCTTGGCTGTTGTTCAACCATTTCAAGTAATGTGTCTTCTTCCATAACACAAGGTCTCCTTGAAACTGGTGTCACCTTTCTTGAAATATATAAACCAGTTTTGTGCTACACTTTCATTAACAGTTCTTAAGCCTTCTTCCATGACATAAACTTTTTTTGAAGCTGCTTTTGCACTCAATCCTTTTTTCACAGGTAGCATAAAATGGTTCCAATTGCAATTTGTTTACCCCTCATTATTAAAGGTATAGTAACTAATGAAAAAGAAGCTTTGGGGTCGACCTCGACTATGGTTGCCAACTCTACTTTTTATATGTTATATATGAAAATAAAGAATAAGCAACTTAGCACTGATTGGACAACAAGTTGTATAAAATTAAGGAGATAATATGGATATACAATTTGCCAAAAATCATCCGTGAAAATCTGAAAAACTTTTGACTCAACCTGGCAGCTTGAAATATTGCAAAATTTTTTACTCACCCTAGTCTATCTGCTATAATCAACTTATAAAATAATATTTATTTCTGAAAACCAAAATTTAGTGGAGTATTTATTTAACCCTTTCAATGTTCAAGACAAATTACTTGCATGTTTTCATAAGATTTTATCATTTATTTCAAATGCAGTTTGAGAGTCACATATGACCTTCAGATATGTCACAGGAAACATGGAAAGCCACTTATCGCACCCAAAAAAGTGAAAGGGTTAATATGTTTTGCTTATTTACAATCTTATACAGATAAAGATTTGAACAATTTTAATTAAAAAAAAATACAGGAAAAACTAAAATGTTGTCATTCTCCAAAATGCTTGTAGTGATTTCTGTAAATGTGAAAAATTTTATATATCTTGAGGCCTTATCTTCTGCAACAAAAGGTCTCCCTGACTTTGTTTTGTCTTTAAGACTGGTGTTACCTTCTGTGAAATGAGTGAACCAATTTTGTGCTATGTGTTCATTGATAGTTCCTGAGCCTTTTTCCACATCACAAACTTTTTTTGAAGCTGCATTTGCACTCAGTCTTTTTTTTTTTTACAAGGAGCATAAAATGGCTCCAATTGCAATTTGTTAACCATTCATTATCAAAGGTGTGAAATAAATAATAAACAATGTTTACCGGCTCATTGATCTAGTGGTTAGAATGTTCGCCAATGATCCCAGGTTGTGTCATACCAAAGACTTTAAAAATGGTACTTTATACCTTCTTGTTTAACACTCGAAAATATAAGGTACGTATCAAGGGTAAAGTGGAGCAATCATGGGAAAGGAGTAGCGCCCTCCCCTACACCTTGGTGTTGTAGCTATTGAAAAGGAAGCCTTCTGGTCGCCCTCGATGAAGGTCGCCAACTTTACTTTTACTCATATGTTATTTATGAAAATAAAGAATAAATAATTCAGCAATGATTTGACAACAAATTGTATCAAATAAATAATATAACATGGAGATACAAGTTGTCAAAAATTATCTCTAAAATTCTGAAAAAAAACTCAACTTGGCAGCTTGAAATATTACAAAACTTTCAACTCTCACTTGCACTTCCATTTCCCTCAACTTATTTTTGTGAAGCTGAATTTTCAGCTTTAACAACAATAATAATAAAAATAAGCAGCACAATAGACTTTATGCAGAATTTGATATAAGACTGGTGTTGGTACAGATGAATGAGCCAGGAATAAAAATCCTTCTAAAACACAATCTTACAAACAAGTGAGCAAGATTTAAATTGATGAAAATAATTGTCCAGTTGGAATATGGTTTCTAAATATCTGAATTAGAGGTCTGGGATTTTTTTTTTTGTTCAATGTCAAGAGGGGTGGAGGCACAGACAAAAATGTCTGAAGTAAGAGTTAATTCAGGTTGAAGTCTGTATTTATTTTTTTTTAATGGGTTTTCAAGTTTGGGAAAGTTGACCGACATTTACTTGTTTTACTCTCAGCCTGATAAACACAAGAGAAATGTTAATAATAGAGAAAGAGAAAGTAAAGAAATTATTTATGAGTCGACTTGTGTTTCATTACTCTTTATCAGTGAGAATCCAGCTATGTAGATAGTAGATAGGGTCAGGCTAATGGTTATTGATAAAAACCCTCACCCCCTGATCGATGGGAAGTATTACTACCTGAATTAAAAGAAGTATTTGTGTTCTAATAGAAAAATTTGAGGTTTTTTTATATTGGTTATTGGTTAATGGTCTATGAATAGGATTATATATTAATGAGTTTAGCAGAAAAGAAGTTAGATATCTTATATTATTTATTGGCAGTAGTTGAAAAAAAATTAAATAGTTGTTGTTGAACAAGAAATTCCTAAATGAAGAAGCAAAAATAGTGTTGATATTGACTGTGAACTTATTCTTTTTATTATTGTTTTTTTTTTTTTTCTTGAAAAAAAATTCTCCTGTCTCTTTTCATATCATGTGAAGCTGTTTTGTTGCATTTCTTCTAATGTCTTCCATGTCCTCAGATCTCTTACCCTTGATTATTTTCAAGTATTTTCTTGATTTTATCATTGTTGTGGACCAGTAAAAGGTCCGGAAGAAAGATACGAACTCGGGTTTACGTGAAACAAGTATATCAAACGAAAGTATAAATACAGCATAGGTAAAAGAGTTTTGAATGTCAGTCTGACTGCCAAAGTGTTAGGCTGCAGTTAACTCAGGTATTTGTTTTCTGTCCCACCACCGGAAAAGTATGGCACAAAGCCGATTTTAAGGTGGGTCCAGTCGCAGGGCTGAAGCCAACACGCATCTGGCAATACCAAAAATACCTTTGGGCCCGTCAGCATTCCCCTTAAGTGGGATGCTTCAGGCGCCAGGCAATACCCCCCCACACACACTAAGGGGGCAAAAGCCTGGGGGGATGGCCCCCTGAAGCCGGAAGAAATGGTGAGTTAACCAGCCAGCATTCAGCCAGATCTGTGCCCTGAGTCAAACACAGTTAACTGAGGCTGGAGTTAACTCAACTTTATTTCTTGTAATGAATACAAGAAGGCACGAGGCCTTGTGGTTTTGGGGGAGGGGAAGGGAGCGGTCATGCTTTAACTATACTTTCCATGGGGAACCCAGCCAGCCACACTCGCCGACCCACTCAACAATACAATATATAATCACTCGTCCATCGCCATGCATGCAGCAACCACCAAAATACCGCATTTGCTCTATGAAAAATTCCTACTTAAAACCCGAAACTTATGCATGATTTTATTTACAATGTATGATTTTTGATGGATATGCTGGGAATGGGAGAAAAAACCCCGAAAAAACATATATATACGAAAAAACAAGGAAAAAAATTCCCCGTTTGGTTTCCCTCCCATCCCCCCTGTCTATAAAATTGGAAGTCGACTGTTTTCCGGGTCGAAAATACCGGAAACAAGCCGGACCTACCCTAGGTGGGGTGGGGTTCCTACTCTACAGGGATAAAAGAATTAAAAGGGTCGGGCTCGGCATGGGTCGATAGAAGTGGGTAATTTGATTTTTTTTTTTTTTTTTTTTTTTTTTTAACATATGAATGTACAAGATCTTCAAAAAGCGGACTGGGATACAGGTTGAGGTACAAAAATAATGGGGTTGGGGAAGATCTTGAGTGCTAGCGACTAAATGACGGGGACAATGACTCACAACATACTGCTAACTAGGTTGCAAGGGAAAAAACAAAACAAAGCAAAAGGACCCGTACCATAGACGCCATGGGTAGGCAGAGGCGGGAAGGATGACTCCAACATTGCCCCCTTTCGTACGACCAAGCTCGCTGCAGTCACCCACCTTTTGCTGAATGTTATGCGATCCAAGCGTTTTCTATCGCATCTGATTTTGACCCTCAGCTGATGCCGAAAATACAAAACCAGATCACGATGAGAAAAGTTTGCATCGTCATACAATCCCTTGTTTCGCGTCGTCCAAATCACCATTCGGGCTACAGCTAGGATCGCGAGAAACACCACACGCTTCTCACCGTGAAACGGAGGAAGAACGTTGTCTACGACGTAACCAACGTCGAGCAGCACAAGCTGTTTGGGTTCAATGCGAGCAGTCCACTCCCCGACGTGATCCCAAAACGGGCGAACTCGCTCGCAGTAGTAGAAGGCGTGCTCAGCCGTTTCTTCCAAACCACTGCCGCAGCGAGGGCAATCAGGCATGTCTGCCAGGCCCGCCTTGAAGTTCAAGCCACGAAGGGATAACGCATTCCGAACAAGTCGCCAGGTGAGCGAGAACTCGGAGTTGTTCAAGAAGCTCGATCCTGGCGCCCAATTCCAGTGAGAGCGGATCTCCTCCGCCGTCCAGCCGTGCTGCTCGCTGAGAGGATCAGAAGCGGAACCCACCACTAATTCCCGATACAGCTCCTTCCGAGGCCATGAAAGGTCACTGGACCCAAGAAGGTTACGAAGGGCCTTTCGGCACTCGCGGACAAACAGTGCTTCGAAGGCCTTGGACTGATCTAAACTGATCAGCGCGGATTCGGTGTCATCTTTTATCCCCTCTAGGACCTCGCGAATCAAGTGCAGGTTGTCCTGGATCGATCTTCCCTTCACAGCAAAGACCTGCTCGGGGCCGATCAGATCGCTAATGACAAGCTGTAAACGATTCGCTAAGACCCGGGCCAGAATCTTTAACTCTGTGTTAAGCAGAGTTATGGGCCTGTAGTCATCTAAACCCTCCCAAACATGCCTGCCACCTTTCTTCAGCAATGTGATCACGCCCTTGGTAACGCTACCAGGGATGGCTCCCTGGGCGAACCAATGGTTGAACATATCCGTCAGAATAGGCACAAACATGTGCGACATCCTCAAGTACACTTCGTACGGCAAACCATCTAGTCCCGGCGACTTGTTGAGGCCGACCTGCTTCAACGCATCACGGACTTCGCATTCAGTAACCACACCCTCGCAGCTAGCCGCTTCAGCCGCCCCAAGACGGGGGAAGTCGGCCAGATAGCTACGAAACTCCCGAAGCGGGAGATCAGTGCAGCGGGCAAAGCGATCCCGAAAGTGCGCACGAAAGGCGTCACGTATCTCACGACCTGATCGCAGCAGATGCCCGTCCGGGGTCTTGACAGATGCGATGTACCGATCGGGGAACCTTCGCACTTCTTCTTCACGCGCAGTCGCGTTCGATTTCACAGCTTCGTTGAGAACTCTTTTTAGCCTAGATCTAACTACTGATCCCTTGTAGCGCTCGCTACTCTCACGCTCAAGGTCCCTCCTAGCTAGCTCTACACCTAGGGAGTCCCCCCCCCAGCCACCGCCCGGGAAAGTTTATCATCTATAGTTTTCGCCTCCGCGGTCCTATCTAAGTTGAGCTGTCGACCGTACTTGGTGGCGAAATCTCTAATTCTATGCTTAAGAGAAACCCACCACCTATTCCCGGTAACCGCCCCCACTAACGCCCGCTGAATTAGGGATTCCAGCCAGTCCCGGAAGTCCCGTATCTCCAGTAAGGAGGTATTGAACTTCCAGTAGCCGGCTAGACGAGGTCTATTAACTAACCGCAGACTGACTCTAATGAGTTTATGGTCAGTCCACGCTATCAAGTGGAACGTGGGACAACTAACAAAATCAATGTCAGCTCTTCTCACTAACACTCTGTCCAAGTAGGAACCTAATTTGGCAGAGGGCGAGCTATCTAGCCACGTCCACATCTCCCTTCCTGGGTGATCAAGACGAAACCTGTCGACGAGGTCGTGACGAGTCACGAAGCCGACAAGGCTGCTCTCACACCTTCCCGCACTACTAGCTCCCCGACCGACCTTATCTATCTTGGGATCAAGGATCGCATTCCAATCACCCATTAAGACTAGCCACTTCGTATCGTCCAGGAACGAGGCCAACCGACGAAAAAAGGAAACCCTCTCCGCAGCGATATTGGGCGCATAAACCGCAACCAGACGAAACTTGAAACTTTTCACGGCAACATCGGCCACAACCAGCCGGCCCCCGTCACCTGCAAAAACAACGTCAACATCGGCATCAAGGCTGCGTCCAACTAGCAAAGAGACCCCAGCGCTGATGCGGCTGCCGTATGCTGAGAAAACGTTAAAGTCGTTTTCCAGCACCCGACAGTCGGCATCGCAAGTGAAGTGGGTCTCCTGCACTGCAGCAACATCTACACAGAGGTTCCTGAGTTCACCAAGCAAGCGCGCACACTTGCTTGAATCCCTCAGTCCCCTCACATTCAAACTGGCAATGTTTAAAGACATCAATCCCACTTACCTTAGTCAGTGTCGACTATGGGCCGGAAATCCCCAGGGGTGAGGATGCCAACGGCTTGTCTCAGAGAGCCGGTGCCGAGCTCAGTGTTTACTCGGCCATCCCTAGACACTCCGCCGACATCCAGCGGGAACCGTACTTTTAGTGCTCTATAGAAGGAGGGGTGAACTAAAATAGGGACCCTCCCTGAGCAAAAAGGCAAGCATCTTTTCAAGGAAGAGTGCTCCAATTCCGCCAACTTTACACCCGTGTCGGTCTGGCAGACCGTATCCAAGAACTTCCATACGCCCTTAGTACGGTCACCAGCTGAATTGATGAAAGTGGTCACCATGGCTGCACCCTTAAAATTAAATGGATTGTTTACTTTTTTTTTTCCAATTTTTTCCAGTTGCAGTAACGGTTTTAACATCTTTTTAAGTTGATGGTCCGTTACTGCTTCTGCACCAACGGTGCATAAATGTTTTGCTTTCAGTTGCTGATCTTTCTCTGTATCGGCACTGTTTGCCGCCTCTTTTTCATGTTGGGATGATGTGGTCTGGGGGTTTGTTGGAATGGGAGTCCGTTCCGGAAAGAGTTCCGGGGAAGAGATCGGACTCAGGGATGGTAATGAGAGTGACCTGGGTAATTTTTGGGGGGATGGTCTTTCGAGAGATTGTGCTCTCCTTGTATGCACAATTTGATGTCTGCGAAAGTTTTTCAACTGTGGATGAAATGGGGGTGTTTCTGTTGGTAGGGGAGGTTGTGGTGATTGTGGTGGTGGTAATGGGGGTTGTAAATATTGTGGGGGTTGTGGCGACTCAGGGGGGGCATTCTGAGGAATGCAATGTTGAGAAGGGAACATTGGCGGAAGTGGTAGGGGAGGTGGTGGTAAGGAGAGTGGTGGAAGAGGAGCCATGAGTGGTGCTTGCATTGGAACTTGTTGGGGAAGAGTCTGCTTTTGGGGGTATGCATTTGAAGGCCCTTCTAATGGGTCATCGGTGCTGGAAGGTCCTGCACACACTTTTTTGGCAGCCCCCTCCCCGCTGTCTCGTCTTCTTTTCAGGTTTGTAGTCGTTTCCATACTTTCATGGTCTTCCTTGTTTTTTTTCCCCTTTTTCTTTTTTGCCAATGTGGGTGATACTGGTGTTGTTGATGTTGCTGTTGTCTTTGTTGTTGGGGTCTGTGGCCCTTTCTTTGTTGTTGGCGTTGTTGCTTTTTCTTGTGTTGTTGCTGCTGCTGGTTCAGGCGTTTTGGTTTGGTTTTGAGGTGGGGATGCCATTAAACTTTTTTCCCCTTGTTTGGGGGAACCCCTCCTCTTCCGTGTCACCTCGGACCAGCCCTCTTTGTCATTTGTTTTGGGCTGGCCCTGACTCGGGTCCTGAGTCTCGGCTGTCTTACTGGTGGTGGTGGTGGTGGCTGTTGAAACTGTTGTTGTTGTTGCTGTCGCTGCTGCTGCTGTTGCAGCATTCTCTGGTTTCTCGGGGCAGAACTTCGAGATGTGGCCAATCTCTTTGCAGGACCAACACCTCGGTCTCCGCCCCTCCACCATCACTATCATCTGTCTGTCCCCGCTGATTAGAATCTCGGGGATGGCTTTGAAGCCATCCCTCGTCAGGCACATCCAGAAGGCATAATCCCCGTAGGCTGTCCCGGCCGGGGATCTGAGGAGGTTATACTCCTCCACTTGGCCGTAGGAGCTTAAATAGGCCGCAAAAACCTCCCCAGTAAAGGAGGCCGGGACGTTGCAGATGGTGACGTTGAGCCTACGGGTGCCCCTATATTCCGGCTGCAGCCTGAAGCACCTGGTTGTTATGTTCTTGGCTGCCAGCTTCGCAGCCTGGTCTTCCGTAGGAAGGAGGACATCCCACGTCGCAAAACTCTTGCGACAGAAGTACTGGCATGGGATGCCCGCCTTCATCAATAACTCCTCGAATGTCTCCTTCTTCAGCCCCACCAACCTTTTGGTTTTGAGATCCGAAACGACCAGCGAGAGGATCCTAGGTGTCAATTTTTTTTCCAATTCAGGGATGAGCAGAATCTCGTTCCCTTTGAAGTACTTCGCGTACTTCTCCACCCTATCCCTTTCGTAGTCGGCAGGTCCCCTCTGCTGGCCCTTCCAAGGTGTGGGGCTCTTTTGGGCCAGCTGTATTGGGCTGTCTTGAGTAGTGTCCAGTATTGTTCTTTGAGAATCAGCGGGGACCGGCAGCAATGGCCAATTCGCTCCTATTAAACTCTCTTGTGAGGATTCTTGCGAGGGTTTAGTTTTGTCATCATCATTTTTTTGGGAGGTAGAACCCTCCATGACTGCAGTAGGGCTTGCAGCCAGGAGGGTAAAACTAAGGCCCCCACTTGTTGCAAGTGTGGAGTGGGGAGTTCTACTGTTCAACAAAAAAGTGAAAATTATAAAATTAGACAACACGTCGTAAAAATTACTAAAAGATTAGAACTAGTAGATACCCCTGCTAAATTAAAAAAAGCTCCAGATAAAATACTTAAAAAAGAAATCTAGTCCGACCACAAGAGAAACAAACGCCGGATTAACTAAAACAAGTGACAAACTAAGTTAAACTAAAAATTGTCACTAGTAACTACTTCTCAGGTAAGCTTGCAAAAAAATAAAGTCCGACGAAAAAACCAGTCTTACCGAGATAACTAAGTTGTAACAAGTAATGCACGTATTCCAAGTTATAACACACGTAATAACGGCTGGAGTTAACTCAACACTGAGATGAATATTCTCCCGGTATTCATAGTAATAGGAAGAGTTCATTATTGTCCGTAAGGTAGGTACCATAACAATCATAAGTAAGAAAAGTAAAGTTGGCGACCTTAGTCGAGGGCAACCCGAAGGCTCCCTTTTCAATAGCTACTACACCAAGGTGTAGGGGAGGGCACTACTGCTTTCCTAGGATTGCTCCACTTTACCCTTGATACGTACCTTATAATGCTGAGTGTTAAACAAGGAGGTATCAAGTACCATTTTTAAAGTCTTTGGTATGACTTGACCTGGGATTGAACCCCGGTCTCTCAGATCATTGGCAAACACTCTACCCACTTGGCCAATGAGCCGGTAATCATAATCAACTTTAACTGGTCTACCTGATCATGGAACATTAATCAGGGAGAAATTTTCAGCTTCTTCATTTTCTTTAGAAAAAGTTGCATTTTTACTTTTTTTTTTTTTAAATACAAAAGTGTAACCACCGAAACCACCACCTTCTTTGCCATATTTGATCATTCATAGTACTTTTTCTATATACTGCACTTTTTTTTGCATTTGAGCTACATTTTTACCCTTTTTTAGAAAAAAATATATAGCTAAAATGTTTCTTATTTACTTTCATCTTCAATATTAAGATCAATAAACAGAAATATTTCAATTTGAACATTTTTTAATGCATGTAAATAAAATATGTGACAATACGACCAAAAGCATTCTTTTTTTTAATGAATTTAACTGAAGATAAACATTCCTTATACCATCTAACAACCAACATAACATGGTCTCTTTAGAAAAACCAATATTTCTTTTTTAAGATTGATTAAAAGGCTAAGTAACTGTGATAGTCTTAAACCAGTAGCTTGGACATTCTCCAACATCTCATGTTCTGTAACTGACCATTAATTAAACTATGAATTAATTAAAGGAGTTGAAATTATTACTGTATAGTATTTTCTCTTAAGATTTAAAAGTTTTTTCAAATTTCCAAGATAACAAGCAAAATGAAATAATATAACATTGGGTGTAGGACTGTCTCAACGGCTGGTAGTGTCTGAAGCACAGTATCAATTATAATTAAATAAAAAAAAAGATGGAGGAACAAAATACTAGACATAAAACTGAATTATGAACAAAGACTGCTGAAACATTACAATGGTTTATTCCCGATCTCTACATCTTTCTACTCTTAGTGGCCGAGGGAGTGTTATGCTGATGCTATACTTTAATTTAGGACTTAGATGAGTTGGACTTAGGTTTGCTCTGCCAATTAGTCCCTCGTGAAAATTCTTCTTACTAAGTAGGTCTCTTTATAACTCCATCATTATGTCACTTCTTGGGCTGGTCCACTGAGTAAAGAGTGATAACCAACAATTATAAAAATGGATTATTAATGATTTTATAATAAACAAGGCTCTCTGGAATTGAGCTGGGTAGTCTTCAAACCACCCCACACTAAAGCCAGGTGGAATTATCAAAATCCTTATTTATTTAAACCGGCTCATTGGCCTAGTGGGTAGAGTGTTCAATGGTTTCCTACGACGATAACCATTAAACCACAGACTATTGTCTTCATCTTTATTGTTATTTCCACAACGTTTTGGCTGATATGTCCTTCGGCCTTCTTCAGGTGTTTGTTGAACTCGGGAAACATCGAACTATATCCTTTATTGAATCCACAGGGGTCGCATGTTCTGATTCCGTTAGCCATAACCGGGTACAAGTGTTAAGTATTCCTGTATTGTTACTCACCTGCAGTCAGGATTGAACCTGCAACTTCCAAATGATTGTCTCCTTAGAAGCTTGGCGAACCAGAGCCTATAACCGTTACGCTATGTGTCCTGATTTATTCAATAAAATCCGACACAAAGTTATTTTAATGTGAAGTGCCCTGCATGAAGCAACTCTCCCCTGAGTGAATAAAAAAATTGCTCAGTTCTGTTAGGATTCCCCTTGATAACCCTCAGGCATTGAATCCAGCTCTTATCCCTATTTAGTCAAGGAGGCAGGTACTCACACCCAGGACATGAGCTGTTAATGTTCTCACAAATACCAGGTGGTCACCAGTTAAAATAAAATTTCTGGTTTTTCTCATAAAGAATATTTAGCATATATGGAGTGCTTCTCCTGTTTACTTTTTACAAACTTTTAAATTGGCTGTTAATAAGGTGGGGACTACTCATTATGAACAGACATTAACAATCCTTTCTGACAACAAAGAAGTGCAGTTTTAACCTTAAGAAAAATAGGATGTAAATGATAATCACAGCTTGGCTTACATACATTAAGACATGCAGGAAATTGCATCTGCAGAAAATTGCAAAGGGTATGGCAATCCCATCCCTATGCTATTTGTTATATTCTAAATAATAAAGGTTAAATTAAGAAAAATAACATGAGGGTGGTGAAGGATGTGATCAGGATTTTGAGATTGAAACTGATAATCCTAATTTAGTCTTGAAAATCAAACCCAGCTGGGCAAAGAAAATCTATTAGTTAATGTGACCATTCCTGTAAACTATAAGAATTTGTAAGAGTAAAAAAAAAATCTCTTTATATGTCTAAAAAGTAAAAAAAGTAAAGTTGGCGACCATAGTCGAGGGCGACCAGAAGGCTCCCTTTTCAATAGTTACTACACCAAAGTGTAGGGGAGGGCACTATCCTTTCCCTGGATTGCTACACTTTACCCTTGATACATATCTTATAATGCTGAGTGTTAAGCAAGGAGGTATCAAGTACCATTTTTAAAGTCTTTGGTATGACGCAACCTGGGATTGAACCCCGGTCTCCCAGACCATTGGTGAACACTCTACTCATTAGACATGCACGGACATTTTAGAATTTGTAGTAGCTAAATCTAACCTAAATTTAGCATTTGTTTATCGATTCGTATTGACTAAAAATAAGAATTTATATTGTTTTTTTTTACATTAATATAGTTTACATTAGAACATATAATTTATGCAATATTTAGAGCAACCATTGGGACATGTTTACACAAAAATGCAATACAGTTGCAGCAAAAATAGGCTCACATTTGGAGAAAAAAAGGTAAACAAATGCACATTCTAGTGGATATTTCTCAGTAACAGCATAAAACACATTTGTTTGGACTACAAGTATAACTTGTTATCAGTCATCCCATCCCAAATATCGTGAGGCATGTGGCCAGAAAAAAGTTAATTATATCATTCCTTAAGTATTTGGTTGAAAAAATTGGAATAGTGCATCTTATATACAAATGATTATACTTAGCATATGTGTGTGTGTGTGTGTGGTATTTTGTCGTCTGTACAAAATTTTAGAACAGCTTAAAGTAGAGCATAACTGAAAAGTTCTAAAAAAAGGCCTTTTTTTCAGTCAAGTCTCGTCAACGAACACCATGAGAAAAGCAAGCAATACAAAGGAATAAGGAGAACTGATAGTAGTCAATGACAGAAAAAAAAAGCAAAACCCACAAATGGGGAAAAAAGAAAAAAAACAGATGACTATCTTGCTTGCTTTTGAAACTGTGTTCTCTGATGAGACTGGACCCCAAAAGAACCCTTTTTAAATTTATGATATATACTGCTATTCTAATATATATATATATATATATATATATATATTGGGTCTCTCTGTTGCATACAAAATGTGAGTGCCTAATATTTCAATTAAAGATGTATACAACTACTGTTTATACAGGTGATTTGTATATAGTGGTGAATGCGTATGTACGGCAAGCCACATTTTGGATGAGCAAAAAACAGAAGAATGCTGCACCAATGTGAGACAGAACAACACTCTTCAGGTTCTGAATTCAGATTTTCTTTCTTTCTCCTAGACTGGTTGCCTTACTAATATTAATGAGGTCAGTTTGACCTATTGTTTACCCATAGCTTGAAAGAGAAGAGATGGGCTCATGCCTTAACCAAGAGCATTAGTGCAAAGTAAAATTTGAACAGCCTTTTCCAGGATTTGAACCTAGCTTGCTGAGTCCGTTTCCTATGATAATAACCATCATGCCAGTACTATCTATAAGTATGTAGACTTCTAACAAATTCTTTATAAAAAGTTAATTTTCTTCTAAACCAAAGATACCAGGATTTTATTATTTTTTATAGAATATTAGACAATCATTTATTGCCAAATTCTACAGAAAAAAGAAAAAGAAATCCTCTTGTCGTTGCACTGTTTTCTGTAGTACTGACAATCTGAAAAAGTGAAAGTTTTTGATTTAATGAGGAAAAATAAAAGGCTCTCTTATAACATCAAACATGGTAATTTCTTGAACTCTCAAAATTCTCTAATATTTATTAAACTTTTCTGTACAGAAATTAGAATTAGGAAAATTTAATGTCTGATTGTATATCTAATTGAATTATGCTGCTTTGACTGCTATAAAAGCAATATTTTATTTGATTATTATCTGGGTTAAAATCTTACTTTTGCATTTCAAAACAGTGCCCTAAATTTGAATTTTGTTAGGAGGTAGGGGAACTGGCAGATTATCTGTTATATATCATATAACAACTCATTGTCTCATTCTGTTTGTTTGTTGGTATGCAAGTAACATATCCATTACATCACTGTCCCTGCTGTTTGAATATTTCATGAAATTTTCATTTTTTTTAATTTTATTTTATATTTTGATTTAGTCAGTTACTGTGCTCCTCTTCTCATCTTATTTTTGATATAAAAAAATTTAATTTTCTTCAAAATCAAAGATACCAAGATTTTATTATTTCTTGCAGCACATAAGACAATCAAAACAGATATAATTAGATATTATTTATTTCCGAATTCTACAATATTGAAAGCCCAAAACTGAAAATATGAATATGTAGCAGTCCAAAATTAAGTTATTGCATGAATTGTACTTACTTATGAACAATGCTAATATATATATATATATATATATACATGCATATACATGTGTGTGTGTGTATTTATATATATATATATACACATATATACATACTTTAAAATGAATAGATCCACCAGGGGATTTATTTTTAAGTTATTTATTTCTCTTCAACATGTGTTTCTGGCAGAGTTTTGTGCTGTCTTCAGGAAATGAAATGGTTTATTTTGTGTTCCCTTTGATTTTATATAGTGGCGACTGTTTTGATCAGTTTGTAATTCTTTTTAATTTCAGGATTTGCGTCTGTGAATTTTCAGTTCAAGTTAATTGTCCATGGCAAATTTTTGTCTCTACAGGTGTTATTTCGCTCTTTCTCTTTTTTCTTTTTTTTTTTTTTTACAAGAGTGTATTCTGTGTGTTTGTGTGGAAGCTTGTATCCATGTATGTGCATAAACTTTTGTTGTTTTTTTTGTTTTCTTTTATTACTCTTCTTTTCCCTAAATAATCTATGATAGTTGATATACCATAAAGTTTAGCTGACTACTATTCTTCATCCCTGAGTAATTGTGTATGTGTGTGCATGCATGCATGTGCCGGGGTGATGGTGTTTTTTTTTTTCTTTTATCACTCTTTTTACCTAAATAAACTATGATAATTGATGTGCCATAAAATTCAACTGATAACTAATTTTCCCCCCTTTGTGTGTCTATGTCTCTGAGTGTGTATAGTTAAGTTCTGTTTAATGTGAGTTTAATTTTTTCTGAATTTTTTTCCCCTTTTATTTGGAGTAATCTGCAGTTGTCAGTTTGGTGTATTGGCATTATTTTAGACAGTCCATTGCTGCATTTGTGTTGGTGTTTTGAAATATAGATTTTTCTGTTTTCTGGTAACTTAATATTACTTATGGGGTCTGGTCTACACAAGCTTTTAATATCAGAATATCCCTTAAAAAAAAATAAAAGTATATGCACATGCATAGACATGAGCAGCCACACAAATACACTGAATATACTCTTGTAAAAAAAGAGAGAGAGAGAAAGAGAGAGAGAGAAACAACACCTGTAGAAACAAAATTTTGTCATGGACAATTAACTTGAACTGAAAATTCACAGACATAAATCCTGGAATTAAAAAGAACCACAAACTTATCAAAATAGTTGCCGCTATATAAATCAAAAGAAACACAAAAATAAACCATATCACTTCCTGAAGACAGCATAAAATACCACCAGAAACACTTGTTGAAGAGGAATAAATAACTATAGAATAAATCTCTTGTGGATCTATTCATTTAAAAGTATTTAATTTTTCCCCTCATAGGACTCACCAAAAAATATTTTCTTACATATATATGTATATATACATATGTTTATGTTGGCCACACACTTCTTCCATCTGTGTTGCAATGCTTTGATCTCATATATTAAAAAAAAGCCATTAACACCAGATAACATCATATTAATTTTTTAAGCTCACCCTCATGTATAATGAATTTTTTAAAAACTATTACTGCATCGATCTTTTTAACTAAATGTAAAAATTAAAAAAATAAATATTTGTACAGTTTAAGAGAAGAGCTGATTAAAGTATGTAACTTTTTGAAACTCCTGTTTATTTAATAAGCATGGAATATTTAAGTGAAAGAAATTGATTGACTAAGAAAAGAAATAGAGTTTGAAACTCACATTAATTCAGACTTTTTGAATATTTGACACACAAATAATCCCACTATTTCGCAAGTCTATTAAGCTTTAACAAAAAAACAGATTTTTCAGTGTTGCTGTTATTTTAGAGGTTCTTTGTTTTGTGCTTTTGTTTACTATTTTCCCCGTTTCCTTTTTTTTTATATGTTTATTTTTCTTCCTTTCTTGTTCTATTCATTGCCCAGTTGTCTGAGGCTGTACTGTCTGCATCTCTGCAGAGGGGTAAGACTAAACCGAATGAGTTTTCTGGATATGACACTAAACAATCTGATGGTGAGGTTCCACTAATGCTGGAGCTTTAAAGAATGCTGAGTATCTCTTCATTGCCATCGCTCCCAGGTCCATTCTGGTACCACCTGATAGGGTCCTATCTATGGGTCAAATAGAATTAAACTGTGTACTTATGCTAAACTGAATTGCTTGAAATAGAACTGTTTGACATCTAAACTGCATACTTATGCTGAACCGCATTGTTTGAAATAGAACTGTTTTTGACATTGAAACTGTACTTATGCTAAACTGAATTTTTAAAAAATAGAACTGTTTTAACATTTAACTGTGTGTAAACAAAATCTATACTTATTATTATGGTAATTTACCCATGCACACAGGGTAAATAGCAGCAGGTACTGCTCTTAGGCAGAAGGCAATATTCTAGCAGACAGCTTTGACACTAGGACCAAAAGAGTTTTGCTGGTAACCCTCTCATTTGTATATGCTGTACTACTGTTTTGTTGATATATTTGTTTAACTCAATTCCTTTCTTGTGTCTTTATTTCTGGCCCCTAACAAGGGCACAACAAGTTGGTGATGAACACCCTTAAGGACCCCTAAAGGACTACATGGAAATTGTCAATATTGGCTCAACAATGGATGAGTGAAAAAAATTCTATTTTTGTCACACTTTATTCTACTCAACAGTACTTGGCAATCCATAAAAGGAAACCAGACAAAAAAAGTGTAACTAACTTACACTGAACTTGAACGTGAGCTGCTAAACTATGAGAATTTATGCTTTTTTTTTTTTTAAAAGCACTCATGATTCCCTGAGTAAGAAATTAAAGTTTTTTAAAAATTTTATTCAAAAATAAAAGTACACACGATTCCCTGAGTGAGTAAGGAATTAAAGTTATTTCTGTTTTTTTTATTCGAAAAAGAAGGAAAGTTTTTTTTACCTCAATTAAGTTCTATTTTGGTTTAATCCTAAAAAAGACTGACAAACATGGACGAGTTTAAATCCACCATGCTCGATTTTCTTAAATTCCAACATGAACAGCAAAAAAGAATGGAAGAGAAACAAGTTGAGCAGCAAAAAAGAATGGATCAACTCCAGTTGGATATACAAAAAGAACGGATTGAAATTCAAAAACAAACAGAAATCAGGCAACAAAAACTCAAAGAAATCCTACTTCAAACTCAACAAACAGGACAAATTAGTTAAAACAAAAATGTGTTCTCACAAAACATGATCTGGAGCACAACAGACAATTTTGCATATTCTCTGGATGAGGATATAACCTTTGCCTCCTATTTTAGAAGATTTGAGGATTTATATGCCACAGATTGCACAAATTGAGCAGACTCTAAGAAAGTTTGCCTACTACTTTGAAAATCAGGCACCATGGGGCATACTAAATTTATGAACTATATCTTACCCCATAAAACAAGTGAAATGACATCTACTGAAGCTGTTAAACTTTTACGAAAATTTTAGTCCTAAAATTTCACTCTTAAGAGATGGAAGGATAAGGATTGGGAAGATCATACTACATTTGCATCAGTCGTGAACAAGCATTGTGACGATTTCAAACTGTCAGAATTGAGGGCGAATAATTTCAAGTGTCTGATATTTATTCAGGGACTTGTTTCAGCTAAAGACACTGAAATTAGATGTAGAGTTCTGAATAAATTGAAAAATGAGCCAAACCTTACTCTCCAACTAATAGTGGAAGACTGTCAGAGATTCATAAGTGTATGCCAAGCTGTGAAAAACATCAAGGAATTTGGCAAAGCACACATAAGAAAGGTTCGTCAAAAGAAAAAACAATCTAAATCTCCCTCTAAATCAAACCAATGCAAAAAGAAACAAAACAACTTGCCTCCTCCCTGTGTTCTGATTGTGGGTCACTACATTGGTTTAAGGATTGCCCTTACCGGGATAAAAAGTGCCTAACTTGTAGCCAACTTCTTGACAAGGCTTAATGCTGCACTCAAAGATTATCATTATCCTTTACCAAGCCCAGAAGAAATTTTTACAAAACTAAATGGAAGGAAATTTTTTTCAAAAATTGACCTCAGAGCCACATATCTTCAAATACTGGTGGAGGAAGAATGTTCTAGGTTGCTCTGTATCAACACCCATCATATGTTGTACAAATTCGGATGTCTTCTGTTCGGGGTCAAGGTTGCACTGGCAATCCTTCAACAAGTAATGGATACTATGCTGAGCGACCTTGACTTTTGGTTGCATATTTGAATGACATATTAATGAACTGTCAAAATGTAGAACAACATAAGGAACATGTCCATGATGTCTTTTCAAGAATTCAGAAGTACGGTTTCAAATTGAAGGAATTCAAATGCAACTTTTTTTATGGAGAAGATTAAATATTTTGGGCACATTATCAACAAAGATGGCAGATCCAGAACAGGCTACCACAATCAAAGATGTTAAAAACAAAGAACTCAGACTATAACACTCTGCATATGGAGACACCTTTATTACACCCTTCTTCTTACACTCTCACCTAAACCAATATGGCCATTTGTTTACATCCAGTCGTAGCAAAATACTCTCTTTTCTAGTGAGTATCAGGGGAGGTCACTTGCATGGCTTAACAAAAGACATGCCAGCTCCTGAAAATGTCTCTTCCTTACAAAGTTTCTTAGGACTGGCTAATTACTACCAAGTGTTTATACCTAATATTCACAACTTACATGCTCCTTTAAACAAACTTTTGAAAAAAAGACAAGGACCATGAGTGGATGCCTGAATGCCAGGAAGCATTCATCAAAATAAAAGAAGTCTTGATATTAGACTTGTTTCTCACCCACTATAACCTGGACCTGGACATTATAGTTGCCAGCCATTATAGCTCGTATAACATTGGAGCAAGTATTCTGCACAAGATGCCAGACAGATTTCACAAACCAGTTGCTCATGCTTCAAGATTTCATGCTAGCTCGTATGGCATTAGAGCATGTATTCTGCATATGACGCCAGACAGATTTCACAAACCAGTTGCTCATGCTTCAAGATTTCATGCTAGCTCGTATGGCATTAGAGCATTTATTCTGCACATGACGCCAGACAGATTTCACAAACCAGTTGCTCATGCTTCAAGATTTCATGCTAGCTCGTATGGCATTGGAGCATGTATTCTGCACATGATGCCAGACAGATTTCACAAACCAGTTGTTCATGCTTCAAGATTTCATGCTAGCTCGTATGGCATTGGAGCATGTATTCTGCACATGATGCCAGACAGATTTCACAAACCAGTTGCTCATGCTTCAAGATTTCATGCTAGCTCGTATGGCATTAGAGCATTTATTCTGCATATGACGCCAGACAGATTTCACAAACCAGTTGCTCATGCTTCAAGATTTCATGCTAGCTCGTATGGCATTGGAGCATGTATTCTGCACATGATGCCAGACAGATTTCACAAACCAGTTGCTCATGCTTCAAGATTTCATGCTAGCTCGTATGGCATTAGAGCATTTATTCTGCACATGATGCCAGACAGATTTCACAAACCAGTTGCTCATGCTTCAAGATTTCATGCTAGCTCGTATGGCATTAGAGCATTTATTCTGCACATGACGCCAGACAGATTTCACAAACCAGTTGCTCATGCTTCAAGATTTCATGCTAGCTCGTATGGCATTAGAGCATTTATTCTGCACATGACGCCAGACAGATTTCACAAACCAGTTGCTCATGCTTCAAGATTTCATGCTAGCTCGTATGGCATTAGAGCATTTATTCTGCACATGACGCCAGACAGATTTCACAAACCAGTTGCTCATGCTTCAAGATTTCATGCTAGCTCGTATGGCATTAGAGCATTTATTCTGCACATGATGCCAGACAGATTTCACAAACCAGTTGCTCATGCTTCAAGATTTCATGCTAGCTCGTATGGCATTAGAGCATTTATTCTGCACATGATGCCAGACAGATTTCACAAACCAGTTGCTCATGCTTCAAGATTTCATGCTAGCTCGTATGGCATTAGAGCATTTATTCTGCACATGATGCCAGACAGATTTCACAAACCAGTTGCTCATGCTTCAAGATTTCATGCTAGCTCGTATGGCATTGGAGCATGTATTCTGCACATGATGCCAGACAGATTTCACAAACCAGTTGCTCATGCTTCAAGATTTCATGCTAGCTCGTATGGCATTAGAGCATTTATTCTGCACATGATGCCAGACAGATTTCACAAACCAGTTGCTCATGCTTCAAGATTTCATGCTAGCTCGTATGGCATTAGAGCATTTATTCTGCACATGATGCCAGACAGATTTCACAAACCAGTTGCTCATGCTTCAAGATTTCATGCTAGCTCGTATGGCATTAGAGCATTTATTCTGCACATGACGCCAGACAGATTTCACAAACCAGTTGCTCATGCTTCAAGATTTCATGCTAGCTCGTATGGCATTGGAGCATGTATTCTGCACATGACGCCAGACAGATTTCACAAACCAGTTGCTCATGCTTCAAGATTTCATGCTAGCTCGTATGGCATTGGAGCATGTATTCTGCACATGATGCCAGACAGATTTCACAAACCAGTTGCTCATGCTTCAAGATTTCATGCTAGCTCGTATGGCATTAGAGCATTTATTCTGCATATGACGCCAGACAGATTTCACAAACCAGTTGCTCATGCTTCAAGATTTCATGCTAGTTCGTATGGCATTGGAGCATGTATTCTGCACATGATGCCAGACAGATTTCACAAACCAGTTGCTCATGCTTCAAGATTTCATGCTAGCTCGTATGGCATTAGAGCATTTATTCTGCACATGATGCCAGACAGATTTCACAAACCAGTTGCTCATGCTTCAAGATTTCATGCTAGCTCGTATGGCATTAGAGCATTTATTCTGCACATGATGCCAGACAGATTTCACAAACCAGTTGCTCATGCTTCAAGATTTCATGCTAGCTCGTATGGCATTAGAGCATTTATTCTGCACATGACGCCAGACAGATTTCACAAACCAGTTGCTCATGCTTCAAGATTTCATGCTAGCTCGTATGGCATTGGAGCATGTATTCTGCACATGACGCCAGACAGATTTCACAAACCAGTTGCTCATGCTTCAAGATTTCATGCTAGCTCGTATGGCATTGGAGCATGTATTCTGCACATGATGCCAGACAGATTTCACAAACCAGTTGCTCATGCTTCAAGATTTCATGCTAGCTCGTATGGCATTGGAGCATTTATTCTGCATATGACGCCAGACAGATTTCACAAACCAGTTGCTCATGCTTCAAGATTTCATGCTAGCTCGTATGGCATTGGAGCATGTATTCTGCACATGATGCCAGACAGATTTCACAAACCAGTTGCTCATGCTTCAAGATTTCATGCTAGCTCGTATGGCATTAGAGCATTTATTCTGCACATGACGCCAGACAGATTTCACAAACCAGTTGCTCATGCTTCAAGATTTCATGCTAGCTCGTATGGCATTAGAGCATTTATTCTGCACATGACGCCAGACAGATTTCACAAACCAGTTGCTCATGCTTCAAGATTTCATGCTAGCTCGTATGGCATTAGAGCATTTATTCTGCACATGATGCCAGACAGATTTCACAAACCAGTTGCTCATGCTTCAAGATTTCATGCTAGCTCGTATGGCATTAGAGCATTTATTCTGCACATGATGCCAGACAGATTTCACAAACCAGTTGCTCATGCTTCAAGATTTCATGCTAGCTCGTATGGCATTAGAGCATTTATTCTGCACATGATGCCAGACAGATTTCACAAACCAGTTGCTCATGCTTCAAGATTTCATGCTAGCTCGTATGGCATTAGAGCATTTATTCTGCACATGATGCCAGACAGATTTCACAAACCAGTTGCTCATGCTTCAAGATTTCATGCTAGCTCGTATGGCATTAGAGCATTTATTCTGCACATGATGCCAGACAGATTTCACAAACCAGTTGCTCATGCTTCAAGATTTCATGCTAGCTCGTATGGCATTGGAGCATGTATTCTGCATATGATGCCAGACAGATTTCACAAACCAGTTGCTCATGCTTCAAGATTTCATGCTAGCTCGTATGGCATTAGAGCATGTATTCTGCACAAGATGCCAGACAGATTTCACAAACCAGTTGTTCATGCTTCAAGATTTCATGCTAGCTCGTATGGCATTGGAGCATGTATTCTGCACAAGATGCCAGACAGATTTCACAAACCAGTTGTTCATGCTTCAAGAACACTTCTTAATGCTGAAAAGAACTTCTCCCAAATTGAGAAGGAGTTGTTAGGGAATTTTCCTTATGTTTTATCCAAGTTTCTTCCTAGTGTTCCCTCTCTCTTCAGCCTCGAGTTTCTTTTTTCATATTTGATAATTTCTGTGTAATAATTCAGATTTTCTTTTCTTTCTAGGATCAACATTTTGTTCAGCTAGTATTGAAGACACTCACTTGAAATGTACTAACACCAGTGTGATGTTTATACACAAAATACTGAGTCATGAAATCAATGATCACTATCCACATTGCCTGAAGCAGTTAAAGTATATGTGTAATATGCAGAAGTCCTGTACTCTACCATCTGTTTGCAAAGAACTGCCAAAGTCTACTTACATAGCCTATGGGTGTATACCAGGTAAGCAATTTGTTTATATAACACACCTGGAATTGATTTCTCAATAGAAAATAGTGTTGTAGCCTAAAAGCTACTCCTTATATTTTCATTTACTGGTTTGGTTTTTTTTAACCGGAGGTCTATCAAAACTCTGCGCTCTTGTATCACTGTCTCAGTATAAATCAGCAGAGTAATTGTGTTATTTTGGTAACTGTGGTATAGGTGGACTGAATGCCAATGGTTATTTGTTGTACAGTATGCCTAGATCCATGAAAGTGGGTAAGTAAGCTCTTCTTTTTTTTTTTTAAAGAAAAGCATGACTAGCATGAACAGGCAATGACTGCTCCCCTTTTGATTCCCCCAATTTTGGGGACTTTATGCTCAATCATGTATGCTTTTGGAACATTTTTGCCAAATAGAATTTATTTGTTATCAGTGTTTTCAAAAGCATTCATGATAAATACTGAGTGGGCCCTGCTTAACCCTCAGCAAAGAGGATTAAGTGTGGCATTGTTCCAGCTGTTCATGCTTCCTCCCAGCAGCTCCTGTCGACTTCTCTCTTCTCTCGCCTACTCACTACTACGACTGTCCTTTTCAGGACAAGCCAACTACATTAGAATGCGGTTCTGGGACAGACTACTCACTACCTTAAGTTCACGGCCTGGAGCAAACATTCCACTTGTGGAGTTGATAAATATGTCTATTCCGCAGATGTTTGAAGTGAAAGACAATAACTGAGGCAAGGAGAGCAAAGGCAAAATGGTTATGTTAAAAGAACCAATTTTTGTTTAGCAAAAAAATAACAAATGTTTGAGGAAAGTTCAGTTTAGTTATTTTGAAAGTGTAGACTCAACTGTCTTATAGTTCTTGATGACAGTGCATCTGGAAGAGGCTTGAACTGGTTGCTGATGCAGCTATATGATCAGGTAGTCTGCTGATAGCTTGAAGATTAGACATATTGGGTCACTGAGGTAAGCTAGTTGACATCCCAATAGTTGATCGGCAGTTAATCCAGAGGTTTGGTTGGCATCAGCTGCATGTAAGCTGATGAAATTGGCTTGGGCTTCATTTGCTATATCTCACTTGTAATCAGCCTTGGAAAGTGGCTTGGACTGTGTCTGCTGGTGAGCTACTAGTCAATCATCATTGGTGTTGGCTTCAGGTGGTACTCTTTTTAACCTAGATCTTATCATGTACCCCTGGTAGCATTTGCTAGCTTTATGCTTTAGGCCCCTCCTTGCTAGATCTATTTCTAGGAGATTCCCTCCTCCACCACTGTGGTCAACTTATCATCTAAACACTTTGCTGTCCTTGCTCTTACTAAGGAAAGCTGTTGGCAATATTTGATTGTGAAATCCCTAGTTCTATACTTAAGGCATCTCCCCCACTTATTCCCAGTAACTGCCTCCTCTGAATCAGATTCTCCAGCAGGTCCTGGAAGTCACATATCTTCAAAAAGGAGGAATTGAACTTTCAGTAGCTGGCCAATCTAGGCCTATCACCTAAATGCAAGCTGACCAAAACTAGTTTGTTGTCAGCAAGCCCTAACCAGTAGAATGAAGGGCAAACATGTCTGTTCTTTTGACAAACAATCAATCCAAGTAGGATCTGCAATGGATAGAGGGTAAACTATCTAGCCATGTCCACATCTTCCTCCCTCAGGGATCCAGATGAAATCTGTCAACCAAGTCATGCTCAGCTATCAGTACCCTGCTGAACCTTATCTAATTTTAAGAATTTTCAAAAATTACTACTTTTTGAGTTTTTTCCAATTTTGGAGGCTTGTATTTTGAAATTGGGTTTGTTAAAAGTCTCAGTGAGGTCCTTTTTCTTATCTCCATCTTAAAGTGTTTTAAAATCAGTTAAAATCAATTGTTTTAACTTAGATACCTTTGAAAAATTAACAGTCAAAACCTTTTGAAATGCTCTGAGGGGTAATTTTCAAAAGATTCAGTTCAAGTAGCCCTAACTCTAAGAGCGTATGTTGAAAGCACTCCATCGACACTACTTTAATAATATGTTTGTAGTAATCAACCAAACATCCAAAAACCATTAGCTTAAAAATGTCTTTCATTTTTAATGGAAGGCTTGAAATGCAAGAAAAAGAAAGTCTGGAAAATATTGAATGTTTTACTCAATTGCAAGGGTCTGGATTTCCATATGTGACAAGTTGAAAGACTGAAACTTATTTACCTTAAAATGCTGATATGTTAATTCTTCAATAACAATTATGTCTTTGGCAAATGGACCCTTGTAGCATATTGACCCTCGGGCCAGTTATCAAATAAGAAATGCACCTGTGTAAATAACAGGTGCATCCGGCCGAAGATATCAGGGTATAACCTTGACTGTGGACGGGTTGAATTGGGTGCCGATGTGATGCCCACAAGAAGCTGGTGGGCATCAAACAATTATATAACCCGGTGCCACAGACAGGTTCAGTTAGTTGGAGTCAGACAAGTTGGAGATAAGATGCTGTAGAGAGAACCAGTACCCAGCAGAAGGCTATTGGCCCTCAGGACCCCCGATTGAGCAGCCCAGCAGAACAAGAAAGAAGTGCTGCTAAAGACAAAGGAACTGGGGGTCAATAGGTTGCAGTTTGTTCAGTCTCCAACTCACCTCTCACACATAACCCTTTTGCAACCCTTTCGAGTATAAAGTGTGAGAGGTATATTTTTCTAAAGAAGTGTGTTTGTTCGTCATTATTGTTGATTTTGCTTCCACATGTATATGTGTATAGTTGTATATGTATCATGGATGTGGCTATGCAACACCCTTATATTTTCATAACAGCATTCTTAATTTAGTGGATGATGGTACAGAAAAACCAAAGTTGAGTGATTTTTGTAATTCTTTAATTGGTCTGTTTTCAGAGAGCCCAAATCAAAGATTAAGATGGATAGAAATATTTCATTTTTAGAAATCTAGACTCACCATCAACTGTACTTTAAGAATATATATAGTTTTCTATGGTTTTGATGTTTCTGTACTGAGTTATTGAGATCCAAAAATTGAAAAAAATACTCAAAATTTTCCATTTTTTTTTTATTTGCTTGCATTTTCAAAAACGTTTTCCGCCCCATTAAGGATGAAAGACAGTTTTTAATCAAGTCGGTTTTTGGTGTTTGGTTGGCTATTTCAAAGCATTTACATAATCTGATAAATGCTAAGATTATTGAAGGTGATATCTCTGCTGTAGTTAAAATAATAGTTTCGAATAGCCCAGTTCTTTATCCCAAAGAAATTGGAGTGGAGTAGATGAAGTGTTTTAAACATATTGTCTTGGCTACTTGAACTTTGAATCTTTTAAAAATTGCCTCACAGAGTATTTTTCAAAGGTTTTCGTTATTGATTTTTTTTCAAATGTATTTAAGTAAAAAAAAATTGATTCTAACTGATTTTAAAACACTTTAGGGTAGAGATAAGAACAAAAACAATCTTTCCAAGACTTTTAACAAAACCAATTTCAAGATGTAAGCTTCTAAAAAAAAACTCAAAAAGTAAAAATTTTTGAAAATTCCCTAATTTTAATGATTAATACTTTGGTGCTGCAATTTTCCATATTTACTTCTCAGATAGTTACAGGGGGGGGTCCTCGTGGTGTAATGGTTAAAGCAATGGACTGCGGAATCGTAGTACACGAGTTCGTACTCCAATCGCGCTATTACGTTCACTTTCGGGCAAATACCCTTGGGAAAGATATGAACCCCCTTATCCTCCCAGCTATGGGTTAAATAGTACCACTACTGTTCTTCTAGGAGAATGGCTTTGGCATTAAATAACCTAAAAAGAGTTGATATGCCATTAAAGAAAGAAAGAAAGAAGAATCAGATAGTTACAAACAAATGGTGACATTTTGAAAAAGATTTGTGAACAGTCAGGATGGATCCTTGGTAAAATTTTCTGGAATGAACCTATAAAAGAGATAACAATGAAACGTTGTGAATATAATAATAAAGATGAAGACAATAGTCCAGAAACCCTAAATGATAAAAAGCAATGAGTGTATATTAGAATCTTTCACTTCTTCCTAAATAGAAGCATCAATATTATCTGCTATTGGTAACTCAACAGGTTTATCAGTCATCTAGTTATTATCAATTTTCATTTGTATTTTCTTCCATCTTTGAAGGTTTTTTTTAAATTCTTACTATTAAAACTCTCTTGGTTCACTATTTAATTACCAACTTTCTAAATAATCTAAACTCCATATGCAATTCAAAAAAAGTCTATTCTATTGGATCTTGAACCACAGCAGAATCAAAGGAAATGACAACTTAGCAGCTAAATCTGCTCTACATATGGTCCATGGTGACAATTTAAAAATTGCATACACTTATGTAAAGACTAAGATCAACACATGTATTTCAAAAAAAGTAGCAACAACATTGGTTCAACAACTCACACAATAAACTCTTCTCTATTAAACCCATTTTAAAAGAATGGTTGCATATTGGCTATATGAAGTTCACACTTCTTTTTACTCAGATAAGAATTATAATCAGAATATATACAGGATGCCAAACATTACACAATGAAACACTTACTAATTGAATGGAGGGATCTCACTCTCACCAAAGATTTTAAAACTCACACAGTATGAAGGAACTATTTGAGAATGTTAACATAAATTATATCCCATCTTTCTTCAGAGAATTAGTCCTATATTAAAAAATATAAGGATCCAATTTAATATTCATACCTTATATACAGAAATATCTTGTATTTATGTTATCTTTATTTCTAATTTTCATCTCTTTCAAATTAAAAAATTTCCTAACACTGATGTTGACTTAAAAAAGTCAACAAAGGTTGATATGCTTTAAAACCAACCAACCAACCAACCAACCAAATCCTTCAGGTTGTCATTTCTACACCAGGAAAAGCACAGATCAGTGACAATAGAAAAAGATAAACTCTTGGTGAGACTCAATCTTGATTCCCTTTTGTCTCAAGGAGACCTGGTTATCCATTCCAGCTGCTATACAAACTAATCAGAGAAAGCCACTGGCATCTCAGAAGCCTAAATCACACCTATAACTGATCCCAGTTTTGGAGAATATAGAGTCATCCCTTTGTTACAATTACTCTGAGGTCCACTCTAACTTTGGAATGGTAAGTAAAGTTGGCGACCAGAGTTGAGGATAGCCAAAGGCTCCCTTTTCAATAGCTACTATACCTAGGTGCCAAAGAGGGCACTACTCCTTTTCCTGAATTGCTCCACTTTACCCTTGATCCGTACCTTATAATGCTGAGTGTTAAGCAAGATGGCATCAAGTACCATTTTTTGAGTCTTTGGTATGACTCGAACCTGGGATTGAATCCTAGTCTCCTGGGCAACTGAAGAACACTCTATTCACTTGGCCAATTACTTGTTAAATATGTTTGAAAATTATTAATATTTGGAATACTTGAAACCATATAACTGTGTGCAAACAAATAACTATTATCAAATAGAAATAATTACTTGATACCATATAGTTATTAGTATTAGATTGGAATACTTGAAACCATATAAAGGGGTGGCTAATGTGTTGGACTGTGACATTGTAGTAAGCGAGTTTGAGCTCCAATTACATTCATTTTTGGACTAATACCCTCTGGAAAAGTATGAATCCTTTTTATTTTCTTCATTATGGGTTTGATATCATCACTACTGTCCTATTACAAAGATGCCTTAGCATTAGATAACCCAAAACTGTTCATATGTCATTAAACAAATTAACCCAACCTAACCAAACAATTACTTCCAGATCAACTCTAACTTCAGAATGGTGGTACCTATTTGTTCTGTTTGAAAATTATTAGTATTTGGTAGAAATACTAGAAACCATATAAATGTTTGGAAATAGATAACTATTATTAAATATAAAATAATTACTTGGAACCAATATCAATTCTTACTTGGATCCATATAATTACTTGCAGAAAAAATGAAAAGAAAAAAAAGATGAACTTTGGCATCAAATAACCTAACAAGGTGTAACACTATGTAGGTGGTCCGCCAAGCAGACGATCCCTTTGTCTGTTTTGGTGCGAAACCAGACAAAGGGTTTGGACTCGAGATCTCGATGTGACCGGAAGTGGGTTAGGGAATGCGAGTAGGGAGTTGGAAGAAGGAACCCAGAGAAGGCAGTTGGCGATGGGCAATGGAGAGTGGCAGATGCAGTTGACACCGGACAGCAGAAATGACCAGTCGGCATGAGAGAGAGTCCAGAGCAGTGAGGGAAGACCGGTCAAGATGGGTTGGCATTCCTTGTAGCTTTGTAGAAATTTCGTTAGAAATCCATGCTAGCATTAGTCTACATATGCACAAGGGAATGCAGTGTTACATAATTCCTCTTCAGCACTTTGCGTTAACCAAGCTCATATTGTTCGTTTGTTCGTTTGTTCTTTTTCTCCTGCTCCCTTGATTGTATTTCTTGTAGCTATGAAGAAATGTGCGATACCCCTATCGGAACCACTAGTTGATCACCGACCAAGAAGTGAAATGTTTCGAAGAAGTTGATGTAACGAGGGGCCGAGGGGGTATTGTCACAAAGGGTTGACATGTCATAAAATCAACTAATGATTTAAGCAATGTCTAAAACTTATAGAAGACTATTTTTGATTAAAACTTTTAGGAAATGTAACTTAAACTTAAAAATAGAAATCAAATCAATAATAATGCAGATTTGGTTGATAAATAGGTGAGTGTTTATTATTATATTTTCATCTTTCATTTAACATATTTTTAATTATATATTTTACCTATTTAATATCTAAAACTCATGTCTGGTGGAGCATTATTTAGATATATTGTCTCAGGTTCATGGAAGAATGGAGATGTTTGCAATTGAGGGCAGTCAAAATTTCTTTGGGATAAAGAACTGGGCTATTTGAAACTATTATTTTAACTACAGCAGAGATATCACCTTCAATAATCTTAGCATTTATCAGATTATGTAAATGCTTTAGATTAGAGGAGAAGTAGTGGTGGGCAATAAATATGTGCTTGGATGACAGTAATTAAAGCTGGACTCATTTGGGAAAAAATGTTTGGTTTTAAAGATCATCATACTGTTTTTTTGTCTGTTTTGAGCAAGATATATTTCCTATGTTCATATATGCATGGAGCTGAACAGAAAGGGTGCTCCCAGTCATGCGGGTGACTATTATCAATGGCTTTGTCAAGGGTGACAACTGATACTGTATGTACCACTTTCAGGGATTTTTCAAAGGATCTTATATATGTAGTTTCCTAATTTGGGTGATTTAATTATATTCAGTTTTATTATTATGTAATGGAAAATGATGTCTTATTGCAAGGGAGGTACTTTCACTTTCTAAAAGGGATATTCAAAAACATTAAACAGTTGTTAAAATTGACTTAAACACTTCGTGAAACAACCAAGATGGATTTATTATTTTTGGTTTTATAGCATGTCATCACTTTTTATTCAATGCTCAAATTAGGGTTTATTGGGGAGAAATTATATGGTTTCAAGTTACTAATCATAATCATATTTAAGTGATTGTATAGTTTCAACCGGGCTATTGGCTTAATGAGTAGAGTGTTTGTCAATGGTCCAGGAGGCCAGGGTTCAATCCCAGGTCGAGTCATTCCAAAGACTCAAAAAATGGTACTTGATACCTCCTTGCTTTACACACAACATTATAAGGATACGATCAAGGATAAAGTGGAGCAATCCAGAGAAAGGAGTAGCACCTTCCTCTACACCTCAGTGTAGTAGCTATTGAAAAGAGAGCCTTCAGGTCACCCTCGACTAAGGTCGCCAACTTCACTTTAGTTACATAATTTCAAGTAACTATTCTTCATACAAATAATTTGCCCACAGTTATATGGTTTCAAGTATCTAATAATAATTATTTGAGAATAATTATAGTTTCAAGTAGCTATTCTTAATAAAAAATAATTTGCACACAGTTATATGGTTTCAAGTAAATGATAACATTAGTCAACGAAATTTTTGTTGCATTGATATCAACCACTGTTATTATTCTATTTTTAATGTACTGATTTCAAATATGAAGTTTTTTTTTCTTGAATGCTCTTTTTTTTTGCTATCAAGGTATTTCAAGACATAAAAATTTTATCTTTGTCTCACTGTTATCATCGTCTCTCAGAAGAAGCATGTGATTGAACTCTTATTAAATTACCTGGGGAATAAAAAAAAGAAAATGTTACATAATCTCACTTTATTTGCAACTCAATTTGAAACATATTCATCTATACAAAGGATAGAATTTATATGAAACTCATTGTTAGGTAAGAAATTGGTTGCTACGAAGATACAAAGCTCAGTTATATTTTAGTCAAGCATGAAAAAGTGCTTAAAGCTCTTTTGTTTGTGGACTGTCTCAGAACAATCTATCAAGATGACTGTATGGAAAATGGAGTTTGATACTATTGTTGCATCCTTGGTCATGAAAAACTGATAGAAAATTTGTTATGAGGGTTTCTTAGTTGTTGGCCATTTTATTACCAAGAGAGTTTTCTATTACTGCCACAAATGAAAACCATGCTCCCCTTTCCTTTATTTATTTACAGCCTTTATTACAATAGAATGATGGTATATCTGTACCCTGGAGGGAAGTCTGAATGTGTTTTGTACTCAATTTTACTATAGACTCTAGAGCAATCTATTTGAGGGCCAAGTGACTAAGGGTCCAAATGGTTAAAGTTTACTTATTTGCTAGGTTTATTAAAAATTTCTCTATATAATTGTTGGTTGGTTGGTTGGTTTTATGGCATATCAACCCTTGTTGAATTATTTAATGCTCAACTCTGTTTTCTTTTTGTAAGCAACCATATAGTCACAAGTAACAAATGATAATAACCGTACATAAATAGCTTTAAGCAATTATTCTTAATACTAATGATTTGTACACAGTTACATGGTTGCAAGTATTCTTATCTAACACAAATTTTCAAACAGATCTATTTGACCCATAGATAGCACTTTAACTACTGTTCCATGTCAAAGTGGACCTGGGAGTAATAGCAACAAAATCTGACTTGACATTTCCCAGAGCTAAAGAACAGGAGCCACATCACCAGATGCCATTTAATGTCATACCCAAAACACTCCTCAGCAGGGTATGCAGTTGGCATATTCTAAGCCCCACTAACAAGGCAATCATTGATTATCTTGGAAAGAATGCTTCTTCTATTGTGGCAGGTGATTGTCTGTACAGAAAAATTAGAACACAAATTTGAAACTCTCTAGGAAATGTAGATAAATATAGAGCTATAAATATATAGGTAGGTATGGATGTATTTGGAAAGAGATTTGGTTTGGTTTGGTTTTATGGCATATCAACCATTGTAGGTTATTTAATGCCAAATTCATTTTTATACATATAAACAGTTCTATTTCAAATAATTCAATTTAGCATAAGTCATTTGTTTGCACTCAGTTTAAATGTCAAACAGTTCTATTTGACCTATAGATAGGACCCTACCACTCTGGGCCAGAGTGAATCTGGGAATGATGGCAATAAAGGGGTTCTTTACATTCCCCAAAGCTCCAGCATTACTGAAGCCTCACTATCAGATTGTTTAGTGTTATATCCAGAACACTCATTAGGGGTGGCAGTCTTACCCCTCCACAGAGAAACAGTTGTTGTATTCTGCAGCCCCAATTCTCTTTTCTGTGTCTTGTCACTCATTCCAAAGAATTTGAAGGATTGACTTATCTATCGGACCTGAAACAATGTGCTGTAGACACAACCAATCAACCATCTTAATCAACTTAATTTCTTCGTAGTTTTTTTTTAGTCCTTCCTTCTATTGTCACACTCAAAGTTCAAAGAAGTAATTTTAGCCTTTTCCATATGTCAAAACAGTTCTATTTCAAACAATTCAGTTTAGCATAAGTACAGTTTCGATGTCAAAAACAGTTCCATTTCAAACAATTCAGTTTAGCATAAGTACACAGTTTAGTTCTATTTGGCCCATAGCTAGAACCCTATCAGGTGCTACCACTCTGGGCCAGAGTGAACCTGGGAGTGATGGCAATAAAGGAGTTCTTTACATTCCCCAAAGCTCCAGCATTACTGGAGTCTCACTATCTGATTGTTTAGTGTAATATCCAGGACATTCATTGTGAAGAGGTCTAACCCCTCTGTAGAGATATAGTCTGTGTATTCTGTAGCCCCAGCTGACTGGGCCATATGGAAAGAGAGTTAAAGGAAAAATATCTATTGAATATATTTGTGTGGGAAATGTTTACAAATGGGCTAAATATGGGTTTTCCACAAGGAGCTTGAATCAAAAAGACAGTTGATGGAGTGAAAACACAATGACACTCCAATAAAGAAAAAAGTTCCATGTGCAACGGTCAGTAAAGAAGGTCATGCTGACAGTTTTCTGTGATGTGAAAAGACCCATTTCTATTGATATCCTTGAAAAAGGTGCAACTGTAAACAGTGTTTCCTATGATCAACTCTTTAGGTAAAATTCCTCCCTTGTTTATTGAATGACCCTTATATTTAACAATTTTTTATTATTTTTTTAATGTTTTCTTTACAGAACCTGAAAAAAAAATCCAGTGTTCAGGCACCCAAGTTCCTGTGCGTATTACCGATCGGGCATTCCTCATATCACCAACATATCCTCGTATTTTACCCATTTGGGGTAAACATTGTCTGTGGCGGATAAAGACAACTGTAAATGGTACCATTTCTATCTATGTTTTGGACATAGTGGGAAAACCAGATTTGATCATCTACAGCTATCCCCAATCAAGTGTTGTTGGTAGGAGGGTCCTCACCACAGCAATGAACATTAATATTTCAAGCCACCTGACATTGGATTTATCTCTGCAGCCCTTTTCAAATGTGTGGCTGTCGATTGAATGTAAGTTGATGCTTTAAGTATCTAGATGTGTTTTATTTGTCTCCAAAAAATAAATGAAAAAATTTCGTTTTTTGTAAGAATTAATATGATGGTACTGTCTTAGATCTACCCCAAAATGGAGTATTGATTGCATTTTTGGGCAGTCTTCTCTAAGCAGGTAAAACTTCTTTATTATTATTCTGTTCTGAGCATCAAGGTGCGTCTCCAGGCAATCACTTTCTCTGTTAGAAGGGAAACCATTTGCTTAGTTTCTGCCTTTCTTATGGGAGAAGGATTGCCCAAAGATGCATTTGATTGGATGTTCCACTGATGCTACTTTGTATAAAGCCTCATGGATTTTGGAGGGGGGATTTTTTTGGCTGCTCTTAGGTTCCTGATCACAAGCTGGTGGCTGATCAACACTAACTGGGTCACCCTATTGAAGGTGTATGATGTTGTAGGACCCAAAACACCTAATGATCTTGAGAAAAACATGTCTGACAATGTGGTCAGGGGCACCTGAGGGTGTATTCCTTGAAATGAAACTGAGATTTTCAGTGACGTTTGGGAAGAGACCAAATGACGACCAGAGAACAGTTCTGGTGATGTCTGGAGAGACAGTTGGCAGCTCAGGAAGACGGCAATCAGGGCTATCTGGGTTAGCACCTCAGGTAGTATCTTCCAGTAGGAGGAACCCAATTAAGTGACAAATTGACCAATGAATCAACACCTCCAGGGGATCCTGAGAGGAGAGGAGGATGAGATCCCCAACAGGATGGATTTTATATTATCGACCCTGAACATTGAACAAACTACAAGAATTAAATCCATTGGCAGCAAGGAATGCAAAATTCTGAGGGCTCTTAGGATCCACTAGGCCAGAATGAGAGTCAGTCACAGCGCACTGGACCTCAACCTGGTGAGACGCAGGAGGAGCACAGCCAGGTTTCACCTCACAGAGCCCAGTCTCTCCATGTGCCTCTCTCTCTCAATCCCTTTACAGAATTACGAAACACACAAATAAAATGGCTGCCAGCAAACAACACGGAGGAATGGCAGAGATTTGACAATGACATGTGTGAAATACTACAAGCAACATCTAAAGGAGGCGCAGACAAAAAATTGAGAGCTTTAACTACCATCATTACTAGTTTCATGTCAGAGAGATTTGGCTGCGTTGTTGTAAAGCAGAAAAATGATCTCTACAGTAAGAACTGGAAGGAGATTCAAATAAAGAACATCTGTCAAAAGCTTAGAGCCTTGAAAAAACAAAATAAAAGGGCGAGTAGCAAAGACAAATTACCACTAGTGGAGCTTCGAGAGTTTCTAAGGTGCAAACTCAAATCAATCTGGAGAGCAGAATGGCACAGGAGAAGAGGTAAAGAGAAAGCTCGGAAACAAGCAGCATTTATTTCCAACCCTTTGTTTTTTCCAAGAAGTCGCTTGGAGATAAGCGGAGCGGTCAGTTGAAATGTACAGAAGAAGAACTCAAAACTTTCCTGAGGGGTGCACAGTGATCCCAGGAGAGGAATTGAGCACAACAATGACTCTTTTATTATCAGCCCGGCAACACTGTCAATAGGATTCAACTCAGAGGTACCAAGCTGATCTGAGATACAAGAAGTTGTTAAGGCATTGAGATCAGCCTCTGCTCCTGGACCTATACAATATCCAAATATTTTGAGGCGACTCTGGTGGATCTTAAGAGTAATCTGGACAAGAAATAGAGTTGCTGATCAATGGAGATATTCTGAGAGAGGGTGAATTCCTAAGGAGGAGAATTCCGTAGAGATAGAGCAATTTAGGATCATCTCTCTCTTAGACACGGAATGTAAAATTTTCTTTAGCATTTTGTCTCATCATTTGACGAAATATTTTATAGAGAACGAGTACATAGACAAGTCTGTTCAGAAAGGTGATATCCAACGCATACCAGATTGTATTGAACATACTGGAATGGTAACACTACTCTTAAGGGAAGCTAAAGAAGGAAATGGAGATCTTGCAGTTTTGTGGTTGGATCTGGCCAACGCAAATGGTTCTATACTGCACAAATTGAATGAAGAGGCACTTAAATGATATCATATACCAAGTGCAACTTGGAACTTATTGTGTGATTATTATGCTAAATTTTACATTAGGACAACCGCTGGTGTGGCTGTAACGTTACCGCCCTCGCCCCCACACACGTTAACTTTCTTCTAACCATTTCCTTCTTGGCCGGTGATCGACTAGTGGCCGAGGGGGTAACGCACATTTCTTTACCGCTACAAGAATACGATCGAGGGGGCCGGAGAAAACAGAAGGACAAACGAACAAACACGAACAATACTTGGGGTTAACTCAAGAGCAGAAGGAGAGTTATGCAACACTTTGCATTCCTGATAGCATATATGGACTAACGCTAGCATGGTTTACTAGCAAAAATTCCACAAAGCAACTGGAATGCCGATATCTTGACTCGATCTTCTTCGCTGGACCCTATCTTCTCTGCTACTGTCTCCGGAGTCCGGTGTCAACTCCTCTGTCCGTGGTTCCACGCCAACTCTTCTGCTGACTCGCCTCTCTGCTGTCCCGTCACCAACTGTCTCTCAGCTCCTTTTTCTAACCAACTCTTTTTCGTGTCCCCTTACCACTTCCGGATACGGTAAGATTTCAGATCCAAAAATCCTTTGTCTGGTTTTGCGCCAAAACAGATAAAGGAATCGTCTGCTTGGCGGGCCACCCATATAGTGTTACATACCTTCCCCTCTTACCCTTGTCATTTATTCACAATAAATTACAACTCAATTTAACAACAATAAGACACTATGCATCTCCACTCATTCGCAGAGAAAACAAAATAACAATTTAGCAACAAGCAAAAAAACAAAAACATTTACAGGCAGTAACAACCGAAATTACAAAATTTTAAAGGGGTTCGGTCGTCCCCTAAAAAAAATAATAATTTATATAACAACATAGCAAAACTGTACTGGGGTGGTTGGGATCACTCACCCCTTACCATATCATCATACACATAAAAAAAAATATTGCTGGATTCAGTTCTTCCACTTTGCTTTCCTGTGAACAATTCTGGGGTCTCCTGACTCATCCCTATTCATTATTCCAGGAGGATTTTCCGATTCACCTCCAACATCATTCGATTCTCTTTCAATTCGCCCCACCCCCCACCCAACAGAACACAAGGGAATTTTAACCACCCCTACCCAACGATTTCAGGAGGACTTTTCCATTCACCTCCAACGTTACTCAATTTTCCAACATTTCGCCCCATTTTCCAACCCATCAGAACACAGGGAAATTTTAACCACCCCTACCCAACAATTCAGGAGTATTTTTGGACTTGTCTCCCCCCTTTCCTTACGACGTGGGAGCATCAGTAATCTCCGCAGTTCGATCGGTGTCGTAACAGGAATAATGTTTCAGAAAGCACTGTGGAATTCACCTCCCAAGCCAGCAACAGTTGAGCAAGAACCTTTTTTCCATTCCAGCACCTTGCCAGCAATCTCCATGGATTTTCAAAAGATAAAAAAAAAACAAAGCAATTGACACTATCTCCCAGATCGTCCAGCCAGGACCAGCCAGTGAGGAGGAGCAACCAGACACCGCCCTGTGTCCAGGCAACGTCCTCTCAACCCATCGTCAACCGTTTCTTCAAAGTACCATATCCATCAATTCTATGTCAATCAGGCCACTCGCCCTCCCAAATCATCAACTGCATAACTCACTACCCTTCGATACCTGTCCTCGAAACGGGGGCCTTGTGCAACCAACCCCCCAGGGGGAACACAATCAGACGAAGTGAAGAAGTGCCAAGAGCAATTAAACTTACAAAAAAAACCCCAGAAAATCCATGAAGGTAAAAAAAATAAATAAATAAAATAAAAAAATAAAAAAATAAACAAATAACAATAAACAGCAAAGCAAATGACAAGGCAAGCTCAGTCCCCCAAAATTATCAAAAAAAAACAAGGTAAGGTATAACAAAAAAAAAAAAAAAAGGATAACAAAAAAAATCCACACAAATTAAACAACAAAAAAAAATTAATAATAAACAATTCACAGACAAACAAACAAAAAAAAAAAAAAAATAAAATAACTTCAATTGCCAAATATATAAAATAAAATTGTTCTGAAGGAATCTGTCACGCATCCACCTTCTAACCTTTGTCTCTCTTCCCTTGAGATCTCTGCCTGCTTCTTTCTTTCCTTCTCTCCTGTCCACTTAACTTCTTCCCTCTCCCAGGAGAGGGTCTGGGTTGGGTGGATGGTTGGAGGTGACAGCATTTGCTTCCAACCGTTTTCTTTTTAAAATCAACAAAAAAAAAAAAAAACGAAAAACGAAAACCTTCTTTTCTTTTTAAAATCCAACAGTTTACTTATTCTTTTTAGAACTGAGACAGGCATGGATGCAGTGACAAAAATTCCCTAGCAATCTCTCTTTCTTTATCTCTTTTCGTTCTCTCTCGTTTTTTTTTTCTTCTTTTTCATGACTTTATCTGTTCTTCCTTCTCTTTCTTTGTTCAAATTTTCCGCCATTTTTCAATTTTACATTTTCTTTTTATCATTTCTTTATCTGTTCTTACCTCTCTTTCCTCATTTAAATTTTCCATTTTTTTTTTTTTTTTTTTTTTTGTTAGAAGCTTTCCTCCACCCTCTGCACTCGGAACGATCCTACCTTGACCAGTCGATTTTAACCTAGCTTAGCGATCTCACTCTCTCTCTTATTTTTCGTTTCATCTTCCCTTTCTCTGGGGTTTTAAAATACCACAAGTTTTTCTTTCAGTGAACCTTACAGCAAATTTTTTTTTTTTTATCGGTGATAAATTACTATAAAACTTCCCAGAACGGACTAACTTTCTTTTTCAAGCCACTGGTCCTAACACTTAAGTATAAAAATTACTATGTGAAACTGCTTCGAAGAAGAAAAAAAAAAAAAAAAAGCATTTAAATTCTACCGGTCAAGTTAAGTGTGAAAAGAGGGTAAGGAAAGCAAATCTTCCCTTACCTTCTAACAAAAATACAACAAAAATTATCAGCAGTTAAGGGGTTAAACATACACACACAAAAACGAAATAGATTACTTGGTTTTTTTTTTCTACATCTTAAAATTTCCTTAATCTAAAAAATCTTTTTTTTTTGTTCTTATATTCGAGTGCAGTGGGGGAGGGGGGAATGTGTATTCCTACCTTTGTAGATTTCTTTCTTTTCCACTTTTTTTTCTTTGTCTCTTTCGTTTTCTTTTTCTTTTCTTTCTGTCTCGCTGGTTGTGGGTCCTTATTGCATTTTTTTTCTTCCTTTTTCCGTTCGCTGTCAGATTCTAAACTCCCCCGCTCCCCGATCAATTCCAATTTTTTTTCATCAGGTTTTTTTTTATCCTGGTCACGGCACCAGTGTAACGTTACCGCCCTCGACCCCACACACGTTAACTTTCTTCTAACCATTTCCTTCTTGGCCGGTGATTGACTAGTGGCCGAGGGGGTAACGCACATTTCTTTACCGCTACAAGAATACGATCGAAGGGGCCGGAGAAAACAGAAGGACAAACGAACAAACACGAACAATACTTGGGGTTAACTCAAGAGCAGAAGGAGAGTTATGCAACACTTTGCATTCCTGATAGCATATATGGACTAACGCTAGCATGGTTTACTAGCAAAAATTCCACAAAGCAACTGGAATGCCGATATCTTGACTCGATCTTCTTCGCTGGACCCTATCTTCTCTGCTACTGTCTCCGGAGTCCGGTGTCAACTCCTCTGTCCGTGGTTCCACGCCAACTCTTCTGCTGACTCACCTCTCTGCTGTCCCGTCGCCAACTGCCTCTCAGCTCCTTTTTCCAACCAACTCTCTTTCGTGTCCCCTTACCACTTCCGGATACGGTGAGATTTCAGATCCAAAAATCCTTTGTCTGGTTTTGCGCCAAAACAGATAAAGGAATCGTCTGCTTGGCGGGCCACCCATATAGTGCTACATGGCATCGTCTGGGTAGTATCGGCTTGAAAGGGTTGTTATCACTGGTTGCACAATTTCAGTGATCCTTTTCACTATCGCGTTTAATATGTTGATTAAGTCAGCTTAGGTGGAGTGTCAAGGTCCTCTAATGAAGACAGGCATTATCATCCCCCGATTAGGGCTTACATATATGACTTGACAGTGACTACCACCCAGATTGCAGATTGTTACCTAGAGGGTTTCATGGGCAAGAATGCGATTCAAACCAGCAGAATCTAGGTCATTGGTGATAAAAAGAGGTGTCACGGTTGATAGATTCTGCTTTGCAATTGTGGGTACAATAATCACTACTTTGAGAGAGAAACCAGTGAAAAGTCTAGGAAGGCTGTACAACTACAGCATGAAGGACACTGTGGCCACACAGAATACTACTAGAGATCTCTGCTCATGATTGATGATGGTAGATAAATCGGGTTTACCAGGGAGGTTCAAATCTTGGATTTGCTAGCATACTATCTTGCCAAGAATATTATGGCCTTTTATGATATATGATATTACAATGACAACTATAATAGCTATGGAGAAGATTAGCAGCTACCTACGTAGGTGGTTGGGTTTACTGTGGAGTCTAAGCAGTATTGCTTTATATGGGTCGACAAATACTCTACAACTTCCATTCAAGGGGTTAATGGAAGAATACATGGTCACCAAGACTAGAGAGGTGATGATGTTTAAGAACTCAAAGGACCTAAAAGTAGCGACAGCCGGTATAGAAGTGCACGAGTAGGAGATGGAATGCTTCACTTGAATTGCAGATTGCAGAAGAAAGATTGAAGCACAAGACTCTGGTTGGGAGAGTAGCTGTAGGTTGTACTGGTCTAGGCTATTGTACCAACAAAGATATCAGAAGAGCCATGGGTGAAGAATATCGACACCTCCTCCAGAATGAGGTGAGAGCTGGTGTAGAAAAATTAAGATTTGGCAAAATGGTTACATTAGGCAAACAGGGTGCTTGGACTCGATGTGATTGTATTTTAAAAACGAAAGTAAGCTGGTCGGACATTAGTGGTTCAAATATTATCCAGATATGATTCCTCATCCAGCAAATCTTCACACCTGGGGGAAGGCTGAGACTCCACTATGCTCGCTGTGTGAAAAGAGAGGATTGCTTAAACACATACTCAGTAGCTGCACAAGGGCATTGAGAGATGGATGCTATTGTTGGCATCATTAAATAGTCAGCTTACCTTTTAGTCTGTTCTGAGCATCAAGGTGCGTTTCTGGGCAATCACTTTCTATGTTAGGAAGGAAACCATTTGCTTGGTTCCCCCCTTTTTTATGGGAGAGGGATTGCTCAGAGATGCATTTGATTGGGTGTTCCACTGGTTCTACTTTGTATAAAGCCTCATGGATTTTTTTTTCTGGTGATTTTTTTTGCAACTGTTAGGTTCCTGACCACAATCTGGTGGGTCATCAACACTTGCTAGGTCACCCTAGTGAAAGTGTTCAATGATCATCGTACAAAGACGGCATGAAACCAGTGATCGCAGATAAGCAACCATGCTATTAAATATATATATAATATGTATATATATATATAATGTATTCTTCAGTCCAGTCAATCCAGAGTTGGGAATAATTCCATCAGGACAATTAAATTATTCAAACTTCGAATATTTAAATATTCCTGATAAAGAGCTCAATGTAACTGACATCACAGAGCAACAATTCCTTTAAGAAACATAAAATCCACTCACTTTAGGATTATAAATTTATTTTCATCCTGCTATGAGTATTGATCTGAATCAATAACTCCAAATTTAACAGGACTTCTTCAGATCCAAATAGGGTTTTGTTATAGTAAAATACATCAACTCTCTTCTGATTCACCTACTTAACTCTTCACAAACCTGAAACACACAAAACATAAACTCATAGACATCAACACTGCAGAAGAAAATAACAGCTACCGGATGTTGACCCAACAACGGCCAGTGTCCAACTGAGAAAATCATGGCTTCTGCACATAGGCTCCACGAATAGTCTGTCCAAAATCCCCAGAAAATTCTCAATTATAAAAAGAAGGTCTATTTTTCAACCAATCATTTTTTTTTTTCCCACAAGTAGTATTTTCTGGAGTAAGTGTTTGAAGTTGAGAACATATGAATAGGCCAAGCAGAGGTCACATGGACAGTTGAATTGCAGCCCGTGCTAATAGCATCACCTGACAACACCGTCAGACCAGATCAAAGCAACCGCTTATCGCTGAATAGATATCCCTCCATCAGCCGGCCAGATATTTCATCCGCTTGTTTATTTTATTTATTCAATAAATGAAATAAACTAAATCTTCTTGTCAGTCTTATTTTTCTTGCAACCACACACTTGTATATATATATATATATATATAATGTATTCTTCAGTCCAGTCAATCTGGAGTTGGGAATAATTCCATCAGGACAATTAAATTATTCAAACTTCAAATATTTAAATATTCCTAGTAAAAAGCTCAATGTAACTGACATCACAGAGCAACAATTCCTTTAAGAAACATAAAATCTGGTTACTTTAGGATTATAAATTTATTTCAATCCTGCTATGAGTATTGATCTAAATCAATAACTCCAAATTTAACAGGACTTCTTCAGAAATAAAATTCCTATTGATTTGATTTAGAAGAAAATTAACAATTGAAAAAAATTGTTAGGTGTTTACTCATTTATTAACTTCACTGTCCATTGAATATCCAATGAGTCACATATTTTTTGGCCTAAAATTCTTTTTCAACATTTCATGTTCTTGCAAATAACCATGACAGACTCTAGAATGTTCAGTAGATCGGACAATGACTAATTGTCATTTTTTGCCTATTGGTAATTTTCAACATATCTGATTTTTTCTCCATTTCACCCACATATAATTTGCCAATTGTGCAATAAAGCTTATAAACTTTCTTTTGACTGTTGGGCAGTAACGTTTCCTTGTTATTGCAAAGAAATATTTTCAAATTTCAAACTGATGAAGACCCTTTCTCCATTCTTTCCTGATCACTTGGTAGCATATTTTTCCCACACACAACTAGCAGTAATAGTATATTGCTTTTATCTTTTTTAATTAGATGAAGCATTGTTATTCCTAGACCAATATATGGTTAGTACTTTTTTCATCTAAATTTTACTTCATTTTCATTGTAATGTTAATGCTTTCTGTTATCTATCAATTAATAAAATTTTCATTATGTTTGTTATATATATGTATTTATCCAAACCCTTTTCCATAAGCAAATAGATTGAATCATTGAATGGTTATATGATCTTTCTTTGTATATATATTTTTCTTTTTCTCTGTCATTGTTATTAAAACATCCATCGTTGTCCTATCAACACCTGTTTCACCATCTTAAAGTCCTGATAAAGGTTTACTGAAACCAAAACGTTTTAACGTTGATTCTCCTTTCTAATAAATTCATCACTTTTGGATTACTTTGTTTTTCTAGTTTCTCCATACTGTCAGATTTGTTTCCATTATTTACTTTCAATGGTTGATGTGCAATAAACCTAAACCAAACTAAACCAAATCATATATATTTGATATATATGTATAAAGAGGATTTGGCATTAAATAACCTACGAGTATTAATATGCCATAAAACCAAACTATCCAGTTGAAATCCTGGATAAGGCTGTTTGCATTTCATAAAGTGCTTATACATCTAGGAAAGGTATGAATCTGACTTTTCTTCCCCCAGCTATGGGTAAATAGCAGGGCAGACTGAGCTCTTTTACTTTGGTATGGTAACCAGTCTAGGAGAAAGAAAACTCTGATTTCAAACAAAAGGGGCTCTTTTCTTATTAGTCAAACTAATTTGGGAGCTCCTACTCCTTGTCCTTTTATTTCTATTACTAGTGATATATTCTAGAAAAGTAGAGTACAGCTGGGTTGAATTCAGAGTTTTTCTTCTCTTAGATTAGTTGCCTTACCGAGGCTAAAGAACACAGTCTGTCTTACTATTTACCCATAGATGGATGGGGTATTTGTGAAAAAATAAAGTACAAACAACCTCATCCAGGATTTGAACCTAGGTTGGCAATTCCATTTCCTATGATTATATTTTTTCCTATGATTATTATTTTCTATGATTATCATTTCCTATGATTGTATTTCCTATGATTATAACTGTTTAGCTACATGTGCTTTTTTGTTTATTATATACAACCATAACTCAGAAAAAAAATCACATCATAGCAAGATTTATTTTTATAGAACAATGCCTTTAGAGAATAGGGTAATTTCCTGTTCAATTTGCAACTGAATGACAATTGTATGTGTGTGTGTGGGGGGGAGGATAACTGTTGGTGTTGAACATAATTTTTTTAATCGTCCAAATTCTTGCTATAGCAGAGATGATTATAAAATGCTAATTAGAAATTGATGACCATTTTGTTGTATAATGATTGCCAAAAATTCTTATATTAGTTTTTGTTTTTATGTACATCTTGGAAAAATTAACATATTTTGATAACATATTAACATATTACTACATATTGGAAAAATTGACATATTTTGATAACATATTACTACATATTATGCAAATGTCTCTTTTCAGTGGGCAAAGTAACTAATAAGAATGCCTCCTTGGTAGATCATTTTTTCTGCCGACCGCCTCCTAATCCCAATGACAAGTTCCGGTCTTTATGCGGTAATTGTTCTTCTAATTTGGCAGGTAAGATTTTGATCCACTTTGAGTTTAAACCTATCTTTTGCATGCTTGTAATATATAAGTTGACGACTTTAATCGAGGGTAACCCAAAGGCTCCCTTTTTGATTGCTACTATACCAAGGTATAAGGGAGGGCACAACTCTTTTCCCTGGATTGCTCCACTTTACCCTTGATCCGTACCTTATATTGCTGAGTGTTAAGCAAGGCAGCATCAAGTACCATTTTTTGAGTCTTTGGTATGACTCGACCTGGGATTGAACCCCAGTCTCGCGGACCATTGGCAAACACTCTACTGATTAAGGCCAATAGCCCAAGTTTCAGGAAAATTGATATCTTTTTGTAATCTAATAACTTGACCAATTCTTATTCAAATGATCACAAATTTTAGCAGCATGTGTAGAAACAACTCAAAACTCTGTTTAATTTTTTATGTTTTTTTCTTTTCAAGTATAGAAATACCATTCATTAAAAAAAGAAAAGGCATTTAAACATTAAACATAGTGTTATATAATTGCGGAAGGATTTTTTTTATAATATCATTTTTCGTTTTGTATATCTTGCCTTTCGGTTTAGTTAGGCTCAGAACCTTTCAGCTAAGTGCATGGGTTAGTTAGGTGCAGGTGGAGGATATGACAATCACAGATGTCACAATAAAAACCCCAGATAGGAAATAGGACTGGGGATGTGAATGACGTCATGCCCGGAAGCGATGGACTGAGGATTTGGGGATTTGAAAAAAAAAACAGTTAGTTGAGATTTGATGCTAGAGGAAGAAAGTTGATTTTCCGAGCTCGCCGAGGCTAGACCAGTAGTTTCCAGCGGGGCGCGGCATGTGGTGGGGTCAGATGGAAAAGTCAGCATAGTAAGAAATTGTGTCTCTCTCTCCTCATGTTGAAAAACCTTAAACTCAAAAAGGTAAATAAAAGTTTTGTACCTGAACCAATTTCATGTTTTTTGGATTCCTATGTTTATGAACATTTGTGAACATTTTCCGTATCCGTATGAATATGTCTATTTCACGTGTTTATATCTTGGTCGTATATTTTTGGACGTGAATATATTACAATAGAATTTTGAATTGTCCGTACACATGCTGTTAGAGATCATCTGAATGATTTGGTTTGGTTTAGTTGGGTTTTATGGCATATTAACCATTGTAGGTTATTTAATGCCAAGTCCTCTTTATACATATATATTGAATATATGGTTTGTAAACACATTTTATTAACACATATTTTTAAACAAACCTGAGCTCTTTTTTGCACACAGTTAAATGGTTTCATATGTTTCTAACACAAATAATTCTATTTACTACTGATAGTAAAGTGGTTACAAGTATTGCTATTTAACACTAATAATTCTATTCAATATTACTAATTTGTTTGCACACCGTTAAATGGTTCCAAGTATTGCTATATGTCACTAAAAATTCAATTAAACATCAGTTTATTTGTTGACACACATTTTAATGGTCAAAGAGTTCTATTTCTAACAATTTGATTTAATATGTGATTTGTTTACACACAGTTTAAATGGTCAAACAGTTCTATTTGCCCCATAGATAGGATCCTATCAAGTACTATCACTCCAGGTCAGAGTGGACCTGGGAGCAATGGCAATGGTACTTCACATTCCCTAAAGCTCCAGGGGTAGAACCTCACCATTAGATGGTTTAATGTCATATCCAGGACACTCATTGGTGAGGTCTTACCCCTCTACAGAGATGCAGTTAGTGTATTCTACAGATGACTGGGCTCTCTGAATGAGGATTTGTCAGGTTGTAAGATAATGAAACCTCAAATTTTCTGAAACAACTTGTACATCTCAAATGATATCAAATCTTTGGAAACACCTTGTACATCTCAAATGATATCGAATATTTTGAAACGTCCTGTATGATAATACATTCCTTAATATGGTTTATAACAGTATGTTTCATATTATTATAATTTTCTAATCATGATGTGAAACCCTGCCAAACAAGAAGTGTAATATATTATAAAACATCTGCATACACACGCACACATGCATAATTACGACTGAAATTTAATGCTACAAGTGTTTTTAATCCATAATTTTACAGTGCTCTATGCACAAAAAATGTACAGCTATATCACAATACTTTTCAAGTATAAAATAAGATAATAATAAAGGAGAAAAAACTCACAACTCAGTTTTACCTTGTCAATCCTCAGGTGAGTTAGTATTCAACACGTTTGACCTCTGTTACATTGAACTTAACTAATATGTACTTTTTTGAGTCATGTGACTATTACGTGGTTCACCTACTAAGTCACATAGCTCAATCTAGCACCAAATTACTAAGTAAATATTTACTTTTATGGTAGCATTTAGACACCAACTTTGATCTTTTATGTTGCAAATCATTTGCATCCAGAAACCTTATTATACGGTTGTTTTTTCTCCATGCATAATTTACAATTTATAGAATCCTCATTACAAGCATATACTTTTTTTAGAATGGACCACTTAACTTCTGATTCTTTCCCATACTTTTCTTTTCTTACTATGTCAACCACATAATAGTCGTGTGACTCAAAAAGAGTTCATATTGATTCAGTTGAATATAACACAAGTCAGACATATTGAATACAAGGATTGACAGCATAAAACCATGAGTTTTTATTCTGTTTTATTATCTTGTTTTATACTTTAAAATATTGTGTGTGTGCATATATATATATATATATATATCCCATCTGCTCACACCTATGAATGAAATAATTTGTAATTTGATTCTTTTTCATTTTTATTTTTTATTGTTTATTTTTTATTTTTATCTTTATTTTCTGATTTTTATTTTTTGTTTTTTAATTCCTTTATTTTATCTTCTGAATACGGACTGTAACTCCACATTCGCTACTCTGCAATGGGAGGGAAGCATGTATAGAGTCATCTGACGAGACGGAGAGTATAGCAATAATATTCTCCACCGAAATAAATTTATTGTGACGACTTAACTGAGTTTGAGTCTCCATTAAATTGTACTATATATATATATATATATATATATATATATATATATATATAATGGTACCATCATAGATTGAACATGCTAAAAAAAACAACCAATAATAGGATAAAGTATATATTATACAAGTTGTAGCCAAAAGTTAGTGGAATTTGACCATGAAAAAAGAAATTGTAAACCTTAGTTTCCGTCATTTCCTTCAAATCAAATCCTTGACTATTGTTTGCATACTGGCTCCTAAAGGATAGTGGCAAAATCTATCTTAAATTTCATTCATAAATACTGTTCAACTTCCTTTAACTTCATTTTGAAATCTTGAAGATTCTGGAGCCTTTAATTTTTAATTCAATTAACTGTTTGAATTTTTGTAAAACTGTATTGTTCATTTTTTTTAACTATTGTGTCTGAATGGGTTTTTTTCCTGGAAGTAAAAATTTAATTATTTTTCATCAAATTTTGCAGTTGGACTTATTTTGATATTTTTATTACGAATTATGTCAACGTTCATTCATGGATTACCTCCCCCTACAGGAAGTAAATACTGATTTCAACCTATTGCTAAACTTTTTCTCAGGCCACATCTTTTGTGACTCCCATACAAAGAATGAACACACATATCTTTCTTAGTATTAGATCTACTACAAATTCTAAGCAACAAATGTAATGCTCCATGATTATAGTTAAAATTGGGCCTTGCAGATGTAAAGATTTTATGATTACCCATCTCTACAACATCTGTTGTCTGAACTATCTGGAATGTAGCACATGTCCTGTCCAGATGACTTCAAGATACAAACATTTTGGCTTTTAAGTCAAACTTCAGACCACAAAAAAAGAGAGAAAAAAAGTAAAACTATGCTTTTATACATGATTTTATTCTTTGTGTAACATATGTGTTACTCAAGTATGCATGGTTGAGATTTTCTAATGTAGATTATATTAAAAGCAAAATTGTTAAAGATATAGTTTTCTTTATTCAAGAATATGGGTGTTAAAGAACTTCTCCCAGTAAAGGTCTAGTTGGTTTCAGAAGTCTAGTTGAAGAGGAATCAACCTATTGGGCGCTAGTCAACTCACTTAACTTGCAAAATGCACTGATGGATGTTCACCAATCAGACATCAGCAAAATGCTGCTCTTTTCCACTTCAAACTTAGTCTCTTTTATATTCATCAATTTTCGCCACTTCACGGAGGCTTATCACGTTCTCTTCCATAAAACAAGTCACACCTCTTGTGTCCTTTTCTTCTTCTGGTTTCTGCATGCCGGTAGCAGAGAGAGCACACCTTCTGTTTCTTCGAGGTAAGATTGTTCATGGCATTACTACTCCAAAAGGTTTTAACTGACCAGAAATGTAATATATATATGCATAGTGTTATGAAGTGGTATCAACCAGGAACTTATCCCGATTTGTGATTATGGACGGGTACATTTATTATCAAATTTGTACTATACCATTGTTTTTTTTTTTTCCTGTAAAAGTTCTTCTCTTTTTCTCTTGAATTTTTATACCTGACTAGGGCAGAAGAATGGATCTGTCGAAATGTGAAGAAGTAGTTCAGTTGTCTGAAAATTTTCCAGTATTTAAAACAAAAAGGGGAATGTTAACTTAATTTTTATGCTACACTTGGTGGTACCACCCTATTTCTTCACTGCTCCCTTAGATCTTTTCCCTGCCACCAAAGGATGGTAGTATCTGGGGTATGATACTAAACGATATCCAGTGGTGAGGCTCCAGTTCTGGAGATCTGAGAAGTCAGACCATCACCTTCCATATTCTATTGATCCCTCTTTTATTCTAATGTATGGAATTTGATCAAAAGAGATTGAATTCTTTGATAAATTCTTACGACTCTGCTTCTGTTTTTTAAGAATATATAAGTTATGCAGATGAATTGTCACAGATATAGCACAACTCAATGTCATGGCAAACAGTGTTTTTGTCTATTTAAACAAAAAATACTGGCTTGTTAGAAGTATAATGGCTATTGGTTAACCTAATTTGGAGAAATATATTTTGTATGGCTCATTTAGATTGCTTCATAAAAACTCTATTGCTTGACTGCAGCTGTATTTTGGTTGTTACATTATTCTTCCAATTTTAAAGATGGCGGCTTTGATTGTTCATTCAGAAACTTTATACTTATTATTTGAGGTAAAGTAATTTAAAAGAAGTTTTAAATGCACATATGAGGGTTGGTTAAATGTTTCTAAGCTTCACCCAGAAAAGAGTGACAGCTGAACATTTTTGTTAGGACAACACACTATCACTTTTTATAAAACAAGAAAAACAAATTCAGATTTTGTGCAGGTGAGGCCCATACAAAGATGAAAGATGTGCAACAAATCTAAAATCTTAGTGAGGCTTAGAACTGTTATATACAAGCGTGTGGGTGCAAGAAAAATAAGACTGACAAGAAGATTTAGTTTAGTTTCAAGTTTTCCACACCAGTGTTAGCTGATGTCTCCTCACTGGAGTTTGAATGACAGCAAATCTCTTCAAGTCTCCAGGACTCATCTCAGTATTCTGGCTGAAGTCTCTAGGACTACTACTACTACTACTATACTAATAATATGTAATGAAAAAAGGGGTCGGAACTCCGTCACACCAACTATGCTGCTCGCACCAACTTTCAGAGTAACACGACTCTGCAACTCACACCAACTCCTCTTAACTCAATGTCTGCTCTCCGCTCTCAGAATAACACCCCCTGCCTCGCTAATTTGGTCTTTTTATAGCCTCTTCTCCTCATATGCAAATTACCGCTACTTTCATATAAGGAGTCCACTAACTCACATTCCTCTTTTTTTCTTTTCTTGACGGTCAAACACAGACGCGATGTGAGTAATCTATTCCATTATTTTTTAGTCCACATAATAGTAATAATAATTCTTCTTCTTCTTCTTCTTCATCATCTCAGATATTCAGAGAATTATTTTTAGGTCTTAGATATGACACCAAACTGAATCCAATTGTGAGTTTTCACTTCTGAAAATCTGTGAGGAATGTGAAATCATTCTTTTCTTGCCATTACTCCCTACTTCGTGCTGACCCAGAGTGATAGTATCTATTTGACCCCTCTATGGGTTAAATAGGTCTGTTTGAGATAATGAAGAGCTTACTTGTTTAAAATGATTGTGAAGATACATTTTTGTTTGGGGGAGGTCTCTGTGGTGTTATAGTTAAAGTGCAGGACTGTGAGACTGCAGTATATGAGTTCAAACTCCAGTTGTGCTACTATGTTCACTTTTAGACTAATACCTTGCGGAAAGGTGTGAACCCTCTTATCCGCCCCCCCCAGCTATAGGAAGTACCACAACCATTCTGCTACAAGAATAGCCTTGGCATAAAATAACCCACAAAGGTTGACATGCCAATGAACAAAGAAACCAAACCAAACATTTTTGTACCATATGTAATTAGAGGCCATAAGTGTTAAACTAACTTCAGCATTGAATAATCCCACAAGGTTGACATGCCATAGATGAACCAACCAACTAACTAATCAAAATTATTTTTCAGCTGAAATGTCATGATTATAATTATAAATAAGATAAGGACAACTGTTTGTGTACATCAGCGAATAATAACAGAAAATATGTCTATATTTCTGAGATGAGGTATTATGTACATTATTTAGACTATTGTTTATCACAACGTTTCAGCCGTTGTATGCTCTGGCCTTTTTCAGGTGGTTGGAATGTCGAACTTAACCCTTTATTTTGCTTACCGGAGTAGACTGTTCTAGTTCCATGAGCCATGTTTAGTGGATGTCAGTTATCAGTTATCTCCTGTTAATTTCCCCTCTGTTAGTTCTCTGCTGCCTACACTAGGTATTGAACTCACACTCTTTTGGGTGTGTCACTGAATCTAACCAACGCCTTTATCCACTGTGCCATCTGTGGATGAATTTCTGGGTATTATAAACATAATGTCTTCAGCAACCATTTTTACCAGTGCCCATATTGCAATTTTGCTGTCATCATTGCATGTTTTATTTTTTTTTACCAGAGCTCATATTGCATAAATGTGACGACAAAGATGAGAACAATAGTCCAAAAAATGTAGATAAAACAGAAAATATTTGTTTTAATTGTTGTTATTTCTTTCTATTTTCCAGGAATGAGAATTGCTTTGATCGTTTTGAGCTGCATTATACTCATCTTGATTGGATGTTTGTGTATCATTGTTCACTGGTAAGTCAAATCATTGCTTGTGCATGAAAACAGGGTTATCAGATTGGGTCACAAGTTGTGAACTGGGAACTATTCAAGGCCCAACTCTATTAAATTTTGAATTTCAATATATATGTGACTATTTAGTCTACTAAAAATAAGCTGGGTTAATTTGGGCTAAAAATGAGAAAAAAGCCAATGATTCATTAATTTTGCATTTATAATGTAATAGAATTATCTTTTGATCACATTTAAAAACAAGTTGAATACATGCAGTGCTAATCTTAATGAAACTTGGGTTTTGTGCTCTATGTATTTAGATCTGTAAAAAAAATATTGAGTTGATTGCATTACAAAACCAGGATATCTAATCCTTTAGTTATTCAGATTTGTCAGCCCTTTATAGAAATGATATTGAAAGGACATACTGGGAACTTTCTTAAATTTCTACCATTTATACTGATATGACTATCTAAAGAAATATAGTCATTTGGTACCTGTCCAGAATAGCACACTGATGAAATGTTTGTGGTAATGTACAAAAAACTTATACAGAAATTTAATACTTACATTCGCCATTCAGATAAGAGTAAGTTTCAGTCATTTCCTTCATTTTTTTTCTAGACAGTTACATTTAAGAATCATATCAACTCAACTTGTTACAATTCACTCATTTTATACTTATTATTTGAGGTAAAGTAATTTAAAAGAAGTTTTAAATGCACATATGAGGGTTGGTTAAATGTTTCTAAGCTTCACCCAGAAAAGAGTGACAGCTGAACATTTTTACTTTCTCCAACCACTAAATTGTTGTCTTACTGACAATTGCTGATATATAATTTTGCAGACTAAAATTTAACTTTTGTATAAAAGAATTAAATAAATGGCTGAAATTTATTCTTATCTGGGTGGTGAATGTTAGAATAGCATTTCTATACAATTTATTTGTACATTATTACAAAAATAATGTGAATTTTCTTTGTTGTGCTATTCTGGACAAGCATCATATATTTTGTTTGTATGTATGACCAGGATCAGTATGCAGTATCTATTTGAACCCTGAACCTTCTCAGCTGGTATTTGTTGCTCTCCAAGGAAACTACCTGTACATTATCATCAAATTGTGCTATTGCATTCACTTTTAGATAAATACCCTTGAGAATGGTACAAACCTTCCAGTAATGGGTTAAATAATACCACAACTGTTCCTCTACAAGGATGGCTTTGGCATTAAATAACCCATGAAGATTGATATGCCATTAAATAAAGCAACGAAATGAAACTAAACCATCAACCCATTAAAAGAAAGATTGAGAATGGTTGCTATATTAAGCCTTTTAATATTAGTATCTGATATGATCCTATTTACCAACCCCTCTGCTCAGGCAGGATATGACACAAGGTCAATTTTTAAGCAAAGTTTAACAGGTTTGAATTCAGAGTTTTCCTTCTCCTAGACTAGTTGCCTCATCAAGTCTTAAGAACCCTGTCTGTCCTACAATTTACCTATAGCTGGAGGGAGAATAATTGGATTCATACCTTTCCCAAGGGTATTAGTGCTTTGTGAAATGCAAACTCGTCAAGGATTTGAACTCGTGTCACCGTGTCCATTTCCTACGACGATAACCATTACACCATATGATAGAAATGTTCTGATATGCAAGCTCATGTTTGCTGATGACACTGCCTTTGTGGCACATAACCATCAAGATACACACGAAATAACCAAGCATTTCTTAAAAGTTGCCAAGGCATTTGCTGAAAATTAAACTAAAAAAAAAACGTGATTATGTATCAACCTACTCGGGGATCTCATGACAATGGCCAAGACATACAGATAGAGGGTCAGGTAGTAGCCCAAGTAAATAAATTTAAATATCTAGGCTCCTCAGCAGCCAACAACAGACTAGATACACATATGCTTTCAAGACCTTTGGTGGGCTGAGGAAGCGAGTCTTGCTCACAAAAGACCTCTCCATAAAAACTAAATGTGCAGTGAACTGTGTCATAGTTCTTTCAACCCACATGTATAGTGCAGAAACTTAGACAGTATATAAAGCGGATGTCCAAAGACTTCATGTCTATATGATGTGTCACTTGGGCAAAATACTAAATGTCAAGTGGTGGCTGCATATCCCAAATAAATCTATCCTGGAGAAATCTAAACTCCCTAGGATGTATGATATACTTGTCCAATGTAACCTAAAATGGGGTGGCCAGTTGAACAGACTTGAGGATAGCAGACTGCCAAAACAGATGCTGTACTCTCAACTTAGAGAAGGGTCCTGTAAAACAAGTTGACCGAAACTCAGATATAAGCACATTATTAAAAGAAACCTCGAGGTCATGAACATCCCTTTAGACAATTGGCAATACCGATCCAAAAATTGAAAAAAATGGAGGAAAAAATCAACAGGACATCATCGGATACTATGGATCTGATATGATCTCTCTATGCTTGAAATATTAGGCTTACAGTTTACAGTAGAATGGTACTCAGCCTGAAATAGTGGGTTTGTGATGTATAATAAAATAGTACTTAGACAAAATGTTAAATATTGGGTGTATGGATTCAAAGGGTTAAGTTGTTGTGACCAAGAAGAATTTAAAACTACCTGAGATTATTTTTAACCAAAATTTAAAATTTGTCTGATCTCAAATAAAGAAAATGTTTCAGTGTACTACTGTTCTTTGATTGATATATATATATATATATATATATATATATAGTAAAAATGAGATGCGTTATTGATAATCATCAATTGTAACTTGCCAAAGACAAATTTTCACAATCTCTAGAAAGGATCTTCATATTTTTCATATCTTTTATATTTCTCAAGGCTCCAAAACATATTTTATTACAAATTGGTAATATTAACAAAACAGATCTTCCTTTTTCACACACTTTTCTCTTATCTTTTCCTCCTACTTTTTCTCGCACCTTTCTCTTATCTTTTCCTCCTCCTACTACTTTACTTCTACTACTGTTGATTTATATTATAAGGAGTAGGTAATCAACACATTGTCTCCCACCAAATTAAATCAACTAATAAATATATACAATACAGTGTTAATTGCTTAAATATTTACCTTGTGTCTTAAATATTATAGGTTAAATGTTTGCTAATGAGTATCACTAACACAGCATTCTCTTTGATTTAGAAAGAACATTTACCAAAAATTGTGGCATACAAGTTGATTTTTTAAGCTTGAAAAAATCTCTATAAACTAGGAGTTGACTTATACGATAGGGCAAAAATTAAAACCTTTACCACAGAGTGATCAAACAGTGGAAAAATATTCATAGCAACTGATATACACAATTTACTGTAACTTCAGCAGACTGACACAAACACTTCTAACTTCTAACTCATGTTTGGTGAACATATGTGACAAATTAACTTAGAGATTAATATAGAATAATAAATCTGTAATACAAATTAAGTATCATCACTTAGAATATTTGGACTATTGTCCTCATCTTCATTGCTATACTCACAATGTTTCAAGCAATGTCTTTTGGCCTTCTTCAGTTGTTTGATGTCAAACTTGGGAGCTTACACAGAACCTTGAACTGATCCCTTTATTTAATCCACAAGGGTAGATTAATCTAATTCTGTCAACCATGACCGGGTACAAGTGTTAAGCTATCCTAAATATTTCTTGTTATTCTTACCTTTAGTTGGGATTGAACCTGCAACTTCCTAATGATTTCGCTTAGAAGCACTTCTCAACCAAATAACTATATTCACTGTGCCATGTTTCCTGCTGATAACAATGATGTGGACTATTGTCTGATTATTCTAAGTTATAAAAATTATCAAGCCTTAACTTAGAAATTTAGACAAATAAGTATTATAGCAATGCTTTTTTACAGGCTGTTTCTAACAGCTGATGTATTCATTGTAAATACTAACCAGAACATTACAGTAAGCCTATTGTATGTTTGGAGGTCAACCTATACAGCAGGTATAGGTCTAGTCTGGAATTTTGAGCTAAAAATCTTGAGATAAACTTATATTTTAGGTGAGCTTGTACCTTGCAATTTACAGTAACCTGGATTTAAATTCAAGCTAATAAGTTAAAAAAAAAGTTCATGTGCACTGTTAACTTGTATAACACAATTTTTTTTTTTGACAAATGGCTCTTTTTAAAAAGTTACTTTAAAAAAAAATTTTTTTTTTACTCTTAGTATTTTGAACTTTATATTTAAAAAATTTTTTTTTTTTATTTACCACTCAGAAGATTCTTTTTATTTTAGATTTGTATATTTATCAACAATTGTTTCTATAGAAATAAAAATCTGATACCATTTAAAATTTTCAGTAGTAAAATTTTATCCACATTGAAAATTTAAATGTTTATTTGATAGGTTGATGTGTAGGGAATAAATTTTTAAAAAAGATTTAAATTGAATTAAAATAATTATTAAAATATGCAGAAACTCCCAGAGGCCTCTGACAGGAAGAGGGCCAATGCATGCACAAAGAAAAGGGACCATCCCAACAAAAGGAGGTAGCTCACTCTCTTTCAGCAGTGACCAGTGGAGTGACAACATCTAAATCTCCCTTGCTGTTAGTGGAAGGCCACGTGGCTGCTCTAAAGTGCCACGTTGGCTAACCTTTCACTAGTAGCAGCTGTCTTGGTTAACAGTATGCCAAAATATAAAAAGTATCAAAATGGACCTATCAAACTAGGAAATAAAACACTGGACTTGGACAAATTCCCAAAAGTGACTAACATGTCGTTAAAGCTTTATATACCATGTACATGGTTAAAGCTTTAAATAACAAATAAGGACATATATACTCAAGAAACGACAAACGCATTTTTAACACCTTGATTGGGGGATTCAACCATTTCAATTGTATTCAGGGAGAATTTCCTCACCCATTGAATGGTTGTTGAACCTAGAAATAAAGGAAAGATATAAAAATATCTCTTCGTTTCCTATCTGTTACTATCTTCTTTTATATAATTCTTTTTGGGCCTTCTTATCGAAGAAGTTAAACCAACAAAACAAAACTGGGGTAAAAGTAGTATCACCCAGAATGGAGTCAGATAGCAAACGGCAAAACAATGTGCCCTCTTATCCCATAGATGTAAAAAATTTTCCCCTTTATTTTGACAAAAACTTTTATCCATGTAAATTCATAACATTGAGTGCTCAAAGAATTTTTCTTGGATTTTTTATGATCTTTACTCTGTCTTTCAGCTAAATTCTGGTTTTATTTGAGTGAACTTTTAATATCTTAAATTTATTAAAAATGCTGTGAGCAAAAATTAACAAATCCTGGTGACAACACCCCACAAGGCACCAACTATACGGCCACCTGCCTCCCATCACGAAAACTATCCAAGTTAGATGAACCAGCCATGCAGGACACTGCTGGAGAAGCAGGGACGAGCTCATAAATGATGTACTCCTATGGACCCCCACATGTGGGCGGGCAAAAGCAGGACGACTAGCTCAAACATACATTCAGCAGCTATGTGAAGATACGGGATGTAGCTCTGAAGACCTTCCTGAGGCGATGAACGATAGGGAGAAGTGTCGAGAAAGGGTCAGGGATATCTGTGCTAGTGGCACGACATGATGATGATGATGATATCTTAAACTTATTAAAACCTCTATTTAGACTGCAGGTTATATGAAATCAAACAAGTGATATTTTAAAGAATATATCTAAAGAATACAGAAGTATAAAAAGAATAGTCTAAAGAATTAATAGATCTAGGGAATATATTGAATGTGGAAAAATCCAAACTCTATGACTTTGTTGTGTGATATTTTCAATATGTCATACAGTAAAATAATTAGTTGTCTTCCTTGTTCAGAAAAACAAGTCTTAACTGTTTTAAAGAGTTATTCAAACAAACCAATTGCTCTATATTAGCATTGCACAATAACAATGCTATAAATGTACATAGGGAAGTGTATTTATTTTTTGACTTCTATATAAATTACTTAATGATATCTGTTTTGACTGTATAATGTTTCACTAAAAATAATAAAACCTTGTTTAGAAGGAAATTCATTTCTTTATGAAAATAAATGTTAGAAATTATGTTTATCTATGAGTGATAGTGTAAATTGATTATTTTTATTGTCAGTGACTATTTTTGTACAAAGCTGAATTTTTGTGTTGATCAAGAAGAGAAAAGCTGTAATATTCATTTCTTTAAGTTCATATGGGACTCAGTTTCTTGTTTTTTTTATATTTTTAAATCTCCCTAAGGCATATGAATGGCATTCTACAGTTGATTGATTGTACAAGTAATAAAGAGCTTATTAACTTTCAGAGACATGAATAAGATTTTCCCTATACAAAAGATGACACAGAACTTTTACATCACCCTCATAGAATAGAATGAAGTGTTTGAAATAAAGGTGGGAGACCCAATTGAATTTTACTGTGACTATATAACATATTTTTTGAAATTTATTTAGGTCACTTACTTATGATCGGAGCTTAATTTTTGTTCTACTTTTTCAAATAAAAAAGATAAGATGGAGGTCATAGGGAAAAAATCGTGGAAAAAAATTCCTACGATTTATTGTTAAGCTAGGAAAAAATATTTATGACTTTGGTTTCTGGTTTGGAAAAAGAGAATATAAGTAATATATTCATTTATAAAGAGAATGATATACTGAAAAGTTCTCAGTCCAACCAAGTATGTTTGGTTTCTTTGTTTTTAATGGCATATCAACCTTTGTGGATTATTCAATGCCCAAAACATCCTTGTAGAAGGACAGTTATGGTACTATTTAACCCATAGCTTGGAGGATAAGAAGGGGATTCATACTTTACTATGGGTATTAGTCCAAAAGTGAATGTAATAACTTGACTGGAGTTTGAACTTATTTGCGACAATGTTGCAGTCCAGTACATTGACCACTACACCTTGGGGATTCACCTCCAACTAAGAAGGGTATAACTTGTATTTTTTGTTTTGGAAGGGTTAAAAAAAACTAGAGAAATTATGTATCAAGTGTTTGGAACTGAATATATCTCAAATTACATATTTCGTGGCTTTAAATCATTTGGGGAGAGTCGCCATGGCGTAATGGCTCACATGCTGGACTGCAAACCTGAAGTAAGCAAGTTCAAACTCCAGAGGCACTATTATGTTCACTTTCAGGCTAATAATCTGGGGAAAGGTATGAACCCCCTTATCTCCCTAAGAAGTATCACTACTGTTCTTCTTCAAAGATAGTTCTGGCATTAAATAACCCATGAAGGTTGATATACAATTAAACAAAGAAACCAGACCTAAATTACTCCCTTCATTAGAATATTCAAATCTATTATACATTGCTTAATTTGAATGAAAGAGTGTTCAAAAAGTACCAAGACTGAACTGAACAATGAATGAAACATTAATTTACTTCAAAAGGGTTCCCTTGACATTTACCACACTTATTCTAGTGAGTTTTTCACTGGTTGAAACACCTTTTTTGATATTGTATGAAGCTGTGCTGTGCTCAAAATCTCACTCTTAAGATGAATTTTCAGTTTAGAATAAGTTGCACAGAGCTAGGTCTGGTTAGAATGGTGAATGTTGCAGTTTTACAATATTGTATTTCACCAAAACCTGCTAATCAAGAAGTATTGAGAATTGCCACTAACCCCTCTAGACAGTAACCTAGACATCATCACTTTATTATATAAGTTACTCAGCTGTGTACATACATGTCTTCATTTAATTAAAAAAAAATGACATTTAAGCCTTGGTACTTTTTGAATCACACCTTATATTTAAAAAAAAAAACTCAATTACTTTCATATTCTTATGTATAATTCAGTTTGCTATATTAATAAATAAACATTGCTCAATATCAGTGATAGAGTATGTATATCTAAGTTAGGTTAGCATTGATAGAAAGTCAATGGCTTTTGATGATTTAGTTTCCTGTCTAAGCGACCATCATTGGTAGCATAGGCAGGAAACTAATAGTTACCAAGTACCATTCATACTGTATCTATACTATTCTAACTTGTGTATGTGTGTATATATATATATATGAACACACACACACACACACACACACACACATACATACATACATACATACATACATATATAGTATTTGCTGGCCAATAAGACTTAATATTTAAAAAGATATCATCGTATATTATACAGCAACCAAAGTATTTACATTGTGAAGGAGTTGTGGCTGATAAAAAAGAGATCAGGATGAGTCATTGTTTGTAGGAAAAAAAATAAAGCCATTCTGAAAAAAAAATCTGCATGTTGTATATGAGCAAATATTTAGTGTGTGTTAGTTTTAGTTATCAGTGAATCTGCATGAAATAAATTTAGCAATATGCAACTGTAGTATTTTCTTATTTATTGATTGATTGATTCTTTTTGTACCCAAGCAGCCATTTTGATTTTTTTGAAAAAGGAAAAAAAAAGTTTAAAGCAGTTTCTCTTTGCACATTTTTCCCAAGTTGTTTTTAAAGATCTAGTTTGACCAGTTTTAATGCACATTTGTGGAAAGAGCTTAAAAATAAAACCAAAACAAAATATAAAGTGGAAAGCCGTCCTCTGTTGAAAACATTTGGCTTAATGTTAAGATTTTTTTAACAATAGTCTTGAGTAATTTATTATTTCTTCTCAAACTTTTTAAAAATAGTTTTTGTAAATATTTTTGTCTTATGAGAAACATGTTTTTATTTTGATTTATTAATTAATAATTTTTGATAAGTTGGAGTACAGGTAAAAAAATTTTTTTCCATACCTGTATTTTCCAAACCTCTGTATATTAAGTCTTTTGAATGCTAGATAACCTGCATTGTTATTTACTAAGTTTAGCTTTAATTGTATGTAGTACAAAGCCCAAGATATGGGGCACCCAGTAAGAATAGAACTCACAAGACATGATCTGCCTATGTACACTAGGCAGTTGTTATTTACTAAGTTTTGCTTAGTTTGCCACACAGACCTCACCTGCCTAGTTAGTGGGGCTTAGAATATACTGACTGTATCCCCTGCAGAGAGGTAAGACCCCTCTCCTGAAAAGAGAATGTTCTAGGTATGACACTAAATTGTATCTGGGTTGAGGCTTCAGTTCTAGAAATTTAGGAAATGTGGAGTACCCCTTCATTGCTATTACTCCAAGTTCTATTCTTATCCAGAATGATAGTACTTTTTAGGATCCCATCTATGGATCAAATAGATCTATTTGAAAATTCTTAGTATTAGATAGAAATACTTGAAACATTATAATTTCTAGCAGATTATTTTTTATTAAGAATAGTAACTTGAATTAGTAGTTACTTGAAAAGATATAGATGTGTGCAAATAAGTAAAGTTGGCGACTGTAGGCAAGGGCCACCCAAAGGCTCCCTTTTCAATAGCTACTACACCGAGGTATAGGGGAGGGCACTACTCCTTCCCCAGGAAATTAATACTTGAAATTATATAATCATTAGTATTAGACAGGAATACTTGAAACCATACAACTGTTTGCAAATTATTTGTATCAGATAGGAATAGTTGATATCATATATACAGTCAATGATGAAATTATTCATACACCAATCAATGATGAAATTATTCATTCACCAATCAATTTTTAATATTTTTATCCATTTCTCAAAATCTAATGCCTGTATAATGCCAGATTTTTTATAAGTTAATAAGCACAAAAATAAAAGGAATATAAAACTCAGTTTTCAGAACAATAAGTTAAACACAACAAATTTGACAGGCAAATTATGCAAAATAGGAAAAGGCAAAATTATTTGTACAGTAGAAAATATTGTTTTAAATTGATTGATTTGTCTAAGAGTAAATAATTTACATAATTATTTTATCTGTGAAGCCTTCTCTATTATCTATTCTGTAGAATAATTGATATAATTCTAGCAAAGAACATCACGTGGTGTATAGAATGTCACCATTGTTATTCTTACTTTAACAAAACGATGGGGAAGACAAAGGAGCTTAGCGTTGATTTGAGATAGAGAATTACCAACTTCCATAAGTTGAGAAATAGTTGCAGCACTATTTCAAACTGATTAGTTATTCCTAGATCTACAGTTCAGTCTGTTATAAAGAAGTTTAAACAGTTTCATGTGGCAGAGAATTTACCTGGGTGTAGAAGGAAGCCAAATTGTCACTGAGAACGGCATGAAAACTGTGTTGTAAGGTTAATATAAACCCAAGAGTTGTTTTGAAAGACATCGCAAAAAGTTTGGATACGGTGGGTATTAGCATAAGTACTCGTACAATATAATTGTTTTTTAATAGAAATGGGTTGTATGGAAACCGACCACAAAGAACCCCTCTTCACAAACCATGTCACATTGTTGCTTGGTTTAATTTTGCCAAAATGTTCTTGGACAAAAAAAATTGCTTTTGGGAACAAGTACTATGAAGTGATGAAACAAAAATTGAGCTTTTTCAATATAATGATGTACAGAAGATTTGGCGCAAGAAAGATGAGGCTTTCCTCTCAAAGAATACAGTGTCAACATTAAAACATGGTGGCACTTCAATGATGTTTTGGCTCAAAGGGACAATTAATTGTAATAAGAGGAATAATGAAATCTGAAGACTATATTAAAATTCTGGATGAAAATCTACAACTACCAGTGCAAAATCTTGATCCAGGTCAGCAATTTATTTTTCAGCAAGATAATCATCCTGAACATCTAAATCAGTGACTGTGTGCCTTTAGAAAAAGCACATTACATGAAGTGCTATGGCTTTCAATGAGTCCTGACTTGAATCCAATTGAAATTCTATGGCAAGAATTTAAAGTTCAAATGAATTATTGATTGCTAAAAAACCTTCAAGAATTAGAATGTGTAACTATTGAAGAATGGAAGAAAATCCTAGAAAAAACTTGTTCAAATCTTATTAAAAACTTTAGAAAATGATTGCAGCAAGTTATAAAGAAGAGAGGCCATGCTATTGACTTAATATTGTGAAAATTGTTCAATTCTTCATACTGGAGGAATAATTTTGTCTTTTATTTATTTATTTATTTATTTATTTTTCTTCTCATATTTAGTAAATTTAACCTATCCTTCTCAAAATTGTGTTTTATATTCCTTTTTTTTTGTTGTATTTAATAACATAAAAAGTCTAGCATCCTTCAAGTATTAAAATCTAAGAAATGGGTCAAAATATTCAATATTCATAGGTCTATGAATAGTTTCATTGTTGACTATATGTGTGCAAAAAAAAAACTTCAAAAACAAATACTAAAAAATGTAAATATAATATACAATGAATGCAATTCCATAACCTGTAGGTATAAAATAAGTCTAGAAGGGTTGACATGCCATTAAAATCAATTAATCTATCAACAGACCTCATGTTGTTTACAGTACCTGCTATTACTGAGTGGTTACCCATTTGACTACTGAATAGGCTGATTATCGCTTAACTTTGGGGATTTGATGAAAATGACTTGACCATTAGTAAATGCTCTATGTAGTTGTTTCCTAAGCTAAGCTTAGTTCTGGAACAAGGCCAGAAATATGGGGCATCCAGTGAGACTCAAACTCAGTAGTAATTCTCTATGTGCCCTATGTTGGCCAAAGATTAGATGCAGTAAAGTCAAGTCTTCACAAAGAAGTTGCCTAGCTATCAGTTTGTAAATCGCAACAAATATCACTTGGTTTCTGAAAGTTGATTATTTTACTAACTAAACAAACTTAATCCTTTCCAAACTGAGTTTCTGTCAAAATATTACTAATTTAAAGTTAACTCAAATTTAAATTTAAAACAAATTTATATACCCCTCTACATTAACTTAATAATATTAAATTCAATTGTAAACAAAATGTTACAATTCTAGATGGTGAACATTTAAGATTGTTGACAGGTCATTGAACGAGTTTCAAAGTTATATAAATCCAGAGATGCCTCAAATTTCATCTAAACATTTAATGCAAGTTTTAAGTTATGCTTTGTCCATTTTTATCTATGAATCTATCAATGTTTTTAAATGTGATTTTTTTTTAAAAACCTTATGAGAATGTTTATTGTTTGTCTTTTTTAGCCTTTCAGATGAATTGACATGTGTTACAAGTCCTCATGGTCAGCAAAAGCCTATTTTGACTTTTGCTTTACTTTGACAGTCATTTCATATTGACTGGAAATAAAATCAACTAGTTATTTTTGGAACCTGAAGAATTACAAATTTTAAACTACTCCTGTCCTATAATGGTTGCTACATTTAGTGTATGAAATTTGTATTCAGATGTTACAATTATTATAGGACAGAAAAGAGAATAAATCAAACTACTTCTGTTTGATAATGGTTGTTATATTTACTATATGAAATTTGTATTCAAATGTGGGAAGAATCCCTCTAGTGTAATGACTTATGTGCGGGATTGCAGCATTGTTGTAAGCGAGTTCAAACCCCAGTTACACTATTATGTTCACTTACGAATTAATACCCTTGGAAAAGGTATGAACCCTCTCTCCCACCAGCTATAAGTTAAATATTACCACTACTGTCCTTCTTCAAGGATGGCTTTAGCATTAAATACCCTATGAATGTTCATATGCCATTAAACATAGAAATGTAACCAAACCTATATTCAAATGTAACAACTATTATGGAACAGGTAGTATGATTTTTTTTATCTTCAGTGTATTTTTAAAGACAACTGTTTATGTATTATAAAATCAGTTAAATAGAAAATAATATATTATAAAAAGTCATCAGTAAGTATTTCTTGATTACAAAAATACAGTTCCGTGATAATTTTTCATAGAAGTTATTTCACACTCTTGTTTACATTGTTTCCATGCAATCTATTTATTCAAGACATGAAGTAATTCATTTTTTCTTTTTTAGCTACTGCAAGAAATACAAGTCATTTGATTCAAAAGCAAGGCCTGTTGAACAAAACAGAGTACGCCAAACATCTGCTGTTACCCCATATCACACAACAGTTGTCCAGCCCCTCATGTCACAACATATGAATGGAATGTCTGACAAAGACAAGTAAACATGATTTTTTTTTTCTTCAGGAAAAAAACTCTGACAAGAACGAATCATTGATGCAATTTATATATATATATATATATATATATATATATATATATATAGCTAGGTTTCAAACTCAGCTTGAAGCATCTCGTGGGTCTAACCACACTGAACAGTTGTAATACCATGAAACAGTCTGTCCATGGATGACAATATATATATATATATATATATATGTAGGGTCAGCTGAAAAGTTCATAGGCTGACCAAGACACTCTCATGAAATATGACCAAATGAGGTTCATTTTTCAACATAGTCTCTTTTGAGGTTCACACACTTTTTCTGTCTGTGCTTGGGTCCCATTGGTCAAAAATAGTATGGCGTCATCAATGTCATCATATGAACTTTTCTGTCCACCTTTATATATATATATATATATATACACTCATACACACACACACACTGTGGTACCTTGAATTAAGTCACTAATTTGGCATGAAAGGCGCCTTTGGTGGTGTAATGGTTAGCAAGCTGGACTAACAAACCTACACGAGTGAGTTCGAGTCTCATTGGGTGCCCCTTTCATATGGCCTTGTGCCACATCTAAGCAAAAAGCTTAGTAAATTACCACTAATTTGGCATGATGGTGATCATGGCTGTGGTAGTAGTAATGTTCTTTTAGTCATAACTGACGTAAATCAAAAGACTTCCCAATAATATAATTTTGATTGATTAATTAATAATTAAATTATATAATTTTAATTAATTTATTCTTGGTCCTTTCTTTTTTTTTTTTACTCATTCTGTAACTTGTTTTGGTCATAGGGCACTATTAATGTAGTGGTCTTGAGTAGGAATAGCCTAGTGGAGCCCTTCCTGCTACAGGTCTACAACCGGAATGAATTCAGACTTATACTTCTCCTAGACCAGTTACCATGCCAAGGTTTAAGAACCCAGTCTGCCCTGCTGTTTACTCGTAACTAAGAGTATAGTTGGATTCATATTTTTCCCAAGGGCATTAGCACTATTTGAAGAGCCTAGTTCAAGATTTGAACCTGAATAGCCAAATTCACTTTCTATAATGATAACCACTTCCATGATTGCCCATACAAAATAATATATCATAATTGCTTCAAACCAGCGATATAACTTGATAGACAGGTGTGACAAAAGTCAAGGTACCATAGTATATATTTTTATTTATCTATTATACCAACTGAAATGATGAGGATATTGGTTAGAATTTATCTAACAATTTTTTCATTAAGTGTTTTTCAAACAGCTCATCCAAACATCATCAGAAACCTTCATATGGGTACTTAGAGCTACACTTATATCAACACTTAAAGCTACACTTATTGCAACCCGTAGCTACACTTAAGTGTGTGATCATTTGTAAGTATACACACCTACATGCATGTGCAGGTGTAAATGGAATGCATTGTTAAACATAAGTATGTTGCATATGTGCATATATATATATATTTATTTAGTAAATGTAGGATAGATATTCAGGTATAGTTTTATGTATTTGTATGTATGTATATTATATGTATATATAGTATGTGTGGATCATTTAATGAATAAGGTGTATTTTGCCGAAAGAGTTGGCAAAAAAAAGTCAATAGTGATGAGTCGTTTCTTATTCCAGAAGACTGTCAGTATGACCTTCTTTACTGACTGCTGCACCCAAAACATTTTCTTTACAGGAGAGTCAGTGTGTTTCCACTCCATGGACTTTTTGATTCAGACTTGTAGTGCACAAACACATGTTTAGTTGATTTGTAAAAATTTTTTTGACTCAAACATACTCATCCATACACATCACACATTCTTCTAACCAGACATGTGGGGGACATTGCTGGAGAAGTAGGGACGAGCTCATAAGAGATGTACACTTGTGGACCCCTTAACATGGCCGAGTGAAGGCAGGGCAACCAGCTCGAACCTACATACAGCAGCTCTGTGTAGATACGGGATGTAGCCCTGAGGACCTGCCGGAAGTGATGGACGATAGGGAGGGGTGGCGAGAGAGGGTCAAGGATATCTGTGCTGATGGTGCGACATGATGATGATGATGATGATGATACTTGTCAGCCAAAAAAATTTTGATGACCAATCTCTGTTCAAACACAGATTACTCATTATGATTTGCTGCCATTTTCTGAATAGCCTCAAAATAAATATTTGTGCTATAAACCAATTCAAAAAAAAATGTTGAGTTTACATTCTTGGAAAAAATTTTGAAAGAAAAATTTTTTAAAAAATTCAATAATTTATTGAAGAACCCTTGTGTGTGTGTGTGTGTGTGTGTGTGGAAGTAAATAATGAAAAAAAATCTGACAATGTGGAGAAAAATTGAAAAACAAAGTAATCCAAAGTGAATTCCTATTAAATTCTTCACTTTGGATTACTTTGATTTTTAGTTTTCCTCATCAGACCCAACTAAACACACACACACACACACATATATATATATATTTATTTATTTTGTAAATGTAAAAAAACTAGGTGTTTATATATGTATATATTCATATGAATAAATGTGAATTTCTGTGCATGTTTCTGCACCCATGCTAATACCAATCAGCCTACATAATGTTAAGTCATTAATATGCATGACCAATGTGCAATGTGTATTATAGGTACTAACAAATAGCATTTATCACAATCATGGGATATCTAATTCGCATAATAATCTTAAAAAGCAGCTTTCAATAAATACTGTTCAAGTTGTTTATTTGTAATTTTATTTTCATATATAAAAGCAATTGTTCTGTGTGTAACTTTTATAAGAAAGTCAAAATGTTATTTTAGTTTTATTAATTTTTTCATGAAGAGGTACAATATGCAATATCTGTTAATGTTTAGGCCTTTTCATTGTCTTTGAAAAATACTGTGAGTAAACAGACATGAAAAATTAAGAACAACTTGTTTTTTGACGACTATAATGAAAACTAAAACATAAACACCCTCACTGGCCCAGTTGACTGGGGCTGTAAAATACACTGGCTGCATCTCTGCAGAGGGGTAAGACTCCCCCAACTAGTATCCTGGATATGACACTAAACAATCTGATGATGAGGCTCCAGTAATGCTGGAGATTTGGGAAATGTGGAATACCCCTTCATTGATATCGCTCCTAGGTCCACTCTGGCCCAGAATGGTAGCACCTGATAGGGTCCTATCTATGGATCAAATAGAACTGTTTGACATTTAAACTGTGTGCAAACAAATGACTTATGCTAATCTGAATTGTTTGAAATAGAACTGTTTAATCATTTAACTGTGTAAACAAATTCCAGATGTTTAATTGAATTGTTAGTAATACCTAGCAATACTTAGAACCATTTAACTTTTTTGGCATGCTAAACTGAATTGTTTGAAATAGAACTGTTTGATTATTTAACTGTATGTAAACAAATGACTGATATTTAACTGAATTGTTAGTGTTAAACAGTAATAATTGAAAACATTTAACTGTGTGCAAACAAATGATTCATAGTAAATAGAATTATTTGTATTAGATAAAAAAAAGAGAAACCATTTAACTGTGTGCAAAAAAAATGAGCTCAAGCATGTTTAAAAATGTTATCTACAAAATGTGTTTAGAAATTATATATTTAATATAGATTTATTAAAAGGATTTGGCATTAAATAACTTATCATAGTTGATATGCCATTAAACCAAAACAAACTAAACACCCTCACATACACACACAAATAAGTATGAGGTAATTGTTTTCATTTGCATATAGTATGATAAGTATACTCCTAACAAGTTTTTTTTAAATAAAATGTTAATTTTCTTCTAAAGTAAAAATACCAGATTTTATTATTTCTAGAGAAACATTATTAAATTCAAAATAGTTTGGTTTGGGTTGGTTTTATGGCATATCAACCATTGTAGGTTATTTAAGGCTAAATCCAGTTTATACATATATACATTAGATATATACGATTTTTAAACATAAGTCAATAAAATTAAATAGTTTAATAGGACCTTTTCCGGTGTTACCCCTCCAGGCCAAAGTGGGCCTACGAATGATGGCAATGAAGAGGTACTCTGTATTGCCCAAAGCTCCAGTATTACTGGAGCCTCACCATCTGATTGTTTAGTGTTATATCCAGGACACTTATTTGTGGGAGTCATACCCCTCTGAAGACATTCAGCCAGTGTATTCTGCAGCCCCACCTGACTGGGCCCTCGTTGGGAGAGTCTTATACCCCTCTGAAGAGATGCAGTCAGTGTATTCTACAGGCCCTCCTAGCCAACTGGGCTAGGTTGTTATTAGGTATTAGTTATTAGCAAACATTTCAGCATTGAAACTCTATATCCAAAATATGAATATGTTGTTTGGTTACTTGGTTGGTTGGGTTTTATGGCATATCAACTATTGTAGGTTATTCAATGCCAAATCTATTCTTATATAAACTAACAGTTCTATTTCAAACAATTCAGGTAAGCATAAGTACACAGTTCAATTGTCAAAGACATCTTTATTTCAAGCTATTCAGTTTAGTCAAACAGTTCTGATTCAAACAATTTAGTTTAGTATAAGTATAGTTTTTGGTTTACGCACAGTTAAATATCAAAACAGTTTTATTTCGAACATTCAGTTTAGTGCAGTACAGTTTCAATGTCAAAAACAGTTCTATTTCAAACAATTTGGTTTAGCAATAGTACGCAGTTTACATGTAAAAGAGTTCTATTTCAAGCAATTCAGTTTAGCCTAAGTATGCAGTTTAGTTCTATTTGACCTATAGATAGGGCCTATCAGGTGCTACCACTCTGGGCCAGAGTAGACTTGGGAGTGATGGCAATGAAGGGGTGCTCCACATTCTCCAAAGCTCCAAACCTCACCATAAAATTGTTTAGAGTCATATCCAGGACACTCATTGGAGGGGTCTTACCCCTCTGCAGAGATGCAGTCAGTGTATTCTACAGCCCTAGCTGACTGGACAATACACAGAGTTAACGTCAAAACAGTTTTATTTCAGATGATTCAGTTTAGCATAAGTACACAGTTTAAATGCAAAAACCGTAAACTCTCAAGACCACAGTTAAGTTCTATTTGACCCATAGATAGGACCCTATCAATAGCTACCACTCCGATCCAGAGTGGACCTGGGAGTGATGGCAATGAAGGGGTGCTCCACATTCCCCAAAGCCCCAGCACACTGGAACTTCACCATCAAATTTTTTAGGGTCATATACAGGGCACTCATTGAGGTGAGAGGGTCTTACCCCTCTGCAGAGGTGCAGTCGGTGTATTTTACAGTCTCAGCTGACTGGGCAAGAATATGCAGGAGTTCAATATATATATATATATATATATATATATATATATATATATATATATATTATTCTTGGTTATATTGGTGCAGCAATTTTGGTTAGTTACAATGTTGTGGAGTTTGGTAATAAATCATATTTAATGATATCTATTTTTTGTGTATATAATTAAATCCTGATATTTTTAGTTTAGAAGAAAATCGGTTCTTTATAAAAATTGGTAGACAGTATAATATAGGCAATACTGTGTGAATATATTGATAATTTTTTTTAATTTTTTATTTTTTAAAATAATATATTGCCTTGTTGGTGGGGTTTAGAATATGCTGACTGTGTCCCCTGCAGAGGGCTAAGACCCCTCCCCCTGCTAAAGGTGGTGTTATAGGTATGGCATTCAACTGCATCTGATGGTGAGGCTCCACTTAAGGAGATCTTTAGAGTGTAGAGTAGCCTTTTATTACCATTTTTCCCTCATCTAGTCTGACTTGGAGTGGTAGTACCTATTAGGGTCACATTTAAGGATCAAATAGATTTGTTTAGAAATTATTTGTATTCAATGGGAACATGTGCAAAAAAAGAATATCTCTTAAAAAGCAACTGCACAAAAAATGTAAATGTCATCATACAATAAATATGATTCCCTAACTGCTAGGCATAAGATAAATCTAGACAGGTTGACATTCTGTTAAAATAAATTTATCATAAAATAATATATTTAATTGAATTTTTATGAGTACATATACTATACTCTGATCTTAGGCAGAAGTGCCAATCTGTATATGAACCATGCAGTCATCTTTTATGGGAACTATATTAGTTTTTATATATTTAGTGGATATTTAAGCCTCTTGGAATTTTCTAGTGACTTCTTTTGTCCTATATGTCCAAAGACAGTTACTTGAAACTGAAAAATAATCTTTTCTACTCTCTTATGTAAGGCCAGATCTTTTTTTAAACATTCTTTCTTTGTGAGTCTGATAAAATGTCTACTTTGTCTATGTACTGTGAAGGTGGGTGACTAAACAGTTAGAAACACTGAGAAGAAAGAGGAGGAGGCTGATGTAGAGATCATCTATCTTTTCTGTAGAGTTATTAAAACTCACACCTGTAGGTTTTTAGGAAAATATTTTTCATTATACATAGTGTTTGGATATCCCAACAAAAATAAAGAATTAGCCCATATCTTTATCAATAGTAATCTTGACTAGTATTATTCTTAATTATAGTAGCTTTTTTATTGCAGTTCACTCCTAACTGTGTATTGGAAACAAGTGTTGGATTGTTATTTTGGTATAAGCTATAAACAACTTCTTGTCTGAAATAAATAACAATCAATGTTGCATTCTGGGAAATAATGAGTCTTCTAATTAGTGAATAAAACATAACTTATGTAACCCTTTAATGTGATGTTTCCTGCAAAAAAAAGGGCATCTTGCTGATGTTGGATTTGCCTATTTGGAACTTTGTTCTTTCTGGATTTATTACTGAACTGGATTGTGCCATTTTTATTGACTTGGGACTTAATACAAATCATTTATGAGTTAACTGGATTGAATACCCTTTTCACAAATTTAATCTCCATATTAATGTTTAATAAGTCAGTCCTTCTAACAACAAGAATAAAAATAATAAACACCCAGTGAGGTACAAACTCATGTCACCTTCATTCTTGAGAAAGCCAAGTTCCACATATTGACTCTGATACCAACTCAGCTATGAGTACATGGATGGTACCATAGAAATCTAAACAACATTAGCATTAGATAATAATACTTGAGACCATAAAATTGGTTATGAATTATTTGTTTTAAAGGTGGTTACTTGAAACTTTAAAAAGAATGGAAGCTGTTCAATAGAAATAGCAAAATTAATTTTAACAAATTGAAATAGGTGGAACCAGTGAAACATCTTCAATGAAAGTTGACCCAATTTGGTCCATATCTTTATTAGAAGTAATTTTAACAAGTATTATCCTTTATAGTTGCTTTTTTTTAAAATTCCACCTACTCAGGTTGTCACTTCTACAGCAGCAAGGAACAGGATATGTTAGAAAAAGAATAAAGAAGAAGCACCAAATGAGATTCAAATTTATAGCTTCCCTTCTTCATTGGGAACGTTTGGTTCCACATACTGGTTGCTATACCAACTCAGCTACGAGAATATGAATGGTGTCATAGAAGTGTAAACAATATCTCTAAAGCAACTCAATAATACTCAGTTGTATAAGTGACTGCCTAGTGGGTTGTGATAGAAAAAAAAAGAATTTGGAAGATGAAGGATAGTACTAGTCAAAATTATTATTTAAAAGCAAGTAGAATTAGGAAGATGAAGGATAATACAAATGAAAATTATTAATAAAAAAGAAGTTGAATTAGAAAGATGAAGGATAATATGAATGAAAATTATTAATAAAAAAGAAGTTGAATTAGGAAGATGAAGGATAATATGAATGAAAATTATTAATAAAAAAGAAGTTGAATTAGAAAGATGAAAGATAATATGAATCAAAATTATTAATAAAAAAGCAAGTAGAATTAGAAAGATGAAGGATAATACAAATCAAAATTATTAATAAAAAAGAAGTTGAGTTAGGAAGATTAAGTATAATACTAGTCAAAATTATTAATAAAAAGGTGGTAGAATTAGGAAGATTAAGGATAATACTGGTCAAAATTATTAATAAAAAGGAGGTAGAATTAGAAAGATGAATGATAATACTGGTCAAAATTATTAATAAAAAGGAGGTAGAATTAGAAAGATGAATGATAATACTGGTCAAAATTAGAAGTTGACCTGATTTAAAAAAAAAAACTTCTTTCAGATTTATAAGTCTTGGAATTTTCTCAATATATATTATTGAATTTTGTATGAAATGAATTTTTAAAATGTCATTTTGATCTTTAATCCTTGTGATATTTCTAGTTAAATGGTAGAATTTTAACTCTTATTGAAAATAAAAAAAAACAAAAACAAAAAAGTATTTAAACTTCTTTATATAAACATTGTTTACCTTTCTGTATTTTTCAGGTTCAAGAAACCATTCAAAGAACATACCTATGATCATTTGAACAATTTCCCCAGTGTGAATTATAACCTCAACAAACCCCACATTGTTAAGATTGATTCACACAAGCAGAAACCGTTCCAAAAACGATCCTATGATGATGACGACTCTGATTCTACATATGCCACTGTGGGTGAAAATACCTAAAATATGAATTGATATTTTCCTGTTAAAAAATACTTGAAAAAGTTAGTCATAGTATACCAAAGCTGACTGACACATCTGTCCTGTGTGTATATGTACACACACACACATATATATATATATGTGTGTGTGTGTGTATATGTGTGTGTGTACCAAGGTGTGTAAAAGTGGGTATATAATTGTTATTTTTTTCTAAATGTGCAGATAATCAGTAGGTTCTGATAAGGGAGACATAGTTAAATCAACAACCATAATCATGTGAAAGAAGAATGTAGTGTAAATGATGAATAATAGAAAATACTTCTATTTTTTTAATAATAACTATATACCTACTTTTTCATGTTCTGTAAATATATATGTGCATATGTGTGTGTATGTGAGTATATATATATATATATATATATATATATATATATATATATAAATCCTAGGGTACGTGCAAAATTTTAGAATAGCTTTAAGTAGAGCACATACATTGTTCTAAAAAAAAGTCCTTTTTTTTTAGAACTTAAAATGTATCCTCTATTTAAATCTATTCTAAAATATATATATATATACACACGTGTGTAAGTTAGGATAGCAGAGACTCTGAGTCAATCTGTTTCTCACCTAGATGATCGTCAGATGAAATCATAATTTGAAGTATCATGTTGTTTCTAAGGTTCTGGTATGATAAAATGTATTTTATTGTACCTGGATCATTGGGGGTTTGGGATTCTCTCAATATCAGATTTTCCCAGTCCAAGCAACCAAGACTTGGCCTGATAATTGCACAGGTAAGAAACTGATAGTCACCAAACGCTGCTGACTCTGTATCTACACTATCCTATCTGGGATATATATGCTCTATCAATGATATTGAGCACTCCTTATTTATAAATATACCAAACTACATTATATATATATATATATATATATATATATAATGCATGTGTTATTTGTGTTTGTGTGGATGAAAGATAATTTCTAATCAAGAGACTCACTCCTCAATATTTCTTTATCTTGTATATCACAAAAAAAAGGTTTAGTTTATGCAAATGTTTAAAATTTGAATCAGTGGTGCTTATATGTGCATATAATTTGAGTCAATATAAAGTGGCTTTAAACAGAAGTTTAGCTACCTCTAATTTTTCTTTTTTCAAAGTAAATAATATTGAAAAAAAAAAAAAAACTGCTCTCAAATCTCTTGGGGTTCATTGATTTAAATAATTCTAACAACTTTTATCAACCAAGAATAAATACCAATGCAATAGTTGTTCTGAGTATGACATTGAACTGCATCTGGTGATAAGAGTCCAGTTTTGGAGCTCTAGGGAATGTAGAGTCATCCTTTTATTGCTATTACTCCCAGGTCGACTCTTAACAGGAGTGGTTGTACTCTTTGCAGTCCCATTTATGTTTTAAATAGATCTTTGGAAATTATTTTATGAGATAAGAGAACTTAAAATATAACTGTGTGCAAAAAAGTGATTATTATTATTAAATAGGAATAATGACTTGAAACCATATAATTATATCGAAAGAATGACCTTGTTGCAGGACCAATAAGAACGTCGACCCTGCAAATTATTTTTTTGTATTAAGCATGTGAGTAATTGACAGCCGGAAAACAATGAAGAGAACAAAGGCGAGATAACTTGTTGAAAAGTTACAATTTGTACTCGTATTAACGATTGGAATAGCAGAGACGACTAGTGGAATACTCGTTGAAGGTAAAGACAGCTGATGGTCATCGATGTTGGTAGAGTCAGCTGGAGTCTCACCCGTTGGTATGATTCTCTAGAGTCCTGACGTGTTAGCAAAGCTCTTAAGGCGATATCGTACATCTAGTAGTTGCAGCCACCTTATACTTTTTAGAACCATTAGAGGTCTCCATCCTTAGTATTGAAGTATCTCTAACAGTTCTCATGAACTTGTTGAAGCAGACAGCTTGGAGGCAAACACGAAGAGGATAATAAGACCAACTGGTCTTAACTATTTCAGTTGGTTCCCACCAGCACAGTACTAAAGCACCGCAGTCTTAGCCACGATGTTTGCTCATCTTTGCAATGCTAAGGCACGGTAGCCTTAGCCACGGTTTCCCGATCCGTTCACTTAGCTTCACAGTGGTAAGACATAGCCGTCTTAGGCACCACACTTGTTTCTCAGGTCTGCAGTGCTGAGACATGGCAGTCTTGGCCACGACACTCGTTTGTTCCTCACCTACATGGAGCTAAGACGTGGCAGTCTTAACCCACTCATTCAATCCTACGTGACCAAGCTACCAGCACCAACTGCAGACCAGCTCCAGCATTGCAGCATCTAGTCCTCGTATGACTTATTCTATGGACTAGCATCAACATTTGAGACCATATTGACACCCCTGGTTAAATCAAAGTACTGCACAACCGGGACATCAATCATCCAGCTGTCTCTTTTCCAATGATGACAATCATCCAACTGACTCTATCAACAATGACAACCACCACCAGCTGACTCTACCAACATCAATGACCATCAGCTGTCTTTACCTTTGATGACTATTCCACTAATTGTCTCTGCTATTCCAATCGTTAGTATGAGTACAAATTATACTGTAATCTCGCCTTTGTTCTTTTCATTTTTTCTGGCAGTCAATTACTCACATGCTTAATACAAAAAAATAATTTGCGGGGTCGATGTTCTTTTGGCCTCGCAACAACCTCAGCATAAAATAATCTTAGAATGATTGACATGCTTAAAACCAACCAACCAACTCATGCACACATGAAAAATCTGTGGCAAAGGGGTTTGCTGTATCTCTTCTCAGAAACTACCACTGTATTATTCATAATTTTGGGGAGGTCCCATGACATAGTAGTTAACGCACTCTGCTGTGTCATCATAGTAAGTGAGTTTGAACTCCAGCCATGCTATTACATTCATGTTCAGATTAATAGTTCTGAGAAAGACATGATCTCCCTTATCCTCCCAGTTATGGGTTTAAATAGTATCACTGCTGTTCTTCTTCAAGGGTAGCTTTGGCATTAATAACCGATGAAGGTTGATATGCCATTAAACAAAAAAACTATTCATATTTTGAAGTATCAAGTTGTTTCTAAGGTTTGAGTATGCTAGAGTGTATCTTTAGTGATATTATGTATCTGGGTCATTGGGGATTTTGGGTCTTCTAATATCCGACTCTACAAGTCCAAATGCTGATCACATCCCAGCAGTTATATTATCCTGTTAATCAATATTTGTTAAGTCTCTAGAAAAAAAACCCAAAAAAACAATCAACTGATATAAGTCAAGCCTCACGTTCAGTTCTTGAAATTTACAAGATATTCATTGTCATATGTGTATAAAACATTGATTTAAAAAACGTGTTGTTTCACTTCACATCGACAAGTATGTAATAATAACTGTCAGTTTCCTGAAACCATGGAACGAAAGTTCTGTTTAGGCACAGGCCATGACAAGGTTGTAGAGAAAACCTACAGTTGTATATACAGCAAACCTCCTTCCCAAAACAACCAGTGTCCTTTCAGGTGTTGCCAGAACAAAGTAAAAGATTATTTTAGTGACTTCAGCTCTTGATATTGGTGGAGGGAATCTCGTGGCCTGTGGTCTCAAAGTAGACGAATTCAAACTCCAATAGTGCATTTACATTCTTTTTCGTACTAATACCCTTGTGAAAAATATGACCCCCCTATCCTCCCAACCTATGGCTTAAAGAGTATCACCGCTGTTCTTCTACAAGGATAGCGTTGGCATTAAATAACCCACCAAGGTTGATAAATCATCAAACAAAGACCCCAAACCATCTCCTAGTTTTGAATTCAGTTAACCTCCTAGACTGGTTGCCTCGTCTGTCCTGCACTTTTACCTCTTGCTGAAAGGAATATATTGAAAACAATACTGACCTTTCGCTGCCACTTAAAAATAGTACTTCTCTAAAAAAAACTTACGAGAAAATATTCTTTGACCAGATAACTTAGCCCCTACAAAACATTTTTTTTTAATCTCATGTAATTTTTTCCCCTTTTTACCATACACGTATGACTAACACTAAAGTCATAACGTTTCTTTTTTTTTGTTTTTTTTGTTTAATAAAAAAACACAATGTGGACATGATATTAAATAATGGGTAGAATATTATCTATGATTATTTATGATTTGAAGCAAAAGTAATGAAGCAATCTATGACATTTATTTCACCATGTACAAACCAATGGTATAAACAGTGGTGGATCATATACAATGATCAATAATCTTCAAGTTGTATGACTTTTAAAATTAAGTATTTTTATTATTAATTCTTGAATTGGATGAATATAAACTAGCCAATCAGAAATAAATGATATCTTATTCACCATTGAATAATTTTATTCATCAAGTTTTACATAACATAAAATTCTAATTCTAGTACGTCGCCAGAAGACTAGTGTAAAGGCGGCTGAAAAGCTGTTTTTGGATTCATCATTGTTTATTGTTCTTGAAATGTATCTGTATATATTATTTCTTGTGGCCTGTGTGCTGAATTCGCTACTATAAGAATTCCTTAGCGTCCTTGAAGAAAGTGAGAACGCTTAGAAAAACGGTTGGCGTCAAAAGGCGCGCTAGGCGATTTGAAATTGATTTGATAGCAGTTGACAAAGTAGTAGTAAGAGGGTGGTGAATAGCTAACTTCATCAATCTCTCTTGCCTGGAATAGGATTTTTATAAAATAAAGTATTATGTTGGTCAAGTGAAGATGACGAAGTAACACGTTTATCACCGTGTTAATAAATTGAATAAAAAAAAATTATAAACGTCAGTAAGAAGCGCTAATTTCATCTTTTCAGCAAGATCAGCTTGCAACTACAAGTTTATGAATCAGGACCTTCTTATCATGTTGACGCATTTACACACGAATATGAGCTTATATATAGGAAAATTTATATTTTTTTAAAGATTTAATGCCACACTCGGAATTGATTAGTAGTCATCCACATTTAAATACGTTTCCATGTTGTATTATCATTAATAAATTTTTAACTCGGATAAAAAAAAATACCGCAGTCAACAGTGTGGCACAAGGGAGGTAACTACTTGAATTAAATTTTTTTAAAAACCTGCCCTTCAGTTAGTAAGTACAATTTATTTTACAAAAACAGGATAAGTTAACAAAATTTATCAATTTGTTTTAATTGTTTATTTTTCATATGCCTGTGTTTGCGTATAGTAGAGCACTCTAAGTTGTTGTTGCTTGGAGTTGTATTACTGTAAAAAAAAAAAAAAATTAACGTTTTTAAAAAAGAAAGTTAAAGAAAAGAAAATGTTAAAACCCTTCTTTCTTTTTACTACCTACATCTGTCTCAGTAGTTGTTACAATAGTGTATAAATTTGACAGTAAATACAATAACTACAATTAAAAAGAAGGTAGCATTTATTTTGATTATATTTTCAGAAAATATTTTTGTGACTTTCTGACCTGTAAATATTGTGTTTGCAAACACATTACTTATACTATTCATTAGCAATTTACTTATACTGACAAAAATCACTCTACTTCATTTTTAGTCTTAAATTTGACATCAAAAAACCCAAATAGACATTGATCTATTCTCACTAGACTATATTAAATGTGATACTAATTTGTCAAGTGATAATGAACTATTGCTATCATTCTATACGTGCACCCGTTTAAGTTCATCGGGAAAAAATTTTTCTGGTAATTTTTTTTGTGATTTGAACTAACTCAGCATAATTTTGTTATTCATCGAAAAAAAAGTTATATTTTATAAGTAGAGTTCACGTTCATATTTTAATTTAAGGTAGAAAGGATTACCCATTCTCGGAACAAGTATTTTAAAAAAGGACCACCCCTAATAGTAAAAAAAAAAAAATAATCAAATTAAATGAATCAATCTGGCTGGTTATTTTCCCTGACAATGTTCTGGAAATGGGTCCAGATTGAACTAAAATGTGAAAATGAACCTTTTCTTTTAAAAAAAGTCAAAATAAGTTTGTTTGTTTTTTTTAATAATAAAATTGAGACCAACTGAGTTTGAGGGTCTAATTAATATTAATCTCACACACAAAAAACTAGAAATCAGCCCCTCCCCAATTGATTTAAACGGGTTCACATGTAGCCAACCTTTTTACTACAGGCAGGATTTGACACAGGTTGGTTTAATGTAGCGTGTTTAGAAGGAAGCAAACTAGGGATGAATGCAAAAATTGCTCAGTTCAATTTGTATTTACTTTCAGGGCTGTTTAATGTACAGGGCAATCAAATGAACTCTTATTCCTTTTAGATGATGAAGCTAGCGCTGTCAGGTGGGAAGCCTTTCTTTTTCTCGAAACATGAACCATATCACAGAGACCACCCAGTATAGGGGCACAATTATATATGTTCTCCTTACTTGTCAATCCCCTTAACCCGAAACCTCTCCATTAGTCACAAAGATCAAACATTATAAAGTGAACATTTCAGATGAAAATTCAACTAACAACTTTGTGAATATCATTACTGGTTCCGTAATCTGGTTTGGTCCGGGGGGGGGTGCTACTCATGTAGTATGTCTGGTTTTCCTTCTAGACCAGTAGCCTTACCAAATGCAAAGAGCCCATCTGCCCTACTATTTACCCATTGCTGGATGGAGAATAGTTGGATTCATAAACCTTTCTCAAGTGTATTAAAGTTATATAAAAATGCAAACAGCCAAGTTCAGGATTTGAATTTAGATAGCTGAGCTCACTTTCTATGATTTAACCATTAGACAAAGAACGCTTCCAAATTTGTAATAGACAAAAGTTTTCAGTTAATCTTTAATAATATTTTATTTTATTGTATTGAATTAATTTAGAGGGCTATTGCAATGCGAAATAATAATTATTTGAGTCAAATTAATAATAGTTTTTTTAATATGTAGCCATGTGCGTTTTTTAATCAGAGAACGCAAGAAAAATAAATTCTGCTAATAAATGCTAACAAAAACTTAAGAATAAAGAATTGCGCTTATCACGACACATGAAGTTTTTATATTAATTACAATACTTTATCAAATACTCTGATACAACAGGAATTGTTTGAATACTACTTGTTCTAAACTGATTCTTCTTTATGAGTAAAAATTTTCCAAGCGGGCATTTCTTCTTCTTTTTTTTTTTAACCTGTTAACGTTTTAAGTATAAAAGTTTTAAAAAAATCTAATTTGTTTAATAGAAATTAAAAAAAAAAATTCTTTTCGTTTAGACAGTCTGCCTATTTTTTTTTATGATGTTGCTTTCAGATTATCATAACATTCCTCTGTAAATGGTGTGATATAAATGTATAAATGTTTTATAAAACTTTTAATATTATCACTGGTTATGTACTAAAAAGACGTGTTTCCATTAAAATTGAACAAAAAGTGTAATGTTTATACATTCAAACAAGTTTAAAACATGGACTAACATTATTAGGAGAAATATACTTGTAGCCAGTGATAAGATACTGCTCATCATTCCGTAATTTTTTTTTTTTTTTTTTTTTTTTTTTTTTTCCCTACAAACCAGTCAGTCAGTCAGTCAATCTTTCCTTCATGAATCGGTTCTGATACTCCATTTTGCTCCTTGCCAATATATGCATGGTTGACTAGACAAGCAGCCATTTTGTATATAGAAAGCCTTCTTGAATTTTGGCTGACATGAAAAAGTAAAATGCAATCCCTTTCTTTTTGTGATTGAAAAGAAAATTGTTTGTTACATTTCTGCCAGTGCTGATTTCTGGTAACAGATTTTTTTTATTTGAATAAAATATTTGTCTGTATTTTGTTGCAGTTGGGGATATTTATTTTATTTCATTTTTACTTATTTTTTGTGCCTCAGGAACTATTGTAACAGTTTTATTTTAACTTCTCAAGAGACATTGTATCGTGTCTTGAGATTAATTTTTTTTTTTTTAACTAGACACTGAATCTCTTTGAAACTGTACCCAGATATGGGAAGGTTGCCTCTTCATTTAGAAGAGATGAAGTTGAATCAGTTCAGGAATTTAATCAGAAAATTTTTGCCACTTGGTTTATAAATTAATCTATCTTATTCAATGGTATGTCTTTATGAATGATGAATCTTGGTTTTCTTTATTGCAGTTATTTTTTTTGTAATTTAATAAATTCTTTTAAAAATCTTTTTTTCTTTAATCTTTGAAAATTTTTATCTCATTAAAACAAATATTTATCTAGATTAAAATGTGATCTTGAACTATACCTATAAAAGAAAAATTAAAGTAACACTTAAGGATCCTAATCAGAGTGCACAGATAACACCCTGATCCTATGCAAAAGTATGTTTTTTCTGCAATGAAACTGAGAGTTTTACAAGACATTAGTCAAAGGGAGGTAATCAGATTTTTAATGTGACGCTGAAAAAAAACAAAAAACAAAAAAACTACCAGTGTTGGTTGTTTTGTTTACGGCGTATCAACCTTTTAAATTTCAAACAATTCAGTTTAGTATAAGTATAGTTTTTGTTTACAAACAGTTAAAAGTCAAAACAGTTCTATTTTAAACAATTCAATTTTGCATAAGTACTCAGTTTAGTTCTATTTGACCCATGGAAAGGACCCTATCAGGTGCTACCACTCCTGGACAGAGAAGGCCTGGGAGCGATGGCATTGAAGGGATACTCCGGATTCCCCAAAGCTCCAGCATTACTGAAGCCTCGCCATCAGATTGTTTAGTGTCATATCAAGAACACTCGCTGAGGGAGTCTAACCCGTTTGCAGAGAAGCAGTCGATATATTCTACAGCCCCAATGACTATCTTATTCTGCTATTCTATTAGTGGTCCGTTCAAGTCTTCGTATGAGTTCCCTGACAACAGGATGAAATGAATTTTTAAAAGGCGTCATATTTTCCCAAAGTACTTTCAGTCTCGGTTGGAGCCAATATTTGTCGCCTACCACTAGACAGGACTTGATACAAGGTCAATGACCCGAATGTCAATTAAAGTGGGGATTAGGGAAGAGGCATTTATTTAAACAGTAGGAGGAACAACAAATGGGGTGGAAATTCATGAAAGAGTAGAACTTAGGTAAAGTAATTGGAGCGAAAAATGTTAAAGGCTTTTCATAACGCAGCTGCTAATGGGACACATTTCGGCCGGCCGTGATACGATGGACGGTTCAGGTCGGGTGTGTCTTGTCACTGAATATACCTTTGGCCTCAGGGGGCCGTCTCCCCAGGCTTTAACCCTCTTCGGAGGGGTTGGGTTTATCGCCCGGCGCCTGAGGCGCTCTTTTTAGGGGAATGCCGACGAGGTCCGAGGCATTTTTGGAAATGCCGGGCGTATGTGGGCTTCGGCCCCGCGCCCTGACTCGCCTTAAAAAAGGCCTTATGCTATATTCGTCCTGTAGGTGGGACGGAAGACAAATACCATCATAACGCGGCTACTCTATTCGAAATTGTTCTTGTTTAAGGAAGTTTTCTTAATCATTATTTAGAGATTTTCAAGATCTTCGTGTAATATGTAGGGGTTTACAGTATTTTGAGGAGAGGCGTGAATGCATTTTCAGGTGTTGAGAGATGGAACTATTGACGGATATGTGAAATGTTAAGCGTTCTTGCTTAAATAGCTCCTCTAGATTTTTTTCGTTTTGTAGAATTTCCACGGATCCTGCTAATAGTAATAATCCTTATATATAATCAAGTAACAAACTTTTAATTTCTTGGCACAAAAGTACTTATCAACAAGGTTAGGCCTAAAAATAAGGTAAGCTTTGTTGTTTAAGAATATTCCTATTGATTGACGGATGGTGGTGGAATATCCCTTGGTGCACGAAATATAGGAAAACATATCACTTAGTCAGGGTGGGGTCATGGAAGAATATCACACTTGGCTACGAGGAGGGCATGTAGAGTTCAACAAACAATAACCACGCCTCGGAAAATCCTTATTGGCTATAATGTCGTCCCTACGAACAAGCAAAATTATAATATAGAAGAAATTCGGTTGTAGATTTGGAGATATTTAAAAGGAATAGACACGAAAATCCCTTACAAATAGGCGTAGAGCTTGATTATTTATGTATTGAAAGTTAAAAAGATAATAATAATAATAATAATTTAACTGCGTTCATATTTAAATTTTTTCTGTTGGTATTGGTTTCTGCGATCATTTAAAAATTATAATGAAGGGGGAATAACTCTTCTCAAAATAGTTGTTGCTAAGCAGTTCTATCAATGAAAACTTGTTCTGAACAAAAAGTTTTGAAAGAAAAAAATGTATATACCTGTGGAATCTAATCAAGTATTCTGCTAATAAAAGAAATTAAAAGTAACCATCAATACTAGCAATATTCATGGAAATTCCTTATTTTATCTGGTGAGGGGAGTTCTTATTTATGTGGTTAATCTCATGAAACCATGGATCTAAATTTATGTTTAGACAAAGGCCATGACAAGGTTATATAGAAGACCTACAGTTGTCTATACAGCAAACCTCCTTCCCAAAACAACCAGTGTCCTTACTATTACTTCTGTTGTCAGAACAAAATAAATGACTATTTTAGTGACTTCAGCTTGTGATGGTGGCATAATGGCTAAAGTGCTGGACTGTGGCCTCAAAGTGAGGGAGTTTAAACTCTAGTCAAGGTATTACATTCTCTTTTGAACAAATACCCCTGAGAAAGGTACAAACCTCTCTATCCTCCCAGATATGGGTCAAATAGTACTACTACTGTTCCTCTACAAGGATGACTTTGGTATTAAATAACCCACAAAGGTTGATATGCCATTAAACAAAGAAAGCAAATGAAACCACTTTTTATAAGTTTTATTTTTTCTATTTTCATAAATAAATTTACAAAAAAAAAAAACTCCCTTTGAATTATGCTTGTATAAATTTTTGTGTAAATTATTTTACAGATTATAATTATTTATTACTTGTGTTCCTTGTAAATGAATAAATAAATAATCCTTTTTAACCATCTTCAACCATTACTAGAGAGAGAGAGAGAGAGAGAGAGAGAGAGAGAAAAAGACAGACAAAGAGAGAGAGAGAGAGTTAATTAGACCAGTTCAGTTTATTAACACCTGTTAATGAATGCGTATTGAAAATTTTATCAAAACTGAATTTGTTGACTTACAGAAGATTTTTATCATTTTTTTGTTTAAAAATAAATTTTTAAAATAAGTTTTTAAAATATGAGTTCTTCATGTCTTTCTCTTTCTTTCCTTTCTTCCTTTTCTTGAATCAGACAAGAAGCATTTGATGTATAGTGTTATTGCATCTTCTCTTTTCCCTTTCTATCTATCTTATTATATTGGCTTTTTTTTTCTTTCTATGTAGAATGTTCTTTTTCTTTCCTGACAAGCAAAATGGAAAAGTCCATTATTCATCTGAGGTGATGACAGAGCATGACATTCAAATATATGCATTCATGTCTTATTCTATCATAAGTATTCATACCTGTTTTTGATTTTTTTTGTTTTGTTTTTTCTCATACATCTTTAAATTTTATTACCTTAGAAATAATAAGTGTTTTCATTGCTTATTATGGATGCATTCGATGTTCATGAAAAAACGTTTTATTTAAACATAAATAAAGATTACATACATGACTGGACACGAGGTCCACAATTTTGTTGTGGGAGCAGGAAAAGGAGTAGTCTTCTGCTGCTATTGTTCTATGAGAAATCCTAGCTAGCCACATTTGCTTACCCATTCACACTTAAGAATAATATACAATCGTTCTAATTTGTTATAATACATTTACCAAAATACCACAGCAACTTGATGTATTATCTACTTAAAAAATCAATCCTTGAAACATGAAAACCTATGTCCAAAAGTTCATGGGATGCTATATACAATAGAATATAAAACATGAAATATAGGATGAGGAAGATGTAAAAACCCCAAAAAGAAAGAAAGAAAGAAAGAAAAAAAAAATGTTATGAAAATTTGGTTACACTCCATACTACCCTGTCTAGTCCGAAGATTGTCAACTGTTTTCTGGCTATAAGGCAGATCTGTGTACTGACCAGCATGGCCAACTGAAGTGTGCTCCAGCCCAGCACTGGGATGAAGTCTCTCCGAAAGTAAAATAGGGTTAGTATTTATGAAGGAGAAAGAGTTCATTATCGTGTAAATAGGTCACTGCAACAACACCCTCCTAAGTCTTAACTCTGCAGAAGTCTGAAGAAAAAGTTTAATTAATCCTGAGGAATATTTTTTTATTCTCAGAGACGTGGTACTCATCCACTTGATTTACTTGTTTAAATTATCGAGAAGCAAGCATTTCCTTTTTAACAAGTGGCTACATGTTTAAAACTTGGCTGACTTGTTTTACCAATTTCAAAGTTTTCGGTCTCAATACCTTATATGTTTTGGGTTGACAACTATTAAATCAGTTACTTTCCTCTTTCTCTTAGAACAGCACATTTCAGGAGCCGCTAAAGGGGTTGAAATATTGAAAGTGTTGTATATGGCATCCATAACTGTTTCCTCAGAAGACCTGCTATCAGCCTCGTCAGTTAGACGTTTCCTAAGTTGTTTGAGATGTCTTTTATGAGTAAATTGTGAACCCTTTATAATATATATCATGTTCCTGATTCTTTTTTAGATCGTCCCCATCTCCCCAAAAGATATTTTTTCTTTGAAGATTCTGAAAAAGACTTTATTTCTGGGATTATATCATTTTGGTGGGTATGATGCATGTTCTTCCAGGCTTTGTCTATTTCAGGAGTAGTTTGTAGTAAACAGACCATATCTGATGTGTGAACATCACTTTGGCTGGAGATTGTAAGGCTGGTTTTTTGTTATTAGGTGTAATCCTGTATACTTGAAAAAAATTGTTGGAGGACTTTTTCAGTTGGTGTAGCCCTAGATTTTTTCAAAGTTCTCTTCAAAGTATCCACAAATCTTTCAGCCTGTCAGTTAGACCTTGAATGGTATGGAGGGAACATGATGTGTTCAATCTGGTATGTTTCACAGAAGTCTCTGAATTCTCCAGACGTAAACTGACTTCCAATATTGGACACTAAGGTATCCACTACTCCGAATCTGGCGAACAGTTCATGTAGAAATTTTATAGTAATTTCTGTAGTTGGGTTTTTGCATCTGGGTACTTCAGGCCACTTCGAGAAACTGTTGACTACAATGAGGTAATAATATCCTTCAAGAGGGCTGGTGAAGTCAATAGGAATTCTAGACCATGGTAGGTCTGTTTTTGGCCAGGGATTGAATTTAATAGGAGGTGTCTTGGCTGCCAGGGCACAGCTTTTACATGATTTGACAGTGTTTTCTATATCTTTGTCCATGTTTGGCCAATGGACATAGCTACACATCAAACTTTTCATTCTAGTGCTCCCTGGGTGGCCAGCATGGAAATCTTTCAAGATATACTTCTGGAGTGTTGACAGAATCATGTTTTCCCAGTACAGTAATATATCATTGCATATAGAGAAGACGTCCTTTTCAAAAATGTTCACTTTTATTTGGTTGATATACTCATTGCAGAGAGCCTCTAGTTTTATTTGTTCAAGCGTCACTGAATGTTCCCTTACTGTATTACAAAGAGCAGTTTTTAATTCTCCTTCAGATTTAAGGAAGGCAATCATTGTATCTTCCAGTGGTTCTTTGTACTTGGGAATTAATCTTGACAATCTGTCCACATAGCCAAATTTTTTCAATGGTAGGTACTCTATTTTGAAGTAGTAACTTAACAGGATTGTACCCCATTTCTGCAGCCAGTTGGCTGTATGCATAGGAAGACCTTTTTTTGAGCCAAAAATGGTGTGTTGTGGCTTGTGATCTGTTTGTAGAATGAAGTGTTGACCGTAAATATAATGGTAGAACTTGCGAATCATTTTTTGCTGCAGGAAGCAAGGCTCTTGATGCGAGAGATATTGGTTTTAATGTCCCATCAGTCATTTTGTGGAGAATGCATGCTCCTACACCATATGAGCTAGCATTGCTGGCTACTATGATTTCCAAGTCCGGGTTGTAATTTGTGAGAAATAAGTCTGATGTCAGTATTTTCTTTATTTTTTCAAATAACTCCTGGCATTCTGCTATCCAATCCCAGGGTTTGTCTTTCTTTAATAGTTCATTTAGGGGGGCATGCAAATCATGCATGTTTTGTATGAATAGTTGGTAATAATTTGCTAGTCCAAGGAAGCTCTACAACATAGCAATGTTATCGGGCGCCGGTATGTCTTTAATCATGGCAGCTCGTTCAGGATGTGGTCTCCTGCCATCCTTGTTAATTATGTGTCCTAGGTTTTTGATTTTTTTCCATGAAAAAATCACATTTGGTCTCTTTAATTTTGAAACCATAGTCTTGTATCTTAGCAAAAACTTTGTGGATGTGATCCTTATGTTCGATTATGCTTTTACTATTCATCAGAATGTCATCTAAATAAGCAACTGAGAAGTCAAGGTCGCTCAGTTGGTGAAAAATTGCTGGCATGACCTTGACTTCAAACGGTAAGTGTTTGAATTCATATAATCCACAGTGCATATTTATACACAATAGCTTTGAACTCTCTTCTTCAATTGGAATTTGCAAATAAGTGTCGCAAAGGTCAATTTTCAAGAAAAATTTCCCACCATTTAGCTTCACAAATATATCTTCTGGACTAGGAAGAAGGTAATGACAGTCCTTCAAAGCAGCATTTAATCCTGTAGAAAAAAATCAGCGCAAATTTCTTTTTATATAGACCATTGGTACGGCCCATTTGCTGTACTCTAGCTTTGATAGAACTTCAGTTTTTACTAATCTGTCAAATTCCTTGTTGATTTGTTCCAACAAAGCAAAGGGCACATTTCATTTTTTTAACACTGGCTGGACATCGTTTTGTCGTTCAAATTTTGCCATCATCTTAGTATACCTTCCTAACCGACCAGAAAAAATTTCTGGATCAGCTTCCTTCAGTTCTTTTTTTTAGTTTTTTAGCTTTGGTATCTAAATTTTAAATTTTTTGGCAGAATGAATTTACAGGCAAGTCCCAAAGCTGGAATTGTGTCATCCAGTTGGTGCCAAATAGATTGTTAGTATTTTTCAGGATGAACAATTTTGATTTAAGAGTCTTCCCATTGAACATTGTATTAATAATCTATTCTCCCTCAAATTTAATTTTTTCCCATTACTGATTTTGCTAGATTTTATCATGATAGGCTTATCCAGTCTTTTCCATGTCTGCAAGTTTATGAGAGTCAAATCAGAACCCAAGTCTAGTTGAAATTCACACTTTTGTTTAACATTTTTACGTGCACGAATTTCTTGGTATTAGCACTGTCTAGTTTGTCTGACTTTGTATTTTTTATGTAGCTATTTGTTTTATTTTGAGATTGGCAATGCAAGCTTTTGTGTCCGACTTGGTTACATAGGAAGTACTTCTTGTTCTGGAAAGTACAATTTTTGTACTAGTGTAGAGCCCCACATCCAGAACATAGGTTAGGAAGCAAATTATTTTGGTTTTTCTTTGTTTCATTAGTTTTAGTGGGAGACTTTATTTGTTTCTTTTTGTAGCATATTTTTCTGATGTGAGCAATACGTGATTCTTCAATTTTTTTAGAATCCTGCTTTATGCTTACGTACCTTTGACAGTCTTCAGCAATCTGCTGTAGTGTTATATTTGGCTCATTTTCCAATTTGTTTAGTATTCTTCGCCTAATTTCGACATCTTTTGTTGAAACTAGCCCTTGCATGAATATCAAGCAGTTGAAGTTATCCATACTTAGCTCTGCAAGTCTGAAATCATTGCAGTGATTGTTTACTTCTGATTCAAAAGTGGTATAACCTTCCCCTTCCTTCCTAGTTAGATTAAGACATCTCCATTTCTTATGAAAAAGAGATGTCTTTGGACTGAAGAGTTCCATGAGTAATTTCACTGCTTCCGTGAATGTCAATTTGCTAGCCTTCTGGGGCTGAATGTAATTTATGAATTTTATGTGTTCAGTTGTGCCAAGTTTGCTCAGAAGATGAACTTTTTTCAAGTCACTCCAATTTGTGCAGTCCATAGTATATACGTTGTCATATCTCCTAAAATAAGATGTAAAGGTTACGTCTTCCCCAGGAAAGTATGAAAAATTCTATATCGTTTTCCAAATGGCATTTTGTGAAAAAGAAAATTCGTTTTTGATGGGACTACTACGGCTTGTCAGTTCTAAAACTTGCTTTTGAAATTTGAACTGTCTCTCTTGATTTTCCCTCTGAGTTTGCAGAAGTAATTTTTCTATTTTTTCCTGTTGAGAAAGCAGTTGTTTTTGCCACTTCTCTTCCATTCTTTCTTAGACCTGCAATTGCTGTGTATTCTGGTACTTTACCAGATCTAATAAAATACTTTTAAAATTCTCCAGGATTGGTGTGTCTTTTAAGAAAGAACTGAAAAGTATGTAATTTAACATAAAGAAAAACTTTACTTTTTTTTTGTCATTAAAAGAAAAAAAAACTTAGATTTTCCTTACCCGAGACGAGAAAAAGAAAAAAAAAAAAAAGAGTGCTTTTGTTCAAGGTGAATAAAACACAAAGCTATTGTTCTAAAAAAAAAAAAAAAAAAAGGTTTAGTGAGAATTTTCTTTTCATTAGAAAAAGAAACTGATTCTCGTAACTTGGAGTTTTGAGTTCCAGATCAGTGTATGGTAGTAACAGTTTTTTCTTCTTTTTTTTTCGGTTTTACTTTTCTGGTTTTGCCAGATGCTTTTCAAATGAAAAGAGTGTGACAAAAAATACAATTCCTCATACGTCTACTAATAAAATAAATTGGCAATTACCACATAGTACTTTTTTTTCCTTCAATTTTTTGTGTTATAAACAAAATTGGTAGAATTCTCGTTTGCTGATGATTTTTTCTCTGACAATCTTTTTGTGGTAGTACAAATCCTTGTTTGCCAATTATTTGCGTAAGACTAGTTTTTTCACTGGCTGGCTTTTCACATTTGTTCTTGTTTGCCAGTGTTTTAGAAGAGTTCCTTTTTTAATACTGGTGGTCCTCGCAAATCCTTTGTCACCAAGTTGTCGTGGCCTGTTAGGGGTCAGAAAGAAGACACAGAAAAAGAGAAAGTAGTTGGAACAAGAGTATTGAATAATACAAAATAAGAGTGTTAGTACAACAGGTAGACATGTCTATCTGAAACTATCAGGTTTGACTGCTGGGAGGAAGTCAGTATTTGTTATATGTCCCACCGACTGGACGAGTGTGGCACAAGGCCTTTTTTAGGTGGGTCTGTATGCAGGACTATAGCCCACCGGCTTAAAAAATGCCTCAGGCCCTGTCAGCATACTAAGCAATAAACCTAGCCTCTCCAAGGAGGGTTAGAGCCTAGGGGGACGGCGCACCTCGGCCAACTGCCACTGGAACCAGGACACACCCAACCAGACCCATGTACCGACCAAAGTGTGTCCCAGCCCAGCGCCTCTCAGAGAGTAGTGCATACGCTCCACTCTACTGGAAGGAAGTCTCTCCAAGAGTAAAATAGGGTTAGCATTTATGAAGGATGAAGAGTTCATTATCGTGTAGGTAGGTCCCCATAACAGTAAAATAATTAGAGAAAGAAGAATTGGGAGGATAAAAACAGCAAAAAGTTTGCATATAACCAGGATAAAAATTGGTAAAAGAGGATTTTAGGGTTGTGGAAATGGAAGTAGAAAAAATTGTGGGAATAGGAACCCTGGAAGCCTAATCTGGATGATAGGGCCATGTTACAAACATACAGCTAATATATATAATGAAAATTAGCTTACCTGGCGAAGCATCCAACAAGGGGACCTGGACCATTGCTGCCATGAGCAGAAGAGGAGGGAAGGGTGACTCCAATGTTGGCCCCTTTCTTACAATCAGACACATATTTTTTTTTCACCCACATTTCATCAAATGTTTTGCAATCTAAGTTTTTTCAATCACATCGAAGAATTACTATAAGTGTTACATAGCCAGATATGAACACGTGAAATAGACATAATGTTCATAAAATGTTCATAAACATATATAGGAATCTGAAAACACGAAATTGGTTCAGGTACGGAACTTTTATTTACCTTTTTAGGTTTAAGGTTTTTTGACATGAGGAGAGAGAGACACAATTTCTTTCTATGCTGACTATTCGATCTGAACCCCACTACGTGTGGCACATTTCGTAGACCCAAACTGGTCTCACCTCAGCGAGGTCCAAAAATCAACTTACCCATGCACTAAGCGATAGGTTCTCAGCCTAACTAAACTGAAAGGCAAGATATATAAAATGAAAAATGATAATATAAAAAAATTCCTCCGCAATTATATTACATAAGTTGATGTTTAAAATAACAGATTAGATTGTAATAAGAAAAAGTTAGACTGTCATACAATCCTCTTAGTTATGTCATTTAAATCACCATTTGTACCAACATGAGGATTGCAAGAAACACCTTTGGTTTCACACCTGTCCATGGAAGATCAAATTGTCCCTGATGTAACTAACATCAAGCAGCACTGAGTGAGAATTCAGTGTTATCAAGATAACTTGACCTTTGGGAGTAAATTTGACAAGCAAAGTTGCTTCTTGAGTGGGTCCAAAGTAGCACTCTCCACCAACTCCCAATATACTACCTTTCAAGACTGTGAAAGGTCACTGGACTGAAGAAGCTTACTAAAAGCCCTTCTGCATTTCTGGAAAAACAGCACTTCCCCTTTTGGCCTATGTCAGCATTTAGTCTTAGGGTAGGATTTCAGTTTAGAGAAGTTAGCTTTAACCTGTCTCCAAGCTGCATCACATATCAATGAGTGACTCAGGAATACCACCAGCCTTTCAGCAAGCTAATGGCTTTCAAAACCTGGCATTCCTAAGTTTCTATTACACAGCTGTTGGTGACAGACCTGCTAGCAAACCATTGGTTTACCACCCTTCCACAGGAGTGAGAAGATGGAACTTTTCAAGCAAACAGCAAAAGTACTGATAATGCATCAAAGACATCACATTCTGTCACTTTCCCCTTACAGCTAGCTACTTCTGACTCCTGTAAGTGGGAGAAGTTAGCTAAATAGCTATAAAACTCTTACATCAGGAGGTCTGGTAAATGGGTAAAAAGATCACAAAAATGTACCTGGAAGGCCTCACAAATCTTCCAATTCATTTGGAGTCTGTGTCCATCTAGGGAATTAATGTTTTCAATAAATCAAGGATACCATTGCAGTTCTTCTTACACGCATGTGTGTTATTTTTCACAGCTTTGATTGATGCTCTTTTTAGCCTCGATCTAACAATATATCCCTGGTAGCGTTTGCTAGACTTGCACTCCAGGTCCTGCCAAGCTAAATCAACTTTTAGGGGATTCCTCTTTCCACTGCCTGGGCCAACTTATTGTCTGACTTTAGTCTCTTTGCCCTATTTAAGGTAAGCTATAGGTAATATTTGAGGGTGAAGTTCTTAATCCTATATTTAAGGGATCTCCATCATTTATTCCTGGTAACTCCCTTCACTAATACACTCTGGATTATGTTTTTCAGCTGGTCCCAAAAATCCCATACCTCCAATAAAGAGGTATTAAACTTTTAGTAGCCGATAGGCTAGGCCTGTCACATATCACCTAAAAAAACTGCCCTCTGGAGAAAACATTAGCAAATATTTTCTCTGAAGGGCAGTTTTTTCCTCTCTTTAGAGAGTTTTTTTGTTTTATTTATTTATTTTTTTTTGGAGGAAGAGAAGTCACAGACAATCTCAGATGAACAAGTTACTCTGGCTTTTTCCTCTTCTTTTCTTCAGATAAAAAATGAGCAGAGCTGTTAGTCACAGTGAGTCAAAAGGAGAGGAAGGGTGTATACAGAGTTGGGCTTGGATGATAGATATAGAGGCTTGGGTAAGTGCCTTGTCAAATGTAGTGTTTGCGTCCTGTTTTATCGGACTTTGTGAGCTTTTCTTTTTTAATCATTTGCCCTTCTCGTCTTTGTGTCATCTTTTGGTGGATGCGGGTGTATGTGGATCCACCTTCTTGCTTTCTATTGTGGTTTTTTAGGGTTGGGTTTTCTCCTCTCTTTTGTATTGGTGCTTGTGGGTTGGTGATCTTGGTTTTTTGGTGATATGGTGGTGTTTATTATTTTTTTTTCTTCCCTGGAGAGTCAGAAGTAGCTAAGGTGGGGGTAGCTTTGTGTCCCCTTTTCATCACCTCAAACTAGCCTCGCCAAGCACTGTGGTTGTTTTCTCAGTGGTTTTAGTAGGTGTTGGTACACTCTCTTTAGTAAAAGCCTTCTTGGAATATGTATGTGTCATATGATCCTGTTGGCGACAGAACCTGTGGTGAGGCCATCTACTTTCCAAGACTATTATTAACTGCTGGCCACAGAAGGTCATGGTGTTCAAGATTACTGCAAAACTCACTCTACAGAGGCACATGGTTAGAGAGTAGTTTGGGTTGGGCATCTGTTTTTCTGTAGAGGAAGGTCACTGCTTCAATGTCCCCAAATTTGCTGAGGTAAGTAGCTAATACGTCACAGGGTAATTTGATCAGGATACTGACGATGGAGACGTTGGTCCTCTGAGTTCTCTGGTATTCTGTCTGCAGCTTATATAAGTTGGAGTTGATATCTTTTAGAGACAGCCTCACTGCCTCTTACTTGGTTGGAAGCAGGATGTCCCAAGTGGCAAAGCTTCTCCAGCAGATATATTGGCTGGCACACTATTGGCAAGGATGAATTTCTTGGTCTCTCATTTTAGGCTGATAAATCTATTTGGATTTTGCCTTCAAGGACATGAAGTACAAGATTCTGGCTGCCAAGGTGTCTTCTATTTCTAAGAATAGCAGGATGGTAGCGCTGTCAAAATACTGTAGATATTTCAGCATTTCAGTGAGGATCGGCAAGCTGTTCTGTGTTAATGCTTTAGTCAGGCTTCTGCTGGATGAAGGCAGGGAAGGCTATTCTGCCCCGATCTAGCTGACAGCTGCTAGCAATTGCTGCTGGTGCAGAGCTGAGGTTGTTAGGATGACCCTCTCTGGTTTTCTGGGTTAGGTCCTCTGGGTAACTGGAGACCTTGGCTAGTTCAAGCTGGGTATTGTCTGGGCTTTAGGAATGGCTCTTTAATCGAGATGTTGCCGCTACCTTTTGGGCCCTAAGGTTGGCCCCTTTTCCTGTATGGCCTGAGCTGTTGTCTCCAACTTCCTTTGCAGCCCTTAGGCTAGGCTGGCCACTTGAGTCAAGCTGTTATCTCCGACTACTTTCACAGCCCTTGTGTGAGCTGCTTGACCTGAGCTATTGTCTTTGGCTACCTTTTGGGCTATTGGGCTAGTCCCTGTCCCTAATTTGAATGCTTCTAACTTGAATAATGATACTCCAGAGTTGGCTAGAGCCACAGTCTCTGGGATTAAGCTTGCTTGATTATCTGTCAGGTCCATGTTGTCAAAAAGTTTTAGGCCCAACAGGGGCCTTGGGTAGTAAAAAATGCCCAAAGGAGTTAACAGATGTTTAGGCCTGCAGATTGCCTCCTAGGGGACTCATAAAAAACTTGAAGATTGCTCACTAGGGGACTTGTAAAGTTGGGTGTCCAAAGGGAATGAAGAAAAAAAAAAAGAATAGTTCAAAGAAGCCCAGGGGATGGGTGAAAGGAAGTAAGGTGCCTGTTTGGTGCAGTGAGGGAAAGTGTGACTGTACCCCTCCCCCCAACCTGGTCCTTGATGAGCATGAGTATGCACAAAAAAAAAAAAAAGAAAAGAAAAAAAAAAGCCAGACTTTTTTGAAAAGAAATAATATTGGTTTTCATCTGTATATTTGATATCTTATAGTTTTGAAATTAAATGTGGGATTTCTATGGGTACAGATACTACACTCTGATCATAGGCAGAAATGTAAAAGATTGACACTGATCCCAAACAGAATGCACAGGTACTACACTGATAATAAGCAGCAGTACCACTCCATATGTAAATAATTTTCCTGAGTATTTTAATGACTTGCTGTTTAGATAATTTGTGATATCACAGATTGTTTTATAAAATACATAAAAATTTTCATTTAATATATATATATATATATATATATATATATAATTGGAAAGAGTTTGTTAATCTTCTATGGACAGCCAAAACATTTGTTATAGAGTTACTAAATTTGATATATTTTATCTATTGGACTTGGGTATGTTTTAATGTAAAAAATGTTGAAAGTGGGTTTTTATGAGGAAGTCTCTAACAATCAACAATTAGAAGGAAGCCATGTTGCTTCATAATGTAATTAATTGTGCAGAATTTAAATTGCTAATCTTCAAAAGAAAAAAATTGTTCTTATTAAAATAATCATCATTAACATTTGAATAAAATCATTACCGATTAGATTTAGAGACAGTTCTTCAAAAAACAAATGTCACTCAAGTTTTTAAATCTATCTATGAAAATCTGAAATTTTTCACAAAATATTCACTTTCTAAAACAATATAAAAATATAGTTGTTAAATCTCTTTTCTGTTTAGTGGATTTATTTTTTATTGTAACAATTTGTTTCATATAAATTGTCAACAAAAATTGTAAAAAAGACATTTGGACATTCTGGATATTGGATGTATTTGACATTTGTGGAGATATAATTAACAGGTGACAAGTCAAAGTTCATCACAGCTGAAACAAGTCTGGGATACGTATAGGTATTTATTGATTGGCTAGGGGTAGTCACATCAGACTTTGTGAGATATCAATCATAGGCCTGATCAAATTAAAACATCAAATAACATGGGAGCCAAACTATAAATGCATGAGAAATTCAATGACTTGTCTCTGCTTTCATGTCAGATGCTATTTTTTTCAGATTGTCTCTCATCAGTTATCTGCAACAAAGCCCCCCCCCCCCCCGCTTCACTTTAGAAAAGAAACAACCTTGGGTAAAACCTGCTTTTGTGAGGAGGCTAGAAAAATACTTAAATTGTTTAGATAGTTCTTAGCATCATAAAAAATTAAAAGATGAAACTAAAAATAGACTGACATATAAAAAAATATATATTATATCGCATATCCTTTCACAGGTATCAAAACTGAAATACTATTCTCTATCTTTTCAACATGATAAATGACAATGTTTTATAGTATGTAGTTACCCAACCCCTTACCATGAGCAGGATGTGACACAAGGTCAAATTTTAAGCAGGGTACAATTGGTTTGAATTGAGTTTTCTTTCTACAAGACTGGTTGCCTAACCAAGGTTTGGTTTAGTAGGGTTTTATAGAATATCAACCATTGTAGGTTATTCAATACCAAATCCTAAAAAAAAAAAAAAGAGCCCAGGCTTGTTTATGAATCTTATCAACCAAATGTATTCACAAATCATATATATATATATATATATATGTGTGTGTGATTTGTGAACACATCTGGTTGTGAACACATTTGGTTGATAAGATTCATAAACAAGCCTGGGCTCTTTTTTTACACAGTTAAATGGATTCAAGTATTGCTATATAACAGTCACAATTTAACATCAGTCATTTGTTTGTACACATAGTTTGTTCTATTTCACCCATAGATAGGATCCTATCAGGTGCTACCACTCCAGCCCAACAAATGTTACAAAGTTGCAGAAGGTACTAGGAATTATCCCCTACATGGTGCCTTTCTTTCCTAGGTTTTCTTGTACCATAGCCATGATATGGCTATGTGTGAAACGTACATCAAATGTCCATAAAGATAGAACATAGGAATCTCGAAACACGAAAAACACTTACGACTTCTTTTATTACCTTTGAGTTTAAAGGTTCTTTGACATGAGGAGAGAGAGGCACAATCTTTCTATTCTGGATTTCAACTCTACTTTCTTCAAATTCCAAAAATCCTCCGTGCGCTTCTGGAGCATGATGTCATTCGCACTCGCTAGCCCCCGTTTCCCATCTCGGGCTATTGTGACATCTCTGAGTGATATGTCTGCTCTGCGCGTGCGTGAACACCTGTGTTAATGTTGCACCTAAGTAACCCACGCACTGAGCCAAAAGGTTCTCAGCCTAACTAAACCCAAAGGCATGAAACGAAATCCCTCGGCCATTATATTACATTCTGACCTTATGGCAAACCTAAGAGAACTCTTGAAAAAAGATGCTAGCTACAAGTTGGGCAATAGCCACCAGAAATCACTGCAAGAAATAAAGGACCTAATATTCAAAGAAATGCTGCTCCATTATTATGACATGTCTAAAAAGTCCATAATACAAGTTGACACATCTAGAGGCTTACGAGCAGCCTTAATCCAAGAAGGTAAACCTATAGAATTTGCCTCAAAATCTCTAACTGAAATAGAGAAGTTCTGTGCAAAAATTCAGTGGGAACCTTAGCCGTTGTTTTTGGCAGTGAACAATATCGGATGTACATTCACTGGTGTTCATTTGAGGTTGAAAGTGACCACAAACTCCTGGAAAGGATCTGCCTGAAGAACCTGACAGCAGCACCTCCCTGACTTCAATAAATGCTATCACATCTCCAAGAATACAACATGGTCATCAAATATCAACGAGGCAAAGAGATGCTGCTGGTAGATGGACTATCTAGACTTCCAAATAAGAAAAACAAAGAAGTCATTGATTTAGACCTTAAAGTGAATTTCATGCAATTCTCAACTGAGAAATTAGCGCAGATCCGTCAAGAAACGAATACCAACCTAACATTGTGTGATTTAAGGGACCGAATTCTACAAGGCTGGCCAGAAACTCTCAGAGAACTGCACAAAAATTTCAAGCCCTACTGGTCTTATTGAGACAATCTCTCAAGCAACAATGGCATACTGCTTAAAAGTGACAGGATATTGATCCCCGAATTAATGCAACCTGAAATAATGGAGAAAATACATTATAGTTACTAAGGGATTGACAAATACAAACTTAGAGCATAAAGCTACGTCATTTGGAGTGGCATAGATAGGGACATCAACAAGATAATACAGCAATATGCCACATATCAAGAGCACCAGAAGTTCCAAGGTGCCGAGACCCCTACACTACATGAAATCCCAGTGTGACCCTAGCAAATTATGGCCACTGATATTTTCAACCCGAAGGGACACAACTACCTCTTCATTGTGGACTTTTATACCAAATACCCCTTCATCCTCAAACTAAGGGAATTCTCCAGCCAGGAAGTCATCAGCCTGACCAAGCAAATTTTTGCCAAACAGGGAATACTAGAAAGGTTCATCAGTGACAATGGGTTGCATTTTAGCTCTCATTGCTTAAGGAATTTGCAAAATTATGGGACTTTGAATGCATCACCTTATCTCCCAGATACCCACAAATGAATGGCATGTCTGAATGGTTCATACAGACCGTCAAGTTAGCCATGAAAAAGGCCATGCTGAGCAACCAAGACATAGATATGAGCCTGCTATGTCTCTGATCAACTCCAATAGATCACATCATTCCATCCCCAGAAGAACTGCTATACAATTGGAAGCTGGTCTGCAACTTCCCTGCAAAATGCACCAACAACAATGCCTGAAAAGAGAAGATTTAAGATTGCCTACTCCAGTGACAACTCACACAGAAAAAACAGCATGATAAATGCACAAAAATTCTTCCTCGCCTCAGCAGGGGACAACTGGTTCAAGTACAAGATCAAGATACAAGAAATTGGACCCCGGCAATCGTCAGACAAGCCTACTCTGAACGGCAGTCCTATATCATTAAAACCCCAACAGGAGAGGTCCTTTGCAGAAACTTTAGGCAACTTAAGAAAGACTTCAACAATTCTGATAAGATACTGACACTACTTCCAAAATCTCTCAGCATCACACCAAACCCCCCACCCTCTAAAACTCCAAACATTCTAGTGAAACACCCAGCATACATGCCAACATCAATACACAATCTGAAATAACCACCGGATCTGCACACAAAATACAGTTCAGTGATAACATACCAACTGGAATAACCACCAGATTGGGGCGTGTTATACACCCCCCTCCGCATAAAACCTATAAAAAACTTTCATACATGAGAACTACCATATATGGACAACACTCATGAAAAGAGGCATGTCATAGTATGACTAGAGTTACCTCCCTGTAGATGCCAGTTTTGAAATAAGAGAGGGGGGGCTGCTAAAATGGCTACCCCTGTATAACTACACACGTGTCTTTGTTTCCTCTTTCAACTTATTACTAAAGCTATTACTACAAAAAAATATCATTACAGGGGGATCAGGAGGTTCATACCTTTCCCAAGAGTATCAGTCCAAAAGTGAACATAATAGCACAACTGGAGTTTGAACTCAATTTAGCCATTATACCAAGGGGACTTCTCTCTTCAACTTTACAATAATTATATCTAAATTCAACTAAAAAAATACACAAAAGTGTAGTATAACAAAGAGAAAACTAATTTTCAGTCATTTGTTTCTTTTTTATTGGATAGTTAGTAAAATCCCCAAATTACAAATCTGTTATTAGCCATAACTCACAAGTGACATACCAACACCTTCTTGGTGGAGGGAAAATTTAAAGAAATATGGCTGATGACTGAGTTGTAGCTACTTGAAGGTGTATAGCATGACAGAAAATGGATACAGTGACCTTAGTTCAAATCCTGGACAAAGCAGTTTGCATTTTATTTTCACCCTAATTCTCCTAGGAAAGGTATAAATCCATCTCTTCTTTCTTCAGCTATGGGTAAATAGTAGAACAGATTGGTTTCTTTAGACTTGGTATGGCAACCAGTCAAGGAGAAGGAAAAATCTTAGTTTAAACCAGTTGTACACTACTTAAAAATTGACCTTGTGGAGAGGTTGAGTAAATACATACTTGAAGACATAGTGTCTGGATATAACTGTTCACCTCTGGATTCTCAAATTATAATGCTATTTTTTAGACTTGAAGTCTCACAAAAAGCCATTATGTCCTGGGAAAGAAGCATAACAGTGAAGAAGAGAGGTCTACAATTGTTACCAGTATTAGTACTAAACTGCAATGATGCTAATAGTCTGCTTGAGAGACCCTTTATTTATCAAAATGATTGTGTATGTGACAGTAAGTTTGGGAAGTACATGAACTAGTACACAAAATCCAAAGTGAATGAAAAATAAAATAAGAAATTTTAATTTAATGAAATAATTTAAATTAAAAATACATGGAACTTTTTTAATGAAATAAATAATCTTTAGAAAAATGTAATTTATTAAAATCAACTTAGTTTGGTGTAAGGATAGAATTATGGATCCCCTTGTGAGATCTGAACTCACAATGGTCAGCTAGCCTAACTCATTAACCATTGCACCTTGTGTGGTGCCCAATTTTGGGGAAAATGTTGATTATGAAAATGATTCTATCACAGGTCATATATAGACAAGTAGCCTGAAGGATGTTTATTTGAAGATTTGGTTTATTTAAAGGCATATCAACTCTTTATGGGTTATTTAATGCCAGAATTTGATTCATTTGTAAATGTTTGTGATAACTATATTTTCCATGTTCCAGTATTTTTTTTGCATATTTTTGTCTCTAATCATTTATTTGCAGACATTTGTACGATTCCAAGAATTCCTATTTAATACTAATAATATATATAGTACTATATGGTTTTAAAGTAACTTTTCCTATTTAATAATATTTGTTAGTAGTTATACGGTTTTAAGTAACTATTCCTATTTAATAATATTTGTTTGCAGTTATATGGTTTAAAGTAACTATTCCTATTTAATAATATTTGTTTGCAGTTATACGGTTTTAAGTAACTATTCCTATTTAATAATATTTGTTTGCAGTTATATGGTTTAAAATAACTATTCCTATTTAATAATATTTGTTTGCAGTTATATGGTTTAAAGTAACTAATAATAATCCTTAGTTAACAATTACAGGTTCAAGTAACTATTTTTGATACAAATAATTTGCATACCATGAAATAGTTTCAAGTATTCTTATCTAATGTAAAGATAATTCTGTTAAATAATCATACGTTAGCACACAGTTATATGGTTTCACATATTCCTATCCAATAATAGTTTTCAAAAAATCTATTTGACCCATAGATGGGACCCTAACAGGTACTACCCCTCAGGGTCTAAGTAGATCTGGAATAATGGCAATGAAGGGGTACTTCACCGGATTCAGTTAAATGTCATACCCAGGATACCCCTTATTTTTGGCGGGGGTGAGGGTCTTACCCTTCTGTAAGGGATACAGTCAGCATATTCAAAGCCCGACCAATAAGGTTTCTTATGTAGTATCCAGGACATCCCTTTTTTGTCAGGGGAGTCTCACTCCTCTGCAAGAGATACAGCATATTCTAAACCCTGCTGACTGGACAGATGTATATTTGAAATCCCTGGCTTAGACAGACACAATATGGTGAATAAATAAGCTTTTTATTTGGATTGTAATTGTAATAATTTACATAAGATACAAATGTCAAATCTTAGTAATGTGTATGATGTTGGGGGATCAGTGATTTTGGTTGCATAAGTAAGGTTTTCTTGATTTGCATTTTGTAACAGCTCTAATTCTTTCTGTTTTTCACTTAATGTTTTTCGAAGTTGAGACATGCTAAGGTCAAATCCCCGGTGTTTGGCCCAGAAGAATGCCATCTCTTTCGTTTTTTTTAATTTTATAAGGGTTAGAGCACAATTGAAATTAAGGGAAGAATCACCAGCTTTAATCTGCAACCCTAATCGAAAACAATGAAGAGCTTCCTGAAACTGTCCTTTACACTGCAATAACACTCCAGTATTGTTATACACTGAACTGATAAGGGTATTTTGATAGTCTCTCTTGTATTTTAATTCCATTGGGTATGATGGGTCAGAGGTTGACTGATTTGTTAAACTTACTTTTTGGCGTTTGGGTAATGGCTGTAGTTCTGGTGAGGCTGGAATTAAATTGGCATCTTCATTTTTTATCATATTAGTAGCACTCTGTAAACAGCTAAAAACATTTTCTGTGTCCTGAAGATGAAAATATGCATCAGCCTTGTACAAAAGGGCACTTACCAAAATATCATTTACTGAAGATTGTTCTGATATACAATATTTAGTTTGGTTTGGAAAGTAGTTTCTTGAACTTATCTTTGAGTAGGAACGTTTTTTTGAGATTTCAGAATTGCTGAAGAGAAAGTCTTCTTCCTGATCAGAATGGCTATCATTGTCAAAGATGGTTGGTTCTTCAAAACTCTCAGAAAAGGATACTGATGAAAAATCAGAAATACAAGATAGTAGTAACCAGTTGCAAACTATAATGCATTCTGAGTAGCGTTCAGCAGACAACATGCAAAATGCTGCTTCCAAATGAATTTCCAGTATTCCTGGTATTGGTGTGGAATTATTGAAAGGGTCAGATGGTTGAATAACTGGAGTTTCCATAAGAAAGGTAAGAAGATCAAGAAAGTGTTCTGAAGCTTGAGAGAAATATCCAAGTTGAAGTGATCTGTGGCTCTGCAAGTACAAGGCATATAGCAGAGGTAAAGAATATGAAGGAGTCTTGGATATTATAAATCTGTTTAATTGAAACACTACATGCTCTTTTGGTTCATTTCCTTTGATTTCCAAAGCCTTTACAAGGTATTTCAGGCTATCAAGTTCAGCATCTACTTTCTGTTGGTGTCTGTAAACCAAAGTAACATTGTACAGAGGAAAGTGGAAAGAAAAGTTCTTTTTTAGTGATGACTGAAATTTCTGTATTCCACTCCAGTAATTTCCAAGTTTAAACAAACAACACCCTTCCATGTTTAGAACAAATGATTGCAAGAGGTCACCTGTAAAATTTTGTTCTGGACGATCTAAAACATCAAGAGCTTTTTGATACTCACCTTTTTTATATAAGCAATAAGCTTCAACATAACGTATATATGGTATCCAGGCGACATGGTTAATTTGCTTGGCTGTGTCACAATTAAATGTTCCTGTTCTTAACGCAATATCGAAGACTTGAAAAATAGCAGTCATATTGTCGCTTATAGTGACACAAACTGGATTCTGATTGGTTAATCCAAGTGACGCAGGAAGTGCAAATCGAATATCCCATTCAGTAATTTCATTGGAATTTTCTGCATGTAGCGTTTTAACCAATGCTTCCAGGTGTTGTTTTTCATCGGTTGAGACAACACACGACCATAAATGTAACAGCGGTTTAAGACAGCATAGAAGAGATTCGTTAATACCAATTTTTGAGAATTTGTGCTCTGTTTCATTATCAGATAACCAGGTACTGGGATATATATGAGTACCGAGAATGCGCTTCACGGTAATTTCAAGGTGTGAATTTAAATTCTCTCCAACAAATTTCTGGGTGGAATTCTCTTCTGATTGATACTTGGAGTTGAGTAGAATTAAGTTATAAAGTACAACACATTCTGTCATCAGAGCTAAATTATTTTCTGCCGAGTTGAAGCTCCTAATTTTGGTTAAAAGATTTTCTAATTTGACCTGAGTACTGTACGCGAAGTCTTTCACCGCCGAGACTGTTTGGGTGTATTGTTTAGATACAAGGCTACAAATAGCGATATTATTGTCTCTAACCCATTCCAAGAGGTCAAAGGTCTGGAACTGGATTTCTTCTAAAGTTTTTAAACACTGTGAATATTTGCCACATTCAAAATCTTCTAAAGAATTATTGATTAGGATATCTGTTGTTTTCGTTGTCATTTTTTGAGTTTAGGCGGGAATAAGGAGTGATCTCCCTTGAATGAAAAACTTGATTCTAAGAAAATCAAAACTAAAAATAAGATTTTTTGAATCATCAAAAGTTTAGTAAACAAGTAGGAGGAAAAAATGATTATTATCATTACTATTTCTAATAATATTAAATAAGGTGTAAAAAGCAGTTTATTTATTTGGTATCGTCAACTCTAAACTTTTTCAACCTTTCATTTTTAAACTTCATCCTGATTTTTTTGTTTTTACAAAATATGAAATAAATAAAATAAAATAAAGGAACTTGTCTCGAATAGTTGGCTGAGGAAATTGATCCATTGAAAATCATTTAAAGTCGGCTACAGGACATTAACGCGAATATTTACTCTGCTAGTTATTCTGGGCTACTACAAAAAAAAAAAAAATGGGGTGATATTCCATTTTTAAATTATGTAATTAAAAAACAATCAAATTGTACATTGCAATAATTTCTTTCAAAACAGAATTATTTTTTTCAAAATGAGAAAAAGACTTAATAACATTTTTTAAATTTGAGTATTTAGAATTTTTATTTAAAAAATGAGTCCACGTAAAAAAAAAAAAGGCTGGCCTCAAATTCTCCACATTTACCAACTTGATTTTATTATTTTATTTTTTACGTAAAGAAAGGAATTTAAATTGTTCTCATTGCATATTTTCTCGTATTTCCTGTCTTATTTGAATTTTTTTAGTTTTTATATAAGTTTGTATTTAAGGGCTTTATAGAAACAATCTTAGACCTGTATACATGTGTGTGTACAGTCAACAACGAAATTATTCGTACACCCAGGAATATTGAATATTTTGACCCATTTCTTAGATTTTAATACTCGTATGATGGCAGACTTTTTATATGTTCTTAAGTACAAAAAAGGAATATAAAACTCACTTTTGAGAAGGATAGATTAAATTTATTAAATATGAGAAGAAAAATAAACAAAAGAGGAAAAGACAAAATTATTCATACAGTATAAAAAAAATTGAACGATTTTCACTATATTAGTAGTCAATAGCATGCCCTCGCTTCTTTATAAATTGCTGCAATTGTCTTCTAAAGTTTTTGATATGATTTGAACCAGTGTTTTCTGGGATTTTCTTCCATTCTTCAATGGTTACACATTCTATTTTCTGAAAGTTTTTTGGTGAACGACGATTTATTTGAACTTTCAATTCTTGCCATAGATTTTCAATAGGATTCAAGTCAGGATTCATTGAAAGCCATAGTAGAATTGTAATCTTGTTCTGAAGCCACGCAGTCATTGATTTAGACGTATGTTTGCTCGAAAGTAAATCGCCGACCGAGATCAAGATTTTTCACTGACAGTTGTAGATTTTCATCCTGAAAAACGTCTTCAGATTTCATTATTCTTCTTATTGCAATTAATTGTCCATTCCCCCTTGAGCTAAAACAACCTGAAAATATCATCAAGCTGCCTCCATGTTTTCATGTTGGCATTGTGTTCTTTAGGAGGAAAACATCAACTTTCTTGTGCCAAATCTTCTGTATATGATTATGTCCAAAAAGTTCAATTGTTGTTTCATCACTCCATAGTACATACATATATGTATATACTTATACCTATGTGTATATGTATATGTTTGTATACTATTGGGAAAGGTTTAAATCCAATTATTCTCTTCTCAGCTGTGGGTAAATAGTGGGATAGACTTGACTCTTTAATCTTGATATAGCAACCCGTCTAGGAGAAGGAAAACTGAATTTAAACTAGTTGTTGACCTGGAGAGTGAAGGGCTCCACCCAGTTAATCCAGCCTAAGACACACTCTATAAGTAGCACCCCCATATCCAAACCAGGTTACAGGATCAATAAGAGTGAGAGAGACTTTTAAAATGTTAGACTTTGAATTTTATAAAAAAACACCCAATGCAGTAAAATCAGTAAATTTTACTGTTCAAGGCAAATTAGAAGGGTCTACTCACACGTTTTCCCTTGATTTTATCCTTTATTTTAAGCCACATATGGCCCAAAAACATGTCACATGAAACACTGAGAGTCATATGTGACTCTCAAAACAGTGAAAGAGTTTTAAAAAATAAGGGAAATCCATAAAATTGAATATTTTTGTTAGTAATTCTTTGGCACTAATTCTAAAATGAAAATAATTCATTGGTGCCTAACTGATGAGCAACTTCCTTTCTAAAACGTTTACTTAATTAGTCAACATTATATCGACTAAATACATTATACACTAATTTGTAAAGAGTCTGGTGACGATTATAATAAGAAGATTGTCAGGAAATTTGCAAAATGTTTTTGTAGAAAACTGACTGCAGGAGTGTCATTTTTATTCATTACACAACAGACCCAATAGTTTTAATGCTAGCTGCTGATTCTTGGTGTTGCAATGGAAAGAAGAAAAAAAAATTTGCACATTGTTTCAATATACTGTATATACTCATGTAATAAACGACTTTTTAAGACCAATTTTTCATCGTTCATTACACCCGACACATTTTTAAACTATTGAAGCTTGCCTTGTTTCTATTTATTTCCAAAAAGAGACAAATATAAAATTTAACAACTTTTGGTGAGCACAAGGCCCAAGGTTTTTTCGGGCGGGGGGGGGAGAAAAAAAAGGAGACTTTGTTGTTCTGGGAGCCCTAACTAGCCTCTTTCACGATCAGTCACACTATAATTTACTTCCACTATGATTTATTCCCATTTATCTCTAACGCGCAACAATCACCAGTATGGAACCTACTTAAAAACCCGGTGAAATGGAATAATATATGTATAATGATAATCATGATAAGGAAGGGAAGAAAATCTTCTGGGGGTAATTTTTGCAACAAAAAAACAAAAAACAAAAACAAAAGAAACTGAAGAACCATTTTGGTTTTTCTTCCATTCCCCCGTCTATGATATGGAGAGACGACTTTAATTTTTAGATGAAGCATTGTCACCCATTAATTTTGATTAGTATTATTTGATTTTTAGGCGTTTAAACAAATGCAACAGCCCTGTCGGCAAGGCCTAGAATATACCAACTGAACCCTCTTTAGAGGGGGGGGGTAAGACCCATCCCCAAATAGAGTGTTCTACGTGACATTAAACTTCAGTTTTGGAGCTTTTATTACCATTAATACCATATAATTAAGAATATTTGACTTGACGTTATAGGATTTACACTCCTATATTTATTAAATAGCTGGTGATGAGCACGTGGAGCAGAAAAATTCTACAAAAATAACATGCAAGACTCACATGTTCCCGAAACAGAAGTAGTGGTGTGTTGGTAAATTAAATAGTTTCGGGAACTTGATTGGACAGAATAGTCACGTGTTGGTGCGTTCAACTACGTCCGCACATTTTGTCCCGCACAAAGATAAATCTTACGTTTACAGCCGGTCACATGACATAGATACCAATATAGCCTACGCCTTCAAACTCTCTCTCTCTGACTTCTAGCTTGACAGCTCTTTCTCATGCCCTCGTACAGTCGCAGACATCTCGCCACGTATTACTTCAGACACGCAGCCTAAAATAGTAGCCAGCAAAAATACATTCATTGCCATAATGAAATTGGTATATTTGCCACACGCCAATATTTTCAACTTTGCATGGACGCCAAAGTCGCCTCACATATACAGATACACACGTTTAGTTAGCGAGCAGACGAATGCTTCGCTGCTATGTACCTTTTAGTTTCATCACATACACACACATACATATACGAAAGTAAGAACTGTTACCTTGTAGTGTTTTTTCTTAGTTTTTTAGTATATAAAATTGTTTTATGTTATCATGTTGTGAATTTTCTTTTGTTTGCGTTGTTCATTTTTTGTGTTGTAAATTTGTGGAGCGACGCTCGAAGTTTTGTTTCTAACAAAACCTCGAGAGAACTAAACGGCTAACTCATCCTCCACAGCGTCTTTACCCTTTACTCAGCTCTTGTGGAATAAAGTTAGAATAATAGATAAAGAAAAACATTGGTAAATAAGAAAACTTAAGGAATTAGCAAGTTTGCTAGGCCTATGATAGAGATTAATATAATCTGGGAACCAGTAATTAGGAAGGGGAGAGCAGTAACCCCAGAAATAAAAATGACAATTAAGATCAAAAATACATCAGGCAGACAATTAAGACTTTAGGTTTATAAGTCTTCAAAATCCAGTCTGAAATGTCCATTTGGATACATGGCTGAGAGTGTTAAGACATAAAGTCAAATATCCTTGCAGACTACTAACTGGAAAACAACCAGCAAATTTTTAACACCTTGTCTGGGAGACGCAACTATTTCTTTTGGATTCAGGAAGAATTTCCTTCACCCACAATGGTTGTTGAACACAGAAATAAAACTAAAATTAAAAAGATATCTCCTCTCTCCGTCTCCTTCCTTTGCAGCCTTCACAGACAAGAAGATGTCACCGAATTAAGTTGGGGTTAGAAGAAACCAACGGAGTCAGATATCAAAAACCAAAACTCAAACCAAACGAATAAAGCAACAAAATCTACGTCAGCCCCATACATTCCTCTTCAGGGGCGCTTCGGACACCAAGCAATAAACTCAGCCCTGTTCCTTTCAGACAAGGAGGCAGGTACTGCCTAAGGAGAAGGAACCCTTGGGACCAGGTGATTAACTTATAACCATCTCAGCGTGAATGCCAAGTGAGCCCTAGAATGCCAGGTACATTTGGGCCTTTGGTATGATTAGTGGTGGTCATTTTACTGCCTCTATTTATTTCACTAAAAGGGGTAGTCCCTGTGGCGTAGTGGCTAACATGATTGCTTGCAAAATTAAAAACAAAACCAATCACATCACATTCATTAAGTGAGTTGAAAACTTTGTACACTCTTAGCGCCCGTGCATCGTACGGACCAGTTGCTAAGTACGGTAAACTCATTTTTAGACGTGGTAAGGAAGTTCAATTTAGTCTGGCACAGAGTTACAATAATAAAATGGTGCCTCAGCAACTAATAGAACCAATTAGTGCCTGTAAGACCAGATTGTTAACATGTACTTTATGCTTAAACTCTAGCTTTGTCGGGCCCAAAGCTTTCTCGATCCCATTTTTATATCTTATGCTATAACATTTATAACGTTTACAAATTACATTTACTGGCAGATTCTGTGAACTTAGAGCTAAAAACAAGACAAATCTTTAAAAAAATGTCATGGTTGATATCGCTTTCAATGTAACATTTTATTTTATTTATTCGTCCCAATTGAAGAAAGCGGCAAACTTTCCCGGGTAAAAAGTTGTTTATTACTTTCTTTTTATCGGTCACATGATCAGAGATGAAATTAGTCGTAAAAACTAAAAACAACAAAATTCAAGAGCAATAAATTATTAAAGGAATGAAAAAAAATTGTGTGTTAAATTAATTCTTAAAACGAAGAAGTAAGGGTTAGCTCCTTTAGAAAACAATCTCAGATTAAAGTCGAATCAGCATATTGCAGTAAAAATTGTTATTCATTGTTTCTAAAAAAAACTCATTACCACGTGTCACTGATAAAAATATCACTTCCTTCTATGACATAATGCAATAATGGTTCGTCCCCTCTTGAAAATTTTCTGTCAATTTTCGTAAATTCATTAAACTATTGATACCATTAATATTGATATTTTAAAATAAATGTAGTGGTTAATTTCTAGTTACAAGATATATTTCAGAAATTATTTTTAAAGGTATTTACAAGAAACTACTACAATTTGCGTGCTCGCGCTCAATGCAATAACTGCTCCCGTGAATATCCGGTTCCCTGCCTTCACAGCTGCAGCTGGTGGGACTATCTCCACCTCTGTTGCGGCTGGTAGGTAAATTAATAGAAAAAAACAAAACAAAACACGGCTTGAAAATGGCCTTTCTGGAGTCGTGTAACGCCAACGAGAGGGAGAGGTAAGTAAAATACACCATATTTTGTGTAGGTGGTGATTTTAGGTGTCAATTTTGATCTTTGTTTTATCTTAAGGGAATCTTTGAATGTCGATGTGTTATACGACGCAACAACACAGCCAATGAAAAATAAATAATAACAAAAAATAAATCTGAATATTGTTTTTAAAGCTTCGTTTCAACCTCTGCAAATAGTAAATGAAGAATAATGGTTTTATTCTAGTAAGAAAATATCGATGTTTTAAAAAAAATTCTTTTTGAGGAAATATAATTAATAATTTAGGCTCTTAGACACGGGCATAGTAACGAAAGAAAAAGACTAGGGAGAAAAAAAATACACACACACACTATATATATATATATATATATATATATATATATATATATATATATATATATATATAATTAGTGAACCTCAAGAATGTATTATTTAATAATTTTGACTTAAAAAATCTTAAATATATTTTAATTAATAATTCCGACATTAGAGAATTTATTGAAAGTATAAAGAAAAAAATTCTTTAAAAAAATATGCATTTAGCTTTACTGAATGAATAATTATTACAATTTTGATTTTTAGTTCTTTTAATATATTTGTTATTTAAATTTATTTCTAGTGTATTAAAATAAATGACATTAGTTTCCGATCTTGCTTCATATCTGTAATTTCTTATATTTAAAAACCTAAAATATTCTTTTAGTCAAGAAGTTATTAAAGCATAAATTGTATTTTGACAACCTGACAAAAATGCCGTTATTATTTATTTATTTATATTTTAGTGACGGTATTTTTTGTTGTTGATTCTAATTAAAGTTTTTATTCATTTATTAAATCTTAAATTTAACGAAACCGGCTAATCTGCTTTAATCAATTAAATCATTTAATGTTTTTACTACTGTGTTTTCAGCCTGTTGCTCTATAAGAAACATTTTATTAAATTAGCTTAGTAGAGAAAAAAATCTTATCGTTATCAAAAGTTTTAATTCTATTTGTCAACTTCAAGTACCAGATAATTATTTATCTATTTTTGATATTGCATTTTTTTTTTACATATTCATCATTGTTGATATTACAATAATCGTTAGTTGAGGTTGATATATAATCGTAAATGGAAATTACCATACATTGTGAAATAAAAGCAGATTTTTAAAAATACACTTTAATTAATTTGCCCTTTTTTTCTGCTAACTTAAAAAGATACCAAATATTTTAAAATGTCTTATTCGTTATTTTGCCTGCTTTCTTTATCTTAATTTCGAATAATAAAAAAAATGAAAGCAAGAAGCTGGTTAAAATTTCGTTATGTTTACGTTTTTAATATGTATATTTTTTAATGGAATGATGACATAAAACAACAGTTTCATCTGTTTTCTAATGTCGCTTAGCAACATTTCAGGATGAGATCATCATATGAAATAAATTGTTAAAATTTATGCAAAGAGAGTGATTGTTGCTGTTTTTAGAAATACAGGTGTCCTAAATATTGCGTCTGCTAGGCGGAAGTACGTAATTCTCAGGTACATCTTCTTATCCCAACCTGATAATTTTTGGCTTCATCTTATCTAGATCATCGACTTAGATCAATTTTCACTAGTCTTCATTAATCACAAATCAAATTATTCGTCTTGATATAATGTCTTATTGATATGTCACAATAGTTGACTGAGTGAACATTTAGACATTAACTTCGCCAAAGCCAGTAGAAATGAAATCAGTCTTAATTTCATGGTAAACCTTGACAGGAACCAATAAAAATTTTTAGGAAATCAGTCATTGTATTTTTGTATTTGGAAAGTTTTAATAGGTCAAATTTAATTCCTAACTTTATTTAGAGGGAGTAAATCAACTAAAAATATTCTTTATTTCATTCAACTTAAACAAGAGAAAACAGAAAACTACTTGAAATAACAATGAATGACTTCACGTAGATACATACAGTTGCCAATATAAGCCACAAAATATAGATTTTCCCATTTAAAAACATGTGCATAACAAACAGTTCATATGAACAAAGCAATTACTTTTTGTTAGAATGAATTTTAAAGTCATTTCATAATTTGAATAAAAAAAAAATAAGTTAAGAAATGCACAAAACATTTGGAAATTTTTGTATTCACAGGAACTTCAATTATAAAAAACAAACCTTGAGTATTATTGATTATATAGTTTATATTTTTAATGAGAACTAGGGTTTTCGTTGTAACATCGATTTGTGAGAATAGTGATATTTCTATTTTAGAAGGATTCTAATTAGTATTTCATAATTATTTTCGTTATATCGATAACTTGGAAGATTAAAAAAAGACATTCAACATTAATGCAGACCTGAAAATTTTCAATCTGTTGTAAATTGGATTGGAAATTGCTTCCTTCTCTAAATTAGAGCAATTTTAAGTGTATTGTGTTGTTGAAAATCTTAATATGCTGTTTTTGCTGGGTTACGGTTATATATATAAAAATTTGAGTAATATGTAAATAAATGATGAAATTATAAGTTATGCAAAGTTGAAATTGTTAAAAAAATCTTTATAAATTCATCGTTATAATTTAACTGTGATCAGATAGAAATAAATATTTGTTTGCTTAGATTAATAAATCTGATGTAAAAAAAAGTTGCAATTTAAAATAAAAAAAACCCCAAACAAACTTAATTAAATTTTATTTGGGTTATTAGTTTTCATTTTATATATACGAGGAAGTGTGTGTATGTGTGATGAAATGCTCTCAGCTGAAGAGAATCTCGTTTACATAATCTTGGAAGGGTTAAATAAACCTGACAATGTGCCAAGTGTGTTGAAAATTTTGATGAATATGAGGAGTAATATGTACATTTCATGGTACGAAGTCATCGCCTTTTTGGTCAGGCCTTTCAGTAGGTTTTTAGGTATTTATTTGGCTCCCCGTGAGACCAAAATGTGACACAAGGTTGGTTTAATGTGTATGTGGAGAGGGAGCATAAGCTATCCTCTCGCAGAGGATGCAGAATTGCTTAGTTCCGTCGGCATTGCCCATTCTCAGGCGCCGGACCATAAACCAAGTGTTTTGGGGCGAGAAGGTTCCCTGGGATTAAGCCGATTATTTTACTCGCCCACCCAGCAAAATTTGTCAGTATCTCCCTGTTAATTTAAATTTTATTTATTCATTTTTACTTGTTCATTAATAGATTTTGAAAATTCATTATTGATTATTGTCAGAAATTATAAGACATTTTGAGAAAGGAAAAAATTGATTGGTATATAAAAAGTGTTAAGTTCTTAAGTTTCTAAGGGAAAAAAAGGCTACATTTCTATGGGTTGCTTGATGCAGAGAATGAAGTTTATTTAGAAAGTTTGTGGGCGTGTTTCCTGTGGCACAGTGACTAACGTGCTGGACAGTGATATCGTTGTAAACGAGTTTGAACTTCAGTCGTATTATTACGTTTTTTTCCGGACTAATACATTTGGGAAAATATAAACCTTCATATCCTCCAGCCATGGGTTAAATAGTATCATTGCTATTCTTCTACAAGGATGACTTAGGCATTGAATAATCCACGACATGCTATTAAACAAAGAAACCAAACCAATTAGAAAGTCAAGTGTTGCGGAGTAGTTTATTACTGTCTTTTCTGTTTTTCATTTCATTTATTTATTTTGCTGATTTTTTTGTGTGTTGTTCTTTGTTTTTTTTTCTTTTGTGTGTAGTATCTATCTATCTATCTATCTATCTATCTATCTATCTATCTATCTTCAAAACATGCTGATAATACAGATTACTTTGACTCTCTCTCTCTCTCGTTATCCTTCTCTATCAGCCATTGCTCTTGTTAAGTTTTCTAGACGGCATTTACTGTCCGTACAGAGCTGATGAATGCAAGTTTTTGATGGTTGGTCAGCACTGGTGTGTCTATGTATAGTATTCCATTGGAAAACATTGCTTATTTCTCCAGCAGTGCCTAGCTTATATTGCTATCATAAATGTTTTGTGAGATGGGAAGTAAGTGGCCGTACATATGCTGTTTTGTAGAGTGCTACTTCCAGGATCTTTTCAAAACAGCATGTGGCATCCTTATGTAGTTTCCATCTTTTGTTAAAGTTTCTGTGGTGCATCCATACAATAGTACTTATTTTATTGAAGAGGTAGGATTTCCATTTGGTTGTTAACCTGTCAATAGCGATCCATGCTTTTCCTATACATATGTTTACATTATTATCAGTAGATGAGATATTGCTACCAAGGTATATGAACTGATATACTGATTTCAGTGGCTTGCCATTTAATGAGGCGATGACATCATTTTGATTAAAACACATGACCTCTGTTCTATCTGAGTTTATGCAGAGCAAGAGCAATGCTTCTTGCTGCCAGAGATTTGACTTGAGCTTGTGCATTTTGCAATAAGTGCTTGGTCATCTGCACGGTTAGCATCAGTAAGATTCTGGGAGATATCATCTGCTTCTTGCTTTTCTAGTGTGAAACCATTTTCTTTCAAATATATCTATATAGTTCACATACCCTTAGTATGTTTTGGTATTTTGGAGAGTTAAGTAGAAGGTTATCTTGCATGGTAAGATGATACTTCCCTTAAAATTACTTCATTTTGTAGTGTGATCTTTTAAATGAAGATATTTATTATTCTTGGAGGTGCCTGTGGTATAATGGTTATCGTCGTAGGAAATGGACATGGCGACACGAGTTCAAATCCTGGACGAGGCTGATTGCATTTCACATAGCACTAATACCCTTGGGAAAGGTATGAATCCAATTATTCTCCCTCCAGCTATGGATAAATAGTAGGGCAGACTAGGTTCTTCAGCCTTAGTGAGGCAACTAGTCTAGGAGAAGGAAAACTCTGAATTCAAACCTGTTAAACTTCGCTTAAAAAATTGACCTTGTGTCATATCCTGCCTGAGCGGAGGGGTTGGTAAATATGGATATTTATTATTCTGAATATTTCTTGTGTAATGAAATGTCTAATAGCAGTTTGTGAACTTTAGCCACTGATTTTCTAGTCTAGTGGTAGAAGTTAAAAAGTAAAACTCTTATAGCTTTAGTTTCAGCTGAGAGATTTTGCTTTATTGCCCAAATATAACCAAATTTCTAATAAAAAATGAAGAGAAATAAGAGTTTGAACAAGGGATAAAGATTCAGATTTCATAATTGTACGAGTCAAAAGAGGAACAAGCTCACTTTATTTAATTTCATTATCACATTTTCTAACCATAGAGAAAGAGCAGGAGTGTTGCTCATTGGATAGTTGTTAGTCACTTTATATACATTCCACCATTCCATAGTTAAACCCATGTGATCATGACATACCCATAAGTCTTGAGACTAATTTATTACTGAGTCCCTTAAATATACCATATACAGTATCACCCATGAATAAGTACACTACTAATGTTTTTATTTTTTCATGAAAAGCTAATTTTCTTTTAAGCTAAACAGGATTTTATTATTCCTTGTGAAACATTATACGATGAAAATGGATATTATTTGGTACTATTATTTCCAAACTCTACAGCATTGAGACTGTAACCAGAAATAAAATTGCTTAAATATATATTAGAGTTGTGGTCAATTTTGGAATAGTACATCTTCATATTTTTGGATAGAGAATTTCAATGCTATAGTTTGATGATATATATTATTCATATTGGTGGTATAATGTTCCAACCTGGTATCTTTGATTTAGAAGAAAATATTTTATAAAGAATTGTTAGAGGTATACTTATTTATTGATGGTACCGTATAGAAATTTTTGTTAATTTATATTACTGAATATATTATACCAGGGACCATTTTAAGTTTTGGTAATGTGAGGTCATTTTGTTGTCTTAATTGTTACTGGGAGTGTCAGTGTAAGTTGTTGCTTAAGCCCCTAAAACTCATATAAATGTGTAGAGTTTCAGTGACTGTCTACTGAAAGTATGATAATGTAATGCTGAAGTACACATAGATTTGTGTTCCAGCAAAAGACTACTGATATTTTATCTGTTTGCTTATATAGATTTTGGATAGGCTTCAAAAATACATTTTAGCAGTACATATGATTGGATATAAAATGTATTTAATATTTCATCACCAAATCTTAGCCTGTTGCTTGAATGTGCTTCCTGGATATCCTATCTGGTTAAAAAAATAATCTTACTATTTTGTCTTTGACTCTCAGTATTGGTGGGTTACTATTCATCTTTATTTTTATGTGATGTATTATATTTATTTTTGTATATAAATTAAACTTTTTAGGCAGGTGTACAAGTTACTCAATTGATTTGCTAGTTTTTTCTCCCTGCAAACTGAGAATAAGCAAAAATTCCTCCTTTCACCATTAATTATGGCTAATAATGGATCTAAATTTAGTTTAAGATAAGAATGCTGAGTTAGTCATTATTAGTTTAGAAAAGCTGCTGAATAAACTAGACAATCGCAACTATATAGAAGATTGATAATTTGGCGCTTGGACAGAATAGCCCCTGCTCCATTGAAATTTACATTTTTATTTGAATGAATATTCTGTAGTATTAACAAAATGTTAGTATAGCTTTAAATAGAGCATTCATCATAAGTTTTGAAAAGGACCTTTTTTGATCACATTTCGTCTGTGTTGATTGCATCTTATAATGTTCTCTGACAAGATGTGATCATAAAAAGATCTTTTTCGGAACTTATGATATATACTCTATTTAAAGCTATACTCAAAAAAGTTTTATTTAGATTTGTCTAAAAATATATACACACACATTAACAATGCAGATCAAACTAATTTTCAGTCATTTGCTTCAAATTTTTTACAGAACAATTAAGTCCCAAAATTGTCTTCAGCAAGCTACAATTTTGCCATCAGTCATATTCTTTAGTCTTTCTCCCCCCCATAAAGTAAGGGGTTGATATGTCACCTTTGAGTGGCCAATTTGTAATTTTGGGACTCAATTGTAATTGCTCAGTAAAAAATGAAGCACATGACTGAAATTTAGTTGTGGCTGTAAGTATTACACTTGTATATATTTTTTAAGGTAAATTTAGATAAAAATAAATGTAATTTTTCTTTTTTCTTTTTTTTGTGTATTTAGGGTGGGTAATAAAAAGCATTTTCTGTCCCTCAGTGCCATTTTCCAAAATGCTGGGAATGTGAAGTCTTTACTATAATCTAAAGAAAAAAAAAAAAGAAAAAAATTGTTTTATTTTTCTATGAACCTTCAAATTAAACATACTCAGCTTATTTTTCATTTTTGAAAATATACATTACCCTTTAATGTTAAATATTCCATAGATGGAGAAAAAGTTGAGGTTTAATTATCATGTTACTCAAAAGATGGCTAATTAATGCTTGGATATTATCTGTTAAATATTCATAATTATAAATGATATGTATTGCTAAAAAATGTTGTTTTAATTAATGTAATAGCATTTATTCTTTTACTGTTTATTAACTACTTAGTTCCACATCTGTTTTCAGTTGTTGTGTGAACAAGTACATTTCATGTAAAACATATTTTTTATATAACATATTCTCATCTTATACAAAGACTGGAAGTAGTTTTCTGAAGTCACTGAAACTATGAGGCATGAACAGTAATTCAATATGATTAGTTACTTAGAAGTTTTAATTTTTGGATTTTTTTTATATGTATAGGGGGAGGGATTGTGTCATGTGATGATTTTGAAAATCATCCCAAGTATTTTATGAATGTGTGTGGGTGTGTATATATACATCGGTAAACCAGGAAATCTGTATTATTTATAGTTATGAAAAGGGTCATTAGGATTCAAAGAATTATTTGGACAGTTGAATTGCTTGTATCTGTGGTCAATTAAACTTTGGATTTGGACTTATTTATGTACCAATGTATCCTTAGTAAATAGCTATATATTTGTATATATAAATATAAAAGTTATATGAACTAAATTCAAAATTAGCACATGTAGTGTATGTATTGATGTCTATATTGCTCATATATTGAGGAAAAGTTGATATAAGTTGGCAATTGTAGTCGAGGGCGACCCGAAGGCTCCCTTTTCAATAGCTACTACACAAAGGTGTAGGAGAGGGCGCTACTCCTTTCCTTGGATTGCTCCACTTTACCCTTGATATGTATCTTATAATGCTGAATGTTAAGCAAGGAGGTATCAAGTACCTTCTTTTTTTTTTTGTCTCTGGTATGACTCAACCTGGGATTGAACCCCAGTCTTCCAGGCCATTGGCAAACACTCTACCCACTAGGCCAATATATCCATATAATTGAAAAAACTCAACAAACCATCATTTGGCTATTACAAATTTATTTCAGCTTGCAATTCTATAAAAGAGACCAGCTTCTTTAGATAGCCATTACACAAGGAAGAGAAAAAAACAATTTTTTTCAATGGACTTGTACTCTTTTTTTTTTTTTTTTTTTTTTTTAAATAGAGAGGGAGCAAAAAGATTTATAAGAATCCTTTTATATATTCTCTAACAGAATCATTCTTAACTCATCTTCTTTGGATATTACATATATAAGGAAATTATAACGTTGCAATTAAAAAACAAATTTTTTTTACTGGTCCCATAAGTGGGCATAATTGTAGCGTGTTTACTCATGTAGCATGTCTTAGGCAGGAATAGCTTGGCAGAACACATCTCTCTCTAGCTCTACAGTTGGTTTGAATTCATAGTTTCCATTCTCCCAAACTAGTTGCCATACCAAGGCCAAAGAATTCAGTCTGCCCTACTATTTACCCATAGCTAGAGGGAGAAGAGGTGGATTCGTGGCTTTTGCAAAGGCATAAGTGCTATGTGAAATGCATATAGCCCCCCCCCAGGATTTGAATCTATGATGATTGCTGTTGCATTTTGAGCACCTTGTGATATAAAGCAATAAAAATAAGATGACAAAAATATTCTATTTCTAATTCTTCAGTTGGCCTAAAAAAATTAGATCAGCAGACAAATTATTGAGAGTTATTTTATTTTTTCTGTGTCTATCATTAACCTTCACTTCAAACAACATCCGCTTTTTTTCCCCCTCTGAAATGATTTCACAACAGCAAAGGACATTTTGTTTTAATCATTTTAATTATTTCATTCTTGAATGAAAATTGATCTTATGTAATTCTTAAAGTTTAGTATTACATTTCTGTTCATTTAACATTTTTTCATTTTCATTCTAAAAATTCTTTTCGCATATTCACATTCTTTTTTCACTACTTATGCTATTAACAAACTTCATAAAAAAATCCCTCAAAATTATTGTTTTTCATTTATATTTTGACTGTTATATTCTTTGGCCTTCTTCAAATGTAATATGCACCTCTGTAAGGAAAAAGATTCTTGTTCTGCTCTATTTTCTTAGCAAAGCAAAACCATATTTAACAGAATTTTGAATATGTAGCCTATTGATGATGGGGGTGGGGAGGCATTTATTTTACATGAATATTTTTTTCAACATAATCTCTTAACCCTTTGATAAGCAGTGGAAAATATTGAATCAGATAAAATTAAAAATGAATTTAAAAAAAATTGTAATAATAAATTATAAAAAAAATGTTAAATTGCAAATGTTTGCACATTGTTTACTCATTTTTAATAGACAGACAATAAAGAATAATTTTTCTGTGAAAAAAAAACCCTTTCTTTTCTTCCATACTTAAACAAAAAAACAAATTTCAACAACTTTAAGCATAAAATGATTTTATAAAGATAAATTATTGAATCAACATGAGAAAAGAAAATGGCCCACTATGGTATTAATTTTTGAAAGTATATTATTAATTTAATAAGAAGTTAAAAATAGCATAAAAATGTCTTGCTTTATGTAAAATCCTGTTTTTTATGGTAACATGAAGCATTATTTAAGGAATAAATATTTTAAAGGTTATTTTATTCATTTTTTTTTCTTTTTAAGGTAATTTCAAACTTGAATCAATATTGATAAAAAAAGGACATAAAGCATAAAATAATGAAAAATTATTAAATTAAAGTGGAAAAACATTGGTACTTCAGAAATATGCTGTTGTATTTTTAAGTATAAAAGAACATTTTGTTAACATATGAAGTTAAATCTTCTTTAAATATTAATTTAATTGTGATATTGTCCTTCCTTCAATTATTTGAAAGTGAAAAAGAAAAGATTAAGAGAGAGAAATAGTGTATTCTACTTAATTGCTGTCTGTCTTGTTTTAAGTGTCATTGTGTAATGCTTCATGTTACCATAAAAAACAGGATTTCTCATGAAACTGTAGTGAGATTGAATGATCCATATGAAACTTTAAGTAATAGACTTTAAGAATACATAAATTTAGATATTTTAAGTTTTAGACCTGCTCTGTCATTGTGGCATCAAGGACTTTTTTAATGGACTTTTCTTATAAGCATCTGATCTTTTATTATTTTTACTTCTTGTGAGTTTTTCCGACCAGCATTAGCTGGTAGTCTTTCACTGGAGTCTGAGTGACAGCAAGTCTCCTCAGGTTTCCAGGACTCTTCTCAGTATTCTAGCCAGTCTTGACAATGCTGTAGTCTTGATGGTCTTGATTCTGCCTCTGATTTCTATTTCCTCCAGTCTTATTTCTAAGCCTTTGAGGACCATTCCAAGTTCACAAACAACAGTACTGTCACCCTCATCTTCCTCAGTTTTTTTCAATTCTCTGGCAAGGTCCAAGTATATTTGTTTATCTTTACACTTTCTTTTACTACCTTCTGGTAAAATCTTCTAGATGACAAGTTCTTTTTTCTTTGTTAATCAATACTAGGTTTGGTCTTCTGGCTGGGATTAGGTAATCCGTTTATATCTTGAAATTCCAGAGAATTTTATGCACCTCATTCTCTAGGATGGTTTCTAGTGTGTGCATATACCATTTCGTAGTATGGTCAAATTTTAATCTCTTGCACAATTCCCAGTGGATCATCTTTCTCACCCATTCATGCCTAGTCTTGTATTCCTTTAGTGCTAATTTATTCTATTCACTTATGTGATTAACTGTATATTATTGTATTATATATATATATATATATATATATATATATATATATATAAGTTGGCAACTGTAGTTGTGGGTGACCCGAAGGCTCCCTTTTCGATAGCTATTACACCAAGGTGTAGGGGAGGGTGCTACTCCTTTCCCTGGATTGCTCCACTTTACCCTTGATCCATACCTTATAATGCTTGAGTTTTTGGTATGACTTGACCTGGGATTGAACAACACTCTAACCATCATGCCAATGTCTGGTTATATATATATACACACAAATTGCATATGAAAAGAAAGCTAAAATGTGCTCAATATTTTTATTGCAGGGCAAGTTTAAAACCTAAAATTTAAAATTATAATACCTTGTTACTCCTTCCATTATTCTAAGTTTCATGTGGGAGCAGAATTATCAGATTGGAAATTATATATATAGTAGCAGCCATAAGTTAAGGAACAGAACAACAACAAATATTTAAATGATTATTACTTGAAAAAATTTGGATGTATGTTTATGAAATTTTCCCAAAATATACTTGGAACATATATAGATTTACTACATATAAAGTTTTCTAAATTTTTTTTTACAGTAAATTAATAATGAACTAAAAAAAAAACAAAAATATACATTTTGCCATGGTCAAAAGTTAAGGAATGCTGTTGAATTATATAGTAATTTATGTAATTTTTAAACAACTTGATTTCTAATTTTGATTTATAGTCAACTGTCATACATCGTTGGAACCATTTTTAGGCAAAATGGAGATGAAAGCACATAATTGTTTAAATCTAGAAGAGAAAAAGCTCATTTTTGTAAATCACGAAGAAGGCAAATCATATTCCAAAATTGCTGGCATCGTATGAAGGTCAAAAATGTTGTTTACTATGTAATCAGTAGATTTAAGGCTGACAAGACATTTGAACCAAAATCCAGAACTGGAAGGCCTCCTATGACTACCAAACAGGAAGATTGGATGATTGTTAAAATGTCTTTAAAGGACCGTTTCAATATGGCAACGTCTATTTCATGTGTATTTTGTGAGCAAACAGGAAAGCCAATCTCTTGAAAAACTGTTTCTCGTAGGTTAAATAAGGAAAAATTAGTGGCTTGGATTCCATGTTGCAAACCTTTGATTTTTAAAGAAAAATTAAAAGGTTTGTCTTGACTTTGCCACAGAGCATATCCTGTGGACAGAGGAACAATGGAATATGGTTCACTTTAGTGATGAATTTAAATTCAACTTATTTGAATCTGATGGTAAGACGTAAAAATGGGGAACACTTATCTCCTTAATGCATTAAGAAAACTGTGAAATTTGGAGGGAGGGAGCATAATGATTTGGCAGATGATTTCTTCAGTGGGAGTAGGATCTATTGTTTGTTTTCACGGTAATATTAATGCCAGTGTTTATAAAGAAGTTTTTCACCAGCATACTCTTCCTCATATATGCAAAGGGACAGTTGAAACTCCAATATTTATGTAAGACAATGCACCTTGCCACAAAACTAAAATTATGTTATGTTTTTTTGAAGAGGAAGGAATAGTTATTATGAAGTGGCCATCACAAAACTCAGATATGAATCCTATAGAGAATCTATAGAAAATCATAGGAGAGAAAGTTTAGAAAAGACATCCTCAAAATATTGATGATTTATAGGGTTTTCTGAAAGAAGAATGTGAAAGTATTACTACCACCTTTTGTAAGAAGTTAATTGGCTCATGTGGTCAAAGATGCAATGAGGTAATCCAATGCTAAGGGAAATTCACTAAATATTGAATTTTTCTTTTGTTTGTATATTGATCTAACAAAGATTTAATGATGTGCTCCTTAACTTTTGACCAGGGCAAAATGTATATTTTTATTTTTTCAATTGACTATTAATTTACTGTAAAAGAAAATTTAGAAAACTTTATGTGTAATATATGCATATATATTCCAAGTATATTTTATGAATATTTCATAAATGAACATGCAACTTTTTTTCAAGTAAAAATCATTTAAATATTTGTTGTTCCATTTTTTAACTTATGGCTGCTACTGTTTATGTGTTTGTCGCATTGTATTTTATATATAAATGTTACATAATAGATTGGTGAGCTCTATTATTGTCATGTAGTGTAGCATTCCAATTAAATTCTGAGCTGTTAAAGTTGTATAATTGACAGCCATTGAACTGTGGGTCAATCTAAGATCATGGCTTGCATTGGATGGTTTCAGTCAGGTGACCAAAATGGTTCTGGAGTTAGAAATAAGTTAGTAATGCTCAACTCAAGTGGTTGAATGCTCCATCTTGTTCATTCATTCCCTGTAGGCTGCAGCAGGTTAGGAAAGGAAAAATTGCTAAGAAATGTAATATGTGCATATTAAAATATGATCAGGATGTTATTTATTATCCTAGCAAAGAACTTAGAAAAATGAAAGATGATGATCAGAGACAACAAACAAGAACAAAAATGGTGACATGGCTAACAAGAAGGATGAAGTTAGGTGAGGAGATGGTCACTGGCTAATCATAGAATAACAGCTATGTAATAGAACAGCCAAGAGTAAGATATATATATATATATATATATATATCTCATATACTCTGAATGGGTATGTAACATGAGTAGATGAGTGAATTAAAGCTTGTGTTCAATGGTGGTCATGTTTGTCATCATGACCAGTTAAAGAACCTATATTTTTATTCAACATAGCACATTTCCAATAAATCACTTATTCACTCTTGACTTTTAATTGTGTTTGATTTGAAAATTGTCATCTCTGAAGAATATGATGAAAAAATAAATTTGTTGAAGTAATTACAAATATTCCTTAACTATTGTTACATAAGATTCACTTGTTGACTTTAGAATTTATTCAGTTAAATAACATTGTGAATATCTTTTGAGTTGATATTTTTACTGTTTATGAAGTTTGTTTTACAGGTTACTTTGTTTTTATAGGTCATTTCCATCATCTGGCATTGTTACCCTAGCTGTCCTTAATTATCATTTATCTTATCACCATTTCTGCTGTTAATGTTAACATTCATTTGTATTTTATTACTGGAAATGACAGCTGTGACTGATAGAATATCTTTATCTTATAACATAGTTCCTGTCATAAATGATGGTATTCTTTATGGCTTCAAGATAGTGGCATCAGTTGTGTAAGCAAGAACATAAGTTTACTTAAATCCTATCAATTCACTTAAAGGAAAGAAGAAAGCGAAGAGTGAATAAGTTGGAAAGAAAGAGATATTGAAAAAAAAATCCCAAGTAACTGAAATATAGAAAGTTATAATGGATGAAGAAAAAAAAAAGAAAGTAAAAGAGCAAAAGAAAGAGATTTAAGTAGTGTAGACTATTTAAATATTTCCTGTGAAAAAATCATTGGGATTTTTTTTTTTTAGTTTTTAATTTTTTTGGAAGAAAAAACTTATATATAATTTACATTTATTTAATATAGGTTGAGTCATGCTTCATATTAGTATAACAACAATTTTTTTATTACTCTGTTGTGAAACCAAGTTGCTTAACAAATAAATCGCATTGTATCTTGTATATCAGTAGATTGTTAAGGTATTTCATGTACAAAAATTCTAATGGTAGTAAATGTTTACTCATGCAGAATAATTTTTGGATACTTTCTCCCTCTCTCTTTTTTTTTTTTTTTTTTTTTTTTTTTGTTAACTCTGTTCTGTATTAAATTTTATAAAAGTCAATATATTTTTTTTCAAATAATGATGTAAAGCATTTGTGTAACTTGTGTTCATTTAGTGCTTTTTACAAAATTTTAGATCAAATTTGTTTTTTTTTAACTTCAGTATAAAAATCAACTTTGTTATTTCTCTTTGTACAAATGTTAGCAAATTTCAAATTTCTGTTAAAAAATTTTTTGAGTTTATCCATGAAAATATGTTTATAATATCAGTATTTTACCAGATTTTCTGCAGATTATTCTAAAAAAAAAAAAATACATCTAGGAATCATTTCTTTCAGTTTGTATTTTTATTTTTATTAATTAAATCTCTTAAGACCTCCATTTATGAATCATAATAACAGGTATTTTTTATTAATACAAAGTTATGAAAAATAGAATCATAAAAATAATCCTATTTTTCTTTTGAGATTCTTCAGGAGAATTGTCCAATTGTTTGCAGCCTATTTGGTACAGTTTCAGTATTAGTTAAGTTCAGTTTAGGATAATTATTTGGAGGATACGATTTTGTTTTCTTTGGCTAAATTTCTGAAATGAAGCTTGATAATTTTTATCACTTAGAATTTTCAAATCATTGTCTTCATAAAAAAAAACACTGTGATATGAGTTAAGGTAAAAAACTTTTGACCAGGGCAAAATGTATATTTCTATTTTTTCAGTGGACTATTAATTTACTGTAAAAGAAAATTTAGAAAACTTTATATGTAATATATGCATATACATTCCAAGTATATTTTATGAATATTTCATAAATGTACATGCAAATTTTTTCAAGTAAAACTCATTTAAATATTTGTTGTTCCATTTTTTAACTTATGGCCGCTACTGTTTATGTGTTTGTCGCATTGTATGATAGTAGTACATCGTATCTCATAGTTTGATGGAGACATTAGGTTTAAAAGTCCCCAAAATTCACTCTTAATTTTCCAGCAGGACACCTGGTGCTGTGGTATAGGCATTTGTTTGAAAAGTGCTTTTGAGTGAAATCTTCTGGAGATTGCTGGTTCAATCCCAATTACAGTTAAATAACAAGGAATGCTTACTATAGCTTTACAATTGTACCTGATCATAGTTAACAGAATTAAAAACAATCTACTCCTCCGCCCCCAATAAAGGGTTCAGTTTGAGGTTTTGTGTAGACTCCCAAGTTAGATATGAAACTCCTGAAGAAGGCCAAAGGACACATCAGCTGAAATATTGTGAGTATAACAATGAAGATAATAGTCCGAATATTCTAAGTGATAAAAAAAATTTTGTTTACTTTTTCAATCTCTTGTTATACAACTAAAAGGAACCATCTTGTTCTTATTTTATTATTGTTGTAAAATGGGTTACATACAAAGGAATAATGTATGTATTTACCTAACCCCTTTGCCATGAGCAGGATTTGACATAATGCCAATTTTTCAGTAGAAAACAGCTAGTTTTGATTCAGAGTTTTCTATCTTCAAGAGAACCCAGTCTGCCCTACTATTTACCCATATTTAGAAGGAGAAGTGATGAATTTATGCATTTCTCAAGAGCATAAGTGTAAAAGTGAAATACAGACAGCTTCATCCAGGATTTGAATTTGAGTTTCTGATTTCATTTCCTTGTTACACTAAGTGTAGCATGAAAAGAAAGTGATTGTACAATGTGAAATTTTTATTAGAACTACAATGAGATGCTGGGCTTTGAATAGCAGCTGCAATATCTTGAATTTCTGACTGGTTTCACAAACTCATGTAAATGTTCATCAGTCAAACATTTTTATGATATTTTTTACTTTATATTTCTTATAACTAAATGATCTCATTTGGAATTGGTTTTGGTCATAGACAGCACATTATTGTTTTGCAAACTGTATGTAACACATAAGCCACTTTTTGGACAGCACTGTTCAACATAAAATGTCGTTTTCTATTTCTCTACTTAACTGACATATTAAATTTTAATGTTAAGATATTTTTTTAAAACTTTGCTCAATTAAATTTTTTCTGAATTTGCTAGGTATAGCAAGTAGTAGTAACATGTTTAGAAATGAGGTCCTTTTAGAAAGTATCTAGCCATTTAATATTTGAAAAAAATAGCCTGCCGAGAGCAATGGTACCTTGGTTTTTTTCAAAGTACTCCTCTTATGATCTCACATACTTTAAGTGTCTTTTTCACTTTCCCAAACAATCTGCAAAGTCCTGTTTTGGGATCACAATTAACTGCCTTGTTTTGTTCCCTTTAATCTTATCCATAGCATTTCAAAATATGTTCAACTGTGGAAAGAGCTAGAAGTTTCAGGAAGCCAAATTTGAGCTGTAGTGGCCTGACAGACTTGGGTGAAATATTTTGCCAACAAACCTTAAAGAGGCATGAAAAATATACTTGTTCAGTTATTGTATATGCAGTAATTGAATACACAGGCTCACTTCATGCTATCTCACTGTTAATGTTTGTTCACACTTATACAATAAGGTCCTGTCTGATTAGTTGCCAAGTTATATCAAGGCTACACAACTGGTCCTCAACATATTCAAAATGGCTGGATGCGTTTAGGACAGAGCTTGTATGAAGTTTTCTTTTCTTTTTTCTTATTTATTCAGCCCTCCTCTCTAAACTTATTTTCATCATGATCTTTGTTCATAATGACTAAGTGCTTTAAAGGAAATGGTTAATACTAATACTTAACCTTTTATGCCTTTTAGTCATTTTAAATTGATAAAGAAATAACACTTGACATCTAGATACAACTTCTTTTACATTATTATTAATTTTTGACTTGTATTTCTTTCATCTCAATTTTTATTTGCAACTTTCAGGCTGTCATTCTACAATTGTTAGTAAACAGTGTGGATTAGAAATTAAGAATAAAACTTTGGTAAGATTCTAACTTGCACCTTTTTCCTTAGGAATTCTACCTATGTTAGATAGCTGCCTTACCAATTAGGCCACAAAAACCAATCAGTTTGAGTAATTCAAATTTAACCTTATAGTTTGAATTTTAAAACTTTCCTGAATATCTGATTTGCAGCTATGTTTATTTACACTCCAATAGTTGCTTTAGTAGTAATATTATTTGGAATTTCTTAGATGAAGTAATATTCTTCTTCTCTATATTGCAACATTATTATATGATGTATAATGATTAGTGTGGATTGGTCAACATGATTTTTGGTGCCAAGAATCAAAACACTTTTTCTTAAAAATTTCTTTTTATATAGCTAATTTGATGGTGTTGATTCCAAAGATAACCATATTTTTTCCTGGTTAGCTACTATTTTTGCTGTACTGTATTTTGGGGAGAAAGATCAATTTACTATCTTGACTGATTGTAAAATTTAGTTAATAAAGATTGTAGAAACCCATCAATTTTCAGGTTGGCTGAGCAGTTTATGTCAGCCACTTGAAGTAAACTATTTTTATAAGAAAAAAGTGTTTTTGAGTCAAAAAATTTTAAATAGAAGTAACAAATTTTCCCAATTTATCGCCAAAATTCAAATTAACTGATAAACTTTATCAATAATACACTTTAGTAAACCTGATAATTAAGGTGACATCAAAAAAATGAAACCTTAAAATCTGTTTGATATTCATAAATTTATTCCCGTCACTTTTGTCCTTTCACTATGGAAGGAAACCAAGCACATTGAGAGCTTTTGTTTTCAGAGTTGGAAAGAAACTCCCACTAAAGATCTCTCAATTGAATCCATCTATTCCATTGTACATGACGGATATCAAGAATATGGTTTCACCATAACATCAGGAAACTCATTAAGGATGATGAATTTATTAATTCAATGAATGACTTAGAATTATGTGCTTGAACATTGTTTGTTGATGTGATGAAAAACTTAGGCAATCACTGGATCGAAAACCATAAAGAGTTAATGAAAAAGCTATTGAAAAATCTACAGGACATAGGCGCTAATGTGAGTATTAAGGTTCATTTTTTACATAGCCATCTAGATAAATTTCTGGGTAATTGCAGCGATGTGAGTGATGAGCAAAGAGAATGATTCCATCAGGATATCAAAACAATGGAAGAACACAACCAGGGATGGTGAGACAAACAAATGATGACTGACTACTGTTGGAATATCAAAAGGGACTTAACATTGAACATGACAGATAATCAATAAAAGAGAAAAGTTTTACCATAGTTTTCATGTTCACAAAGGTTTTATTTCTGCTGTTTATTAAATGATTTGATGAAAATACTTATTGGTCTTGGTATATTTAATCATGTTTTTTTAAAGACTTAAGGTCTGATATTGCAAAAATAATATTTCTCAATAAGCAAACCAATATTTGTTGGTTTAAATACAAATTGAGAAGTTTCTATGATTTTACTTTGAGAAATATTGCCACCAGTCAATATCATATATACAGAAAGCAAATGAAAACAATGCTTTTTTTTCCCAAAAATGAGGCATTTCTTTACAGTAAAATTGATAGCTAACCAAGAAAAAGTAAGGTCATTTTCTGATTCGGTGCACTAAAATTAGCTACAAAAAGATGTTTGTACCTTGACATGATTTCAAAACTTTTTTTGATGACCAGTGTAATATATCCCTGAATAAAAGCAACAGAAATGTGCTGAAAGAAATACTAGAAAAGAATTAGCAATAATTGATTATACTTCATCTAAGAAATTCAAAATAAAATCTATTTACGCTATTTATTTTAAAAGGTTTATAAGTAAAGTAAAGTTGGTGACAGTAGTCGAGAGCAACCAGAAGGCTCCCTTTTCAATAGCTGCTACCCTGAGGTGTAAGGGAGGGCGCTACTCTTTTCCCTGGATTGCTCCGCTTTACCCTTGATACATACGTTATATTGCTGAGTGTTAAGCAAGGAGGTATCAAGTACCATTTTTAAAGTCTTTGGTATGATGCGACCTGGGATTGAACCCAGGTCTCCCGGATCATTGGCAAACACTCTACCCACTAGGCCAAATGAGCTGTTATGCTAATAAAATTCTGTATTCACTATTACTTAAATATATTTTTCATTGATGGTAGTTAATTTTTCTGGAAATTTATTCAGAATATCAACATAGATGACACATACCTGAAGAAGGCTGAAGAATGTATTGGTTGAATTATTTAAAAAAAAAAATGAGATGTTATTCTGAAAGAATCATTGAATAATAGTTTTTACTTAGTTTTAAGTTTCTAACACAATACCATTTGTACTAGGATTAGTATTAGATTTATTAAAGATCAGTTAAAAGTTAAATAATTTGTTAAAGAAAAAAGATTTAAACAAGCCCTAAAACTTAATTTCTGATGGACTTTTATGCATATACTTGAGTCTTTGTTTATATTCAACTGTTAGAGAAGATACTAAAACCAGTACTAGTGAGTTCAAGTCTTGCTGAGTGCCTCATACACCTGGTCTTATGTTACATTTAAGCATCATTTAGTAAATAACCACTATCCAAAAGGTCAGTCAATTTGGCCTTGAAAAATCTTATTTATCCTTAAACTTAATTTCTCCATTTCCTTTCAAGTAGTCCTTTGTCTGCTGTTTGCACACTAGCTCACAAAATCACATCTCAAATGTACATACTAAGTAGAACCTTATATATAACCTAAATAATGATTCTTCTAAAATCCTGGTCACTGCTTGTATGAACAAAATTATGTTTTTCTATTTATTTGAACAATTTAAGACTTTTCTTGTTTTGGTATTGTAACTTGATAGTTACAAAAACTTTTTGTAAAGACACGAATGTACAGTCTACCTGGGAATGATGCAACCATTTAATATGGACAAAAATTAGCCTACCTAAAGGAATTGCACTTTAGGCCACTTTGAAATACTCCTCTTGAGTCCTCACATACTTATTCAAACATCCTTTTCACTTTCAAAATAATCTACAAAGTTTCTTGGGATTACCATTAACTGTTTATTTCCTTCTCCATAATCTCATCCATGGTATTTTAGTGATGATTTTTTGAACTTTGAGAAAACCCAGAAGTCTTAGGAAGCAAAATCATGAATGTAGGTGATAAACCTGGCTGATGTGATGTCATGGCCAATAATATGAAGAATTTATTTGCTAATTATTTTGAATGCAATGGTCACACAGTACACAAACTCATGCAATGATGTATTTAACTGCCAACTCATTCCCATGTCTAAACTGGTGCAGTAAGGTTGCCAAATTACATCAAGGCTGCATAACCATTTCTAAAGATATTCGAAATAGCTGAATATATTTTGGATAGACTATGTAAGAATATATTTTTTCGAAAATTTGGCCACCTTCTAAACCTTGCCTTTTTTACCTATTAAGAATTAAGTTTCTGTATTTTATCAATTTCAGTTACTGGTTGAAGTCTGCTTTTGCATAGATTCACTATGGTATGGTTATTAGCCCTTGGTTTTGAATTCACAGTTGTTCTAGACTGGTTGCCTCCCAAAGCCATTCTACCCTACTATTTACCCATAGCCAAGAGAAGAGATAAATTTGTCTTTTACAAGAATTTTAACTCTGTTTACCAATTCTGTTTTCGTTATTGATAACTATCATGCCATCAAACCTTGTTATTTACTATAAATCCAAAAGTAGAAAGATTTGACACCCACAATAGTTAATATTCTTAATAAGTATATTCTGTATGTATTTAACCAGTCCCTCTGCAATGAGTAGGATGTGGCATAAGATAAAATTTTAAGTGGAGTACAGCTGATTTGAATTGAATTTTCTTTCTCGTGTAGTTGCCTTACCAAGGTTAAAAAACCTAGTATGCCCTACTATTTACCCATAATTGGTGTAGCTAAATGATCTGATGGTGAGGTCCCAGTAATGCTGGGGCTTTGGGGAATACGGAGCACCCCTTCATTGTCATTGCTCCCAGGCCCACTCTGGCCCGGTGTGGTAGCCCCTGATAGGGCCCTATCTATGGGTTAAATAGAACTAATGGTATTCTTATGCTAAACTGAATTGTTTGATTAAACTGAATAACTTAAAATAGAAATGTTTTTGACAATTAAACCGTACTTACATTTAAACTGCGTGCTTATGCTAAACTGAATTATTTGAAATAGACCTATTTTTTGACATTGAAACTATATTTACACTAAACTGAATTGTTATATAGAACTGTTTTGACATTTAACTGTGTGAAAAACAAAATCTGTACTTACGCTAAACTGAATTAGTTGAATTAGAACTGTTTGAATAAACTGAATATTTTGAAATAGAAATGTTTTTGACAATTAAACTGTACTCATGCTAAACTGAATAGTTTGAAATAGAACTGATTATTTACATAAAAATGGATTTGGCATTAAATAACCTACAAAGGTTGATATGTCATAAAACCCAACCAACATAATTGGTGTAGAAGGGAGGGTTTCATGTCTTTTCCACGAATATTAACATGAAGTAAAATGCTAACAGCCTTGTCCAGGATTTGAACTCTAATTGCTGATTCTATTTCCAATGATGATACCTGTTACATATTATGTATGTCTAAAGTACAACTGAGATTACAGCTTTTTATTTTGTTTTGATGTTTATCTTATTCCATATAATAGGATGAGAAAGTAAAATCAATGCAGCAATATCACACAAGCTATGATTCTTCAGTTCTATTATATATAATCATTTATCCTAAATATATGTACTGGACATATATTACATCACATACTGTATGTATATTGTATTGCTTCTAACTCTTCATTGTAGAATTGTAGTTTTAGTTTTATAAAACATACTGTTACAGTATAGTGTATTGTTTTACTTTTTTGTGTTAAATATGATCAATAGTAAAAGTTAAGATTGCTTTGAGATATTTTTTTCCCACTATTTTTATGGGGATTCTGGGTTTATCAACTGAATAATTACAATTATACCTTGTGCCACATTATAAAAGATTTGGTGTGCTATTAGAAAGTATAAAATTCAATAATTTTAGTTTAGGATATATTTGCTTCATGTAGACACATGGTTTTCAAATGTTACAAAACTCATTATTTGGGGATATGGATAAATGTATGTAATTTGAATGATTTGTTTTTAGATTTTCTTTTTTAGCCATTCTGAATTGATAAATTCAAATATCTTCTATAGCAAAGCAATACTTTTAGATATTAATATTTCTTATTCATTAAGCTTATCTTAGGCCAAATTGGAGGAGGAAGATTGTTACACATCAATCTTCCACATGCATAGGGTTCTACTTGTCTTGGAAATTAACATTTGAGATCCTTGTTTAACTTAAAAGTAAATGTACCTGTACTGTAACAGCAATCAGTGGTGCTATTGGAAAATATAAAACTCTCAACCATTTAGATTTCTTTGTTGGTAGGGCTTAGATACATTGATTGTATCCTCTGCAGAGTGGTAAGACCCTGTCAAAAAAGGGTGTCCTGGGTATGACACTAAACTGCATCTGATGGTGAGGCTTCAGTTCTAGAGATATGGGGAATGTGGAGTACCCCTTCATTACCATTACTCCTAGGTCCACTCTGATCTTAAGTTGCAGGTCCCATCTATCAGTTAGATAGGTCTGTTTAAAAACTTATTGTATTCAATTCGACCGTTTAAAAAAAAAACCTGTCAAGAAACAACTACACAAAAAATGTAAATATGAATATACAGTGAACGTGATTCCCTAACCTCTTTGCATAAAATGACCTTAGATAAGTTAGCATGCTATTAAAATCAATCAATCACACATCAATTCTTTGTGATAATCATGAATATGATTATTGTAAAGTATTTAAGAAAAGAAAATTGTTTCTAATATCTAACCATATAATTATTTGTTTTGAATGACCGAAAAATATCATCATCTCAGGTGTTTTTTTTCCTGGTTGATTTCAAAAACATGTTTTATCGTTACACTTAAAATTACTTGGCTTGGTAACAGAAAATTGAATAACTAACCTAATAAATGGAATTATGACTGCTGCTGCTTCTTTTACCATTGTAGAAAGCCTTGTTAATCAATATTTTCAATTTCTGTTATTGGAGAACAAAGAGGGAGAAGTGTCAAAAATATTCTCTCTATTCAAAGACATATTGATTGACTTTGTCTCCAAGAAAATTGAAGTCTGATCATGGAGAAAATATAAAACTGGCCTGTCTTAAATGAAGCATTACTTGATGTGTTGACTGTTTTAGTTCTATGTTCTCTAGAGATGTTTGATTTCTCTTAGGAAACCATCTTGGCCATGCTGGTTGCCTTGGTAACTGATTTGTTCTTAGCCTAGATTCTGCTTCTACTTGCTTACTCAGAATTCTTACACAACTCTGGTACCTGTGATGTATTGAAATAATTTTTTTAATATATGGAAATTTATTACAAGCTGTATATCTATTTTTGTAAGGTGAAAATTTATAAGATTTTATGGGTTTTAAAAAATGTGGCTTTCGAATGATAAGGGTCAAATGATATTGGTTCTAAAAAATTTAAAAATTCATTTTTGGAATTGGACAAGAAAAAGAACTGTCAATATTATTATTTACTGTCCTATTACTTCTGCCTCTCCTTCTATATAAAACTTACGATTATCTATTTGTAATTGTGGAGGTTAATTTTTGTACAGATAAAGCAATCAAAAAGAGAATTATAAATGTTTTTTCAGTATACAAAGGTTTTCTGGATGTATTTTGTTAATTCTTCAGGCAATTAAAACGCCTTTAAAATATTTAAGATTTTGATATTAAGAAGAAGCAGGTGAACTGGCTAGCATCTTCCTGGTTATTTTAAGGTAATAATTTGTGGCTATTTTTGAAGAGAAAACATTAATGCATAATGGATAATAATGGCTTTAAGTAGATATTTTAATATCATGAGTATATGGTTTTTGTAAATGTTCTAAATATGAATAATGTATTTGAAATAGTCAGTTTCTGAAGTTAAGCAGGTTAAAATGTAATTTAAATTAAAACCTGTGTCTGTTAGAACTAAATTTCAAGTGCTAGAATAATAGAATTGAACATTTTCTTAGACTCCTGTTGTTTGCTTGGATCATTTTGTCTTGGTTACTTTAGGGCAGGGCCTTTTACCCAACTTTCAAAATTTTCTCTTCACCTTTTGATGTTGACTGTTGTTATATACAAGCGTGTGGTTGCAAGAAAAATAAAACTGACAAGATTTAGTTTATTTTGTTTATTGAATAAATAAAATAAACAAGCAGATGAAATATCTGGCCGGCTGACGGGGAGGGGGCTTATCTATTCGGCAACAAGTGGTTGCTTTGATCTGGTCGGACAGTGTTGTCAGGTGATGTTCTTAGCACAGACGGCGATTCAACTGCCCGTGTGACCTCTGCTTGGCCTATTTATATGTTCCTAACTTCAAACATCGGCTCCAGAAAATACTACTTGTGGAAAAAAAATGATAGGTTGAAAAATAGACTTTTGTTTTATAACTGAGAATTTCTGGGGATTTTGGATAGACTATGCACAGAGCCTATATGCAGAAGCCATGATTTTCTCAGTTTGACACTGGCTGTTGTTGGGTCAACATTTGGTAGCTGTTATTTTCTTCTGCAGTGTCGATGTCTGTTGGTCTGTGTTTTGTGTGTTTTAGTAGTTAGGTGTGTGAAGAGTTAAGTGACATAATCAGAAGACATTTGATGTATTTTACTATAACACTGTGAAGAAGAAATACCATTACAACTGCAGATGGAACTCATTGATCTTCAGGGTTCAGAAGATTTAAAGTTAGTTTCTTGCTTGCCTCATCCTCGATTTCTATAAAAACTATTTGCTTTCATCTGGATGATTCCCCAACTTTATCACCTACTTCCAGCTAGTAGTGAGCATATTTGGCACAACATACAGTTGTAAACTGTTGTTTTTTAAAGTGAAGCATGCCAAGAGTATGCTGCATTTGCAACTGTCAAATCATTGCCTGTCTGATGTGCTCCTTTTGTCAACCTCTTCATTTAACCCTGATATTACATCTTTTTCTGATGGCAAACATTGGATGTCTCATTAATAAATCATGTTACCTTGTGAAATTAGCTAGGATTTTTCTGTCCTTTTAAAATTTTGGTCCTTAAACTTTGTGGTTCTTGGGTTGAAAAGGTTAAGGACTTCTCTTTTAAGGTTTCAAAGTTGTTCTAAATGGTTTCAACCGATGTATGAAGTTATCTAGACCCTATATAGTACTGGTGTATGACACAAGATCGGTTTAATGTGGTGACCCTGCAGAAAGTAATCCTCCTGGGGACGGGGAAAAGAGTGCAAAGAATTGCTTAGTTCTATTGGCATTTCCTTTCAGCAGTGTTTCAGACACCAGACAATAAACCCAGCCCTTACTTGTTTTAGGTTAAGGGGTAGGTACTTCCTAGTGGGGAACTAAGCTGATTATTTTTTTTATTTGTTTCTTTACACAAAAGCTGAGAAACAATGTATGAAGCAGATGTAAATTAATTATTAATTAATTTTTCCAGCAACTGTTGGTCAGAGATTGTTTTTTTTTTTTTAATCTGGACAAAGTTATGCACATCTGTAGATCTCCAGGAAGATTGCAATTATTCTGGAATATTATTCAGCTCATCCTAGAACTAAACCTCAGTGTAAGAATAATGTTTATATAATGTGCTTAAAACTAGACATTGCATCCTATATTCAACCCTGAAGTCAATGAATGCTGCATTCTATCGGGGCTAAATATTACTCACTTTTCATGAAAGTCTCTGTTAGATAAATTAATCTTATTCTGACAAACCAAGTGGGCCATTTATGAAAGAATTTGATATAATTTTATAACAATCTTGATATTTCAAAGATACAAAATGTGCATAATTAGTGGGTCAGAGGTGGATTATTGAATTATTATTATGTGACTTCTGTTGATCTAATAGAATGGATAATTCAGTTCAGTTCTGGAATCAAGGCTGCTGGAAAGTTGGTGGTCTTGTATTATACTTAGAGACTTATGAAAAAGGTAAAAAAAATTGATTTACTCTTTGTTGACTGAGAAAAAAACAAAAAGTTGTCTTGCTGTTAATCATTTATCTTACCTGTAAACTTACCTATGAAACTGTAATGTGTAGGTGTACCTATGTCCTTAGTATCTTAAATTACTGGATTAATTTTTATGACATTAAAAAGAGACTGAACAAAATAACTGCAGTTTTTTATCATTTGATAGTTTTATTTATTTTACATGTAAAAAAAAATGCTGTTGACAAAACTTTGTAAAACTGCAGCAATTAATTCATTTATTTCAATTTTTAAAAAAAGTTATATAAATGTTTAAATATTTTCAAATAAATCAAAAGTAAAATAAGATAAATTCTGTAATTCTGAGATGAGACATCATTAATCGAAGAGTTATTTGTATTATTAATCTCATTCTTTTGGTTATTTTTCATTCCCTATTTTTTTTTTACATAGATTGAATTGCTTAGACTTCATGAAATAAATCTGCCAAAATGTGGCAATGACAAATGTTGTAACAAAAAGAATTCATGTCAACTAATATGGAAATAAAAATATCTGTTGTATGTTTGTATTTTTTGTTTTTTGTAGGTTTTCTCCATTAGACTTGGAGCCAGGAGAAATCTATTTTGAAGAATTTGCAGTAATCTACTATCCACCATCATCGACACAAACAGATGCTATAAATAAGTATGTATAATGTAATTTATGATTAGATTCTTATGTCTTTAGTAATTCTGTATTATACATTTTTACTTTTTAAAGAGATGCTTTTGGCATACCATAGAAGTAGATGCTTAAAAAGATTTTTTATATCTAAACTAGCTAGTAGAATTTGATATTTTGAAAAGCAGAAAAGATAAATTGTTTTTAACTACTATTTGTTAATTCATACATACAATTAAGCACCTATTCTCAACAGTCTAAGTAATTCACAGAAAAATAAGTGCTTATTATACACATTTTTTATTTGGAGGTACTTTTTGTATTTACATTATATAATGATTTGATTTTTTTTTTTTTTATACAGATAAGCTATTTAGGTGATTATTCTGGTTTAAGTAATAAAATATTTTCATCTCTAGAGAATAAGATCTCCACCCGGCTGTAGAATACACCTACTTCATCTCTGTAGAGGATTAAGACCATCCCCCTATAAGTGTCCTGTATATCATACTAAACCATCCGATGGTGAGGCTCCAGTCTTGGAGCTTTGGAATGTGGAGTACCCTTTCATTGCCATTACTCCAGGAGTGGTAGTACCTTTTAGGGTTCCATCTATGGGTCAAATAGAACTGTTTAATTATTTACTATATTTAAAACCATTTAACTGTGCAAACAAATGATTATATTAAATTGAATTATTAGTGTTAGATAGCAATACTTGAAACCATTTAACGGTGTGCAAAGAATTGAGCTCTGGCTCATTTAAAAATTGTTACCTACAAACTATTCATTTACAAATGATATGAATTTAATATATTTATAAATGGGATTTGGTATTAAATGATCTACCAAGGTTGACATGTTATAAAACGTAAGCAACCAACCAAATATATCTGTAATGCTTGCATTAATTTCTGATCACAGATTAATTCTTTGCTTCTTGATTTTTAATGCATTTTTTTATCATAAAATTATTAGTAATGCATTTACAATGTTCATGTAATGATCCTATTTACCAACCCCTCCGCTCGGGTAGGATATGACACAAGGTCAATTTTTAAGTGGAGTTTAACAGGTTTTGAATTCAGAGTTTTTCCTTCTCCTAGACTAGTTGTCTCACCAAGGCTGAAGAACCTAGTCTGTCCTACTATTTACCCATAGCTGGAGGGAAAATAATTGGATTCATACCTTTCCCAAGAGTATTAGTGTTATGTGAAAATGCAATCAGTCTCGTCCAGGATTTGAACTCATGTTGCTATGTCCATTTCCTATGACGATAATCATTACTCCACGGGCACCTCCTAATGTTCATGTAATGATGCTGTACTGTGAATAACACTTGCATTGATTCTTAACATAATCCTTTTCTTTTATTTTGAATATACAACATAGAAATTGATGGATAAAAATTCTAAAACAAGTTTTAGTTTAAAAATTGGAAAATTAGGTGATTAATTCATTTGCCCTGTCAATGGGGCTTAGAATATGCCACCTATATCCTCTGCAGAGGAGTAAGACATCACCAAAAGGATCTGTCCTGGGTATGACATTTAACTACATCTGATGGTGAGAATCCAGTTCTGGAGTTCTTGGGAGTGTGGAATATTTGTTCATTACCATTACTCCCTGGTTTACTCTGACCTGGATGGCAGTATCTGTTAAGTTCTCATTTATTGGTTAAATAGATCTGTTTGCCAATTATTTGTATTAGATAGGAATATTTGATATCATATAACCATGTGCAAAAAAACTCTTAAGAAACTCTGCCCAGTCGGCTGGGGCTGTAGAATACACCAACTGCATTTTTGCTGAGGGGTAAGATTCTCTCCCAACGAGTGTCCTGGATATGACATTTAACAATCTCATGATGAGGCTCCTGTAATGCTGGAGCTTTGGAGAATGTGGAGTACCCCTTCATTGCCATCAATCTGACCCGGTGTGTTACCACCCGATAGGGTCCTATCTATGGGTCAAATAGAACTGTTTGACATTTAAAGTGAGTGCAAACTTATGCTAAATTGAATTGTTTGATCATTTAACCATATGTAAACAAATGTTTAATTGAATTGTTAGTGATACATAACAATACTTAGAACCATTTAACCATGTACAAAATGAATGAGTAATATTGAATAGATTAGTGTTAAATAGCAATACTTGAAACTCTTTTACTGTGTGGGCTTAAATTGAATTATTGGTATTACATAGCAATACTTAGAACCATTTGACTGTGCAAATGAATGAATGTTTAATACATTAGAGTTAAATAGCAATACTTGTAACTGCTACACTAACTGCAAACAAATGATTTATATAGAATTGAATTATTTGTACTAAATAGCAATAATTGAAACCATTTAATTGTGTAGAAACAATAGCAAAATTAGTGTGCATAAAAATTAGTTCTAATTCATTTAAAAATAAAATTACCTGCAAACTATTCACTAACAAATCATATATCCATTTAACCATGGGTAAACAAATGATTAATAGTAAATAGAATTAACTGTGTTAGATAGAAATACTTGAATCTATTTAACTGTGAGGAAAGAATGAGCTTAGGCTTGTTTAAAATGTTATCAGCAAATTGTATATTAATATTTATGTATAAAGAGGATTTGGTATTAAATAACCTACAAGGGTTGATATGCCATAAATCCAAACCATCTTTAACTGTGTGCCTAAATTGAATTATTGGTATTACATAGCAATACTTGGAACCATTTGACTTTGTTCAAATAAAATGGGCTCAGGCTTATTTATAAATGTTATCTACAAACTGAGTTTAAAAACCATATATTTAATATATATGTAAAAACAGGATTTGGCATTAAGTAACATACAATTGTTGATATGCTATAAATTCCAAACAAACCAGACTAAATTAAAACTCTTAAGAAACAGCTACAAAAAACATGTATAACATATAATGTTTCCAATTCCTTAACCTCTAGGGATGAAATAATTCTGGACAGGTTGACATGATGCTAAAATCAATCAATTAAATTTTACTTTTAAGTACTACGTCTGCTATTATGATTTTTATTAAAATTTTTTAAAGCTCTATGAACATTGTTCACAGATTATTTTAATTGGATAATGAAATAATTACATAATACAAAACATAATCTTATGATAACATTTTTGAATTATTAATAAACTTGATATAATAATTTTAAATTAAGATGCATCAAGAATGAACTATTAGAAATTCTTTTGTGAAAAAAGCCAACATGTATATTTGGTATCTTCTTGACATATATTTTAAAGTCAATATTTTACATAAGATTTTTAGCAGATAGATTTATCCTGATTTGACCTGGTTTGCATGTCTTGAGTAGAAATAGCCTGGTGGAGGCCTACAATTTTCAAGTCTGGTTTGAATTCAGTTTTCCTTCTCCTTGACCAATTGCCATACCAAGGTTAAAAAATCTAGTTTGCCCAAGTATTTACCCATAGCTGGACAAGTATAGAACAGCCAATCTACCACAATACTAAGATTGGCCAGAATACTGAGAAAAGTCCTAGAGGTCACTTAAACTCTAGTTAAAAACCATCAGCTAATGTTGGACTAAAAACTCTCAAAGGAGTAAAATAATAATAATGAAAAATTCTCTAAGGATTATTATTATTATTATTATAAGAGAATGCAGCAAATTAGCATAGAAAGAATATAAGACTAGACACGACTGGGTGGGCAAGGTGATCTACTGGGAATTGTGCAAGAAGTTGAAATTTGACCATACAAAAAATTGTTATATGCACAACCCAGAATCTGTCCTAGAGAATGAGATGCACAAACTGCTCTGGGATTTCGAGATACAAATGGATCACCAAATCTCTGCAATATAAGCAGATCAACAACAAAAAAAAAGAACTTGCAGAATTGTGAACTTTACTGTTCTGGTGGACTACAGAGTGAACTTGAAAGAATGTGAAAAGAGGGATAAGTACCTCAACCTTGCTAAGGAATTGAAAAAGCTGTAGAACATGAAAGTGATGATAATACCAATTGTAATTGGTACTCTTGGTACAGTCACCAAAGGATTAGTACTAGGACTGGAGGACTGGTAAATAATAGGATGAGTGGAGACCACCCAAACTACTGCAAAATTGAGATCGAACAGAATGCTGAGATGAGTCCTGGAAACTTGAGGAGACTTGTCACTCAAACTCCAGGGAGAAACCATCAGCTAACACTGGTGTGAAAAACTCTTAAAAGAGAACAAATATGTCTACAAAATAAGGAAGAAGAGAACTCATCAGCATTGAAAATAGTGTGGATGCATCAATACAAGGCTTCGAATGACTGATGTTAAATCAAATAGTTACTCTTAGAAAGCAATACTTGAAAAAATTCAACAGTATGCAAACAAATGATTAATACTAAATAGAATTATTTGTGTTTGATAGGAATACTTGAAACTATTTAACTGTGTGCAAACAAATGGGCTCTGGCTTGTTTAAAATGTTACTAACAAACTATTTGTTTACAAATTATATATATAGAGAGAGAGAGAGAACTAGTTTTTGATGGAAGAAGTTATTCTAATTCTTTTGTTTCATATATCTTTTCTACTTTACAGGCAGCAGAGAGGTAAATTGAAGATTTGCTCCAAATCGGTTGTCTTTGAACCGAAAGAAACAAAATACTCACTGTTGAAGGTATGTTTGTTAAAATAAACATGCATGTATCAAAATAATTGTGAACTATATATTCCTTATTATACATTAATCTTTTTGGAATAATATCCTGATAGTCACAATATTTTGATCCTTGTATCCTCTGACCTTTTTCAGGTGTCTGTTAGATTTGGTAACCTTCTGGGAATCAAATCTTTTATTCTATCCCTGGGAGATAGATTGTTCTCATTCTATTGTCTATATTAGGGGATATCCTTTCTTATCAATTTTTACTTAATTTGTTCTTTTTCTGCTGAATCAAAATATATGATCTTCTCTGAGTAATCCTGGGATTGAACTCATGACCATTAAGTAACTAGATGCACTTAACCAATTAGTGAATAAAGCATTGGTTTAATTTCGATAAGGAAAAATCTTGTCTTGTTAATGAAAAACTCAACTGTATTCTCTTTTTTTTTTTTAGTTTCCATTGAAGAATGTTAAGAAATTGGGAGAACGTGAACCAAGTCTTTTTTCAAAGTAAGTATTGTATATTCCAGATATTTTTTTTTTTATTACAACATTTTCAAACGTATTAGTCTCCAAGAAATTCCAGTAATTAAGAATAAATAAATAGCTTTTATGTAAGGCTTGAACCCATATCCTATAACATTATTATATATTTACTCAACCTCTCAGCCACTGGTAGGATGTGACACAAAGTCAATTTTTAAGTGGAATACAACTGGTTTGAGTTTCAAGTTTTCTTTCTCCTAGACTGGTTGCTGAACCAAGGCTAGAGAACTCTGTTTGCCTTATCATTTATCCATACCATCTTAGCCTATTGAGTTCTAGGCTTTTTTGAGAAATTGAATATTAGTAATATTACCAAGTTCTGAGATAAAGTACTACTTATTTAACTATCCTTGAATAGATGTTTTTATTTCATCTGAAATATTTCTATTAAAGCTGATGATAATACAAATTATCATTGTTATCTTCGTTTTTTCTGCAATTTATGTATAGAAGTTTACAAGTGTAATGAAATAACAAGTTTACAGCTGGTCTTCAGGTAACAAGTGAGTTCTGTTATTAACCTGGATTTTTAAAACTACAGTGACTGAATATATGAGCACTACATTATTCGCATCCTTAAACTGCTGTTACACTGCTTACCTACATAAATCATTAAAACATATTTGTATTGTATTGTTTTACTATTTGGGTCAAACTTCATAAAATACATTTGTAGAAATTTTTTTGTCCTTTTTAAATTTTTTAACAAAATTAATTATACTTATGAATACTTGTTCATATTGGAATAACGCAATCTATATTTGGTGTGTACAAATGTTTCCTGTACGTTTTTTTTTTTAAAGCTAGACTGTATTCACAGTTGAAAACTGGAATTTTCTTGAAATTTTTGCTACTAATTCATAAAATAACAGACCTCTTTTAACTAAAGAACAGCAAAATTGTAAACTTTTCAAAGAAAACAGGACTATACAATAAATTATGAAAGGTTAATATGCCATTAAACCAAACAACCAACCATAAAAATATAACAAAAGAACAATCTAGTTTTCTGGTATTTGTTTCCATGGTAAAAACAAAACAAAAATGATATTAAACTGTTAGTATTTATATTTAAACTGTCACATTTCCTTGGGAAGGTAACTAATAAATTTGATACAAGACTCCTGTCAGATGTTACTCTCTTTCCCTCTACCACCTTTTTTTTATTGACAGACAACAATGGTGAAAGTGGTATTTTTGTTTTCTTAAAACTCAAGAACCAAGTTTGAACAATTCTCATATTTTATTTAGTATTACTTGATAAATGTTTAAATCAAATTTTATTACATTAATTCTTTGTGCTGCTTAACCATGTGGAGAAAAATGAAAATAAGTGTTGAAATCAACAATTTATTTGTATAACATGTTTTGGCTATGCATCTTCATCAGATACTACAAAATTGTTTTAGTAGTGTGAATCAGAAGTTAAGAATATAGTCCAGGTTAAAAATGTAGTAAGGGTAAGTCAAAGCCCAACTTTTTAGACCTTATTTTTCTGATGCTGCTATCATTTACCTTTACCCTTACCACATTTTTAACCTGGACTGATAAACCTATGATGAAACTTGAACTTGCATCCCTACCCTTGGGAACATGCCTTTTTCTGGCAGTTGCTTTATTAAGACTAACTGGTAGCAATCATACAAATCTAGCTATCTAGCTTTATTCATTATTTTTCTTGAATGCTTGATATACAATTATCTTTTGTTGACATGCACCAGTGGTATTAATTGTAATATTATTTGAATTTTGTAAATGATTATTAATTTTTTGACTAGTGTTTCTTTCTGTGATCATTATTCTGGTCCATACTGCTTGATTATGAAATGACACTTAAGGAGTTGTGATAAGAAGCAACTGAAATTAAGATAAAAGATAATAGTCAAAAATTAATTATATAGTTATTTTATAAGTTTTTTTTAAAAAAAACTGTTAAGTGTTTGATGTTATTATTATTTTTTTATTATATAAGTAAAGGATTAACTTTTGACACTTTAAATATTTATTAAGTGTGACCAGTTTTTTAGACCTATTTTGTAAAATATTCCATTTTTATTTCAATTTCTTTGTAATTTTCTTAAATAATATTCCATTCTTTGTAATTTTCTTAATTAATATTCCATTTTTATTTCAATTTCTTTGTAATTTTCTTGTTTTTCTTAATAGGATTGATATCCAAGAAAAGTCTTTTTTCATCGAATGCAATCTAGTAGTGAAAATTAAAGAAAGGAATATTGTCTCACCTTATGTGTATGTCAAGGTAATTTTATTGTTTTCTCAATTGATACATGAATATCTCAAGGTAAATTGCTTTCAAGATCCTTACATACTCTTTCTAGATTAGTAATTTTAATTTGGCAAGATACTTTTTAATCTATCATTCTATCATTACTTATGATCAGAATTTATTTTTTTCTTAATAATCCAAACTTCCATTGGATTTCCTCAGTGTTTGTTTTTTTTATATATCATGGCACTTGGAAAAACAGTGATTGACTTAAATGTAGATAAAAATCAAAATCTCACAAAATAGATAACCAGTGATATTTGTGGCCATGACACTAATTAGTATGGAAGTTATGAGAATTTCATGGAATTTTATCTGAAAAGAAGTACTGAACTGTATTATACTGTATCTTAATATTTTATGAAATTATATTTGAAACAAGCAATATTGAATATGTGTTAGGTTTTGGAACAGTTAGTGAGATTAAAATAATAAAAGATACTATTCTTTTATCTGATAAGTTGGAAAAGAATGGTTATATATTTGATCCTTCCTCCTGTTTGATATTCCGTGCATATACTTACATGGAATAATCTAGATAAAGATAGAAAAAAACTGTTTCAAACATCTAGTTTGATTCTCATCTGGTGCTCCATACTTCTGGCTTTTTGCTAAATCAAGCTTAACTTTATAAGCGTCTACATTTAGTTCTATAGGTCATATCTTTTTTTTTCCAGGGTGCAGGTGAACACATCTTCAGTCTTGTATACACAACTGTGAATTCCTGTTTACCTCAGATTGCTCAACTACATCGTGCTTCAACATTGGATAAAATAGAGCAGGCAGCAATGGTAAGTAATGTAAATGTTGTATCTTTTTTCTTGTTACATGTATTATTATATTAGTATAATACTGGGTGGGTTATTTTTGTATCTTCGTGTTCACTGGTTGTATTTTCACTTACTGGCCCAATCATCTACAGCAAATGAATAAATAAAAAAGGTAAGAAGTGATAGATACTAGGTAAAAAGTAAACAATAATAGGTAAGATGTATTACACAATATATGATGTAAATCTATAATAATGTAACAGTTAATATGTATTTGATAGAAAGTAATATACAAGATTAGGTACTCTAAAGTAAAATATGGATAATGAGTTGCAGGTAAAATGTGACTGACACAAACCAAATGAACAAGCCTTGGTAAGTCAAATCCAAGGTATTAAAAGAAGCAAGTTTGGATAACCATGTAAAGCTGTAAGGAATGTTATTTATAGAGCTGTGCATAGTTAAACCATTGTTTTATATAGATTGAATACAGAAAATATAGAAAAAAGACTCTTTTTTTTTTTTTTTTTTTTTTTGAGGTTAAAGATAATACAGGTCATGTCTTTCAACATTTTGTAGGAGACAATGACTTTGAAATTATATGATGATATTTCAAATTCTGTGTTGTGAAGTTGCAAGCACAGCAAGTCCTTTATAAAGTGGCCAAGAGTGTGAGTGTAGCTAGCCTGTTAGGAAGCGACAAAGCCATCTGAAGGGCCTAGTGCAAAGCTTCGCTATGTTCAGTGAAATCATTAGTATAAATAGTTATGATTTATAATAAAGATTTACAAATGAATTAAATTTGAGTATTAAATAACCCATGAGAGGTTGATATGCTGTTAAGTAAACCAAACATTTATTCTGATATAATGAAATAAAAAAAAAATGCATCTATTTAAAAGATATTTTGTATTTTTTTAAACTAGAACACAAAAGAATGCATCGGATATTTTTAATAAAACTTGATTTATTCAATACCCTGAAGATATCAAAGTAAACCAGATTACTTGAAAACGAAAAATAAACACCAACAATATTTGATTCATAGCTCATATAAAAAAAATCATATAAAGATATAAAATTTTTTTCATCGGAGAATCATTGCATTCTAAAAGCCAGTGTATAAAAACCTATCCCTCCACTTTGATTATTAATTTTTAAAATTTCTACTGAAAAGAATTCTTCTATAAGCCCCCATTTGGCTATAACTTCATTTTGCTACCAATGTTGGTTGGAATATAATGCAGGCACAACAACAGCAATATTAACAGCTTCCTAAAGGTCTCACAATTAAAAGTAGCATCTCAAACAAAGAGCTTTAAGAGAGCTCCATTGGTAGAACTTACTCCAAACAAGCAGTGGTGCCAAGCTATCTTGAAGCTGATTGGTTGTTATATGTACGTGTTACATGACATGCAAATCTGATATTTAGTTGATTTATAAATTCTCTGTGTTTCAGATCAACACAATTGTGCTGGCAAGACAATCCCGCATTATGTTTGATGCTTCTTGGTAAGAAACGTTTATTTTAATTGCTTTTTATATTTTAGATTTATTTATATATCTCTTTTACTAGAAAAATTAAATCTTTTGGTTTTTATTTCAACAACTCATTATAATGCAAAAAAATACATGAATTTTAATCCAAATTTTAAAATATAAAAATGTCTCTTTGAAAAGAACCTCATATTTTTCCCATTTTAAATTCACAAGTATGGTTCCTACCAGATCACTGAAGTTAAGCAGTCATTGGCCTACTTACTACTTAGATGAGTGACTAATTAGTAACAGTTGGTAATTAAAAAAACAACCTCCAGCCTCTATGCCAGACTATAAGCAAAGCTTAGTAAACAACAACAGGTTTTTTTTTTGTAAATTTTTTTAAGTCTCTTAACAGCACAAAATGTTAAGAGGAGAGCCATCAAATATTTTACTGGTTTTTTTTTTTGTTTTTTTAAAAATCTTTTTTTCTATATTTATTCAAGTATATGTTACATTTTGTAAAAATGAGTATTTTGATCTTATCGTGTAAAAAAATTTTTTTCTTTGCAGCCTTGAAGATTTTCATGAAAAACGTGTGATAGAAAAACAAGCTGAACGTATAACGCCTTTGGTGACCACACCTGGTCGAGTGGTGCTTACTGATGCTCGCCTTTATTTTCAACCCTTCAGTGCCACAGGCCCAGTATATATTTTTCTACTTTGCTTTTAATTCTGTTTATTGAAGAATTTGCTATGTGGAACAATATTTTTTCTGTTTAACTCTTCTCTTTCCTCTTTATTGGGGAGGATTATTATCAGTAGAGGATTACTTGACAATGCTGGCAGGAGGAACAGATAAAAGAGAAAATATTTTGATTAAATAATTCTGATATATACAAAACATAAATCAACAGCAAAAAGAGTTTTAAACTTAAAGAAAATTTTGATCATTTTCTGAGAGATTTGCACACAATATATGTTCGATTTTTTATAACCTAATTGAAACATTTTATATTTAGATATATACTACCTTATATGTTTTTCAGTATATTCCATATTAAACATATAAGTAATATTACATATACTGGTCAATATGTGCACAGATTCTAAAATAAGGGGTGTATCAACAATATTTAGATCCCATGGTTTGACTGTATCAAAATTGGCATCATTTTTCAGGATGTTACTATTTTATTTTCCATAGAATATATAGTCCTTTTTCACTACTTATTCATGTACAACCTACAATTTTTATGCACCCTCACAGAATTGAGAATGTTTGCTTTGAAGTTGTAGTTAACTCTAGGCAGATATTTGCCACTAAAGTTAGCAAGCTTTTCTTTCATGAGTTTAATTTTTATGGCCATGTATCAGATTGGATTAAATTCTACAACTCAGAATTTTATTATACCATATAGTTCATTTGTTGTACACTTCTCATAGACCCAACCAAGAACATAATCAAAGATAATGAATGAACTTAAATGAACGAATGAAACACACTTCTTTATAAAAATATATCTCTCGAAAGGGGCACACAGTTTGTTGTAAGTTTGAGAGATAGATGGAGAGACATATTCTCAGAGAGGGGACTTCTCGCCCCATATCTTCTTCCTGGAGCCAGGGGCTGCCAACACTTACACCCTCTTGCAAGCCGTATCATTAGAGACTCCTCTGATCAGCTGCTTATCCCTGGCTTGACTCTCGATTCTGACTGGACTGTCTAAATCTGACTGCGTGGTTCTTATACTGCCATCCCCCTGCTTACTAATCACGTGACAACTTGTCAAAGCACACGGGGTCACCAGGAATGAACCCAAAATCCATGTCAACAGTCATTATATAACACATTGCCTTAGATAAAAGATGAGCATTATTAATTATTATTTTCTCTAAAAGTACTTATATTTGGACTAATTTTAACCAAATCTAAGTTTATTTACAAAGTATTTTTAATTAGCTTTTAAATTTTCACATGTGGATTTATTTTTCCTATGGCTTTTATTTTAGGAACAAGGAAATGGTAGTTCACTTTTTTTTATATAGGAATTTACAAGAAAGAAGATGATGAAAAAATATTTGCTGTGTAAAGTAAAAGTGTTTTTTTTTTTTTTTTTTTTTTTTTTTTCAACATTATACCTCACAAATAATGAATTATTCAATAAAACTATATATAAAAGTTTATCATAGAATAATTATTAAACTAAACCAAAACAAATTATTATTATATGCAAAAACTATGAAATTCTTTCTGGATGCAACCAAGTAAATGATAATATTGTTTCAATTATTTTATTAATCATTTTTAAAATGAAGGTGAGATAAGTTTATTGCTCAATATTGTTTTATTGATAATTTATAAAGTGTGATTTAAAAATAATATCAACTAGTATCTAGTATATTGATCAAAGCTTATATCAATGAGTGAAAATTCATGCATCTTAAAATTAAATGGTTTACTTCACTTTATTCTGATCCGATTCTTAATGATGAATTACCTTAAAAAATGTTCTAAGGGGGATAACCTGAATAGTTAAGGATAATCTTTAAAATGGATTTTAACTTGATTTTATATTCTATTTTCTTGTTAAATGTTTGAGTAATAGAATAAAGTTAAAAGATTTTAAAGTAGCAATCAAATCTACAAGTATAGTTGCTGCTAGATCACTGAAGTTAATCAGTGATACCCGGCTCAACACTTTACTGGGTGACTTGATTAGTAACAGTAGGCACTAGAAAAAAAAAATTAAAAAGCAAACTCTGTGCCAGACAATATTTAAAACTTTGTAAACTACAACAAGTTTTTTTGGTTTGTAAATTTTTTATGCTGTTTGGTTTAATGGCATATCAACCTTTTGTAGTTATTTAATGCCAAATTCTATACATCTCAACATATGATTTTAAAGTGAATAGTTTGTAGGTAACTTTATTTTTAGACGAATTAGAGCTCATTTGTTTGCACATTTGTTAAATGGCTTCAAGTATTGCTATTTAACACTAATAATTCTATTTGATATTAATAATCTCTAGTAAAAGATTAAACAGTTCTATTTTACCCATAGATGGGACCGATTGGACCTGAAAGCTATGGCAATGAAGGGGTATTCCACATTCCTCCAAAATTGGAGCCTCACTATCAGATGCAGTTTAATGTCATACTCAGGCCAAGTTAGCCCTGTCAGCTGTGGCTGTAGAATATGTTGACTGTATCTCTGCAGAAGAGTAAGACCTCCTTCTCCAATGAGTGTTGTCCTGGATATGACACTAAACTATCTGATGGTGAGTCTTTAGTTTTGGTGCTTTGGAGAATTTAGAGTACCTCTTCATTGCCATTACCCTGAGTGTAGTACCTGTTAGGGTCCCAACTATGGGTCAAATAGAACTGTTTAATTATTTTCTATAATGGAAACCATTATTGGCAAATAGAACTATTATTATTAGAAAGTAAAACTTGAAACCATTTAACTGTGTGCAAATAGAACTATTAATATTAGCAAGAGTTGAAACCATTTAACTGTGTGCAAATAGAACTATTAATATTAGCAAGAGTTGAAACCATTTAACTGTGCAAACAAATGAGCTCTGGCTTGTGTAAAAATTACAAATCATATATATTTGATATATATATATATATATATATATATATATAAAAACAAGATTTGGCATTAAATAACCTACAAGAGCTGATATGCTGTAAAACACAACTGACTAATCAGGACAAGTCAATTTTTTTTGAATGTCAAATTAAACAGCATAAAATAGTATTACAATAATTCTAAGACCAAATTCATTACCAGTGTTACTGGCAATAAATAGAATTTGTAGCTTCTTATATATGTTTGTTTAAATTGTCGACCAGACTTTTGAAGTGTCAGGTGTATATATAGTGAATTATCAGCAATCATTTTCATTCTGAAGTGTATCTGGGGCAGATACTAGAATTCAAGTATAATAAAACTTTATTACTTTTAGATCTTATTCCTATATTTTTCAGGAATACATTCATTTTTACACTTCCAGATCAATAAAACATTTTTTTATCAAAATCAGTTGATCACAAACAAAATGAATTAAAAAAAAAAATCTACTTAATCATCAGTGTTCCAAGTATTTTTATCGTGCAAAGTTGTTTCTCATGATGAATTTAATATAACATTAACTGTAAATTGTTCCAATTTTTATGTTGTTTGCTCAATTCTATTAGTATCACAAAATGATTACCATATGTGGCTTTTTCTCTAGTTTGTCAAATCTTTTTCTTGTTTTAAGATATTTTCAAAATTAATTCGGTTTATGACATGACAGGAAAAAAAAACAACTTTACCTATGTATAAAAGTATTTTGTAATTTGCTTGAAGCATTGCACAAATTATTTTATTATATTGTATTTTGTAATTTAGAGGGCTATTCCAATGCGAATTAATAATTATTTAAGTCTAATTAATTTCAAAATGAAAACTTCATCTTCAAACTTTTTTTTAAATAAACATGGTGTTGGATGTTCAAATTTTTTTGGGGGGACATTGTAAACATGGTGTCATGTGAGGTGTTACCTATGTATATAGTACCCACCCCGAATCTCCAATTGATACAATTTCATACTTAGGAAATCTTACTGTGAAAATTAGATATGAAAGCATTAAATTTGTATGTCACCTTGATATATTAACTTAAATATACAGTTGCTTTGTTGGTGGGTCTTAGAATATGCTGACTGTATTCAGTTCTGGAGATCTGGGGAGTGTGGAGTACCTGTTTATTGCCGTTAAACCTAGGTCCATTCTGAGTTGCAGTGATAGTACCTGTTAAGGTTCCATCTATGGGACAAGTTGATCTGTTTAAATGTTATTTGTATTTCATAAGACTGTGTGCAAAAATACCCAAGAAACAACTACATAAAAAAAAAACTCTTGATGGGTTGACATGCCACTAAAATCAATCAAATGTACAAACATCTCATAAAGAGTTTGAAAATCCTTATCATCATCATCATGTCGTGCTGCCAGCATGGATATCCCTGACCTTCTCTCGCCACTTCTCCCTATCGTTCATCGCCTCTGGCAGGTCTTCAGGGCTACATCCCGTATCCTCACAGAGCTGCTGTAAGTATGTCCAAGCTGGCCATCCTGCTTTTGCTCAGCCATATGTGGGGGTCCATAGGAGTACATCACTTATGAGTTCATTCCTGCTTCTTACTTAATCCTTATAAAATACATAATTCATTTGATCTTTTTTTAATTATTGAATATTTCATGTTTGTTTTATGAATCAGTGATTTTTTTTTTCTTTTTTGTAGATGTCTTCATTGAAAATCCAGCTGAAACACATTCATCAAGTAGTTAAACGACGCTTCCTTCTACGACAAGTGGTAAGTGTGACATTTCATGATTAGTTAGAAATCTGAATAATCAATATTAATATAGTAAAATCTTTTGCTACTACAATTTATAAAACTGTGTGCTGGATCACTCGGAACTATTTTGAAAGAAGATGATAGAAATTAGGTGTTTGGGTAAATAATTTTTTTTGTCAGATTCACTAAACTTTTCGATACCACTTCATTATATATATATATATATATATATATATATATATATATGATTCTAGTTATTATAATTGGCACCCATGAAACTTAAGTATATCGTGTAGAATATTTCCTGAAAAAAAGACTAAAAAGAAAAAACCTGATATTGGCACCCTTCAAATCAGTTTGAAAAGTAATCATATTCAACCCAATTGTAGTAAATTAGAAATTACTCACATGTGATAACTTCTCAGTGTCCTCTTGAATTAATCAATGAATGAAGAAGATTATGCTTAAAAAAAAGACACTTGTTGTTCCCTATTCCTTTTTCCCAATGGTAAAGGCAATAAAGCTGTTTTCAACCATCGAATGTCCTATTATAACCAAATTCAAAAGGGGAGGAGTTGTCGTGGTTAATTTGGTAGACTGCGATATTGTTGTAAACAAGTTTGCACTCCAGTTGTGCTATTATATACACTTTTGGATTAATAACCGTGGAAAAAGTATGAACCCATTTACCCCCCCCAGCTATAGGTTAAATAGTACTACTATTATTATTTTACAAGGATGGCTTTGGCATTAGATAAACGACAAAAGTTGATATACCATCAAACAAAATACAAGATCTCTAAAGGTTACAATGTCATCTCCAAAGACCTTGGTATTCCTGTTTCAACAATGTGCAATGCTCTTAAAAAGTTTGCATGCAACTGTCAAGAACTTCCCTGGACATTGGTAAAGGAAAAAAAATCTGTGAGAGAAGTCTTTCAAGGTTGGTAATAACTATTTTGAACTTGAAATGGGTATGGAATTGAATGATGAACAAATACTTTTTGAAATTTTACAATAGTTTATTCAGTTGAAGTCCAGCATGCACAATCTATGCATCTTTCTACTCTTTGTGGCTGAGGTAGTGATATGCTGATGCTACACTTTTTCTTAGGGCTGTTGATTCTCTGCAGTAGCTGTTGATGAAGTCAGCTGAAAATTACCAAAGACTCTCTGGCTGACCTGAAAAAACAGAAAAACTGGTATCAGTTATTTATGACTTGCAAAGACTGAGTTTCTTGGCCAATCCCACTTTATATATATATATATACACACACTCATTTTGCATATTTAAAATCAAGAACAATTAATTTCAAAGTACATTTATCACATTTTTTTTCCTTTACTATGAGCTTCCTCATTTAATGTAGCCTAGTCAGCTGGAGCTGTAGGATGTTTGAAAGCATTTAACTGTACAACTAAAACTATTGATGTTAGCAATAGTTGAAACCATTTAACTGTGTGCAAACAAATGAGCTCTAGCTTGTGTAAAAATTGTTATCTAAAATCTATTCATTCACAAATCATATATATATTCAATATATGTATATAAATAAGATTTGGCATTAAATAACCTACAAGGATTGATATGCTGTAATACTCAATCATTTGATGTCAGTAGGTTCTTGCTTCCGTACACAACCACTAACAAAGACCTTCCAATGACGTCTTAATATCATAAAGTTGGATAATAAACTTGGATAACTATTATGACTTCTGTTCAATTTCAGACCCATTATTTATGTCAACCCCGTATCAGTGGGTTATATGTGTAGGTGGGTGAATAGTATACTGAATTTCTATTGAATTTACTAGATGTATCTTGGGTAAACTTCTAACTAGCAATGACTATGATTTTTAATTATCATTTCCAAACCTTTCTTTTATCTAATTCTAATAAGATCAACTTTACTTCATTGATGTTCTTGTTTATAAAGATTAAACCATTCTATGATTCAAGCCACCCTAAGATGTTCTCATGTACTGACAGGTTACCACTCTGTCATACTTTGATCTTAGTCAATGTGCACAGATATCATACTCTTATCTTAGACCAAAATACTAATCCCCATGTAAATAATCCTAAAATTTTTGACAGGGATTATCCCATAGTTTTAATTTAAAGTAGGTTTTAATTTTTCTATAAGTAAACTAGAATTTTATCATTTATTCTAAACCTTGTTTTCTCTCATGGGCTCCATCTTGTGAAAAAATGCAAATAGGAAATATTTATAGCTTCTTTTCTATCATTATCATTTATTGCAGGGTTTGGAAATCTTGTGTACAGAAAGAGCATCAGTACGTCATCTGTATCTCACCCTTAAATCCCAATCTGAACGGGATGAATTGTATGATAGCATTGTGTCTTATGCAGGTAACGTTGCTTCATCATTCTTATATTTTTGTTTATTTATTTAACTATTAAATGAATAAAACTAATGAAAATTAATATTTTAATTTGAATCTGATATAGTTATTTATATGTAGAATTATAATAATTGAGTGAACTATAGGGCTTACATCATGACTGAAATGTTATCATATTTCCCATTGTTACCAGAGCTCAAGGGAAAGTCAAGACTTTACTGATTTTTCAAGGCAGGCCCTCCCCACTTGAAAGATTGGTGCAATACAATCTTCCCATATTCCTCTAATATTTAGTTTTATGTTATTGTAAAATACAACTTGGCTGACAATATGAGACAAAGTAAAAAAATTCTCACTGTGCCATCACAAAGTGATGTACTGGAAGAGAGTGACCTGTGAACTGCATGACAGTTATTTCCGCTCGATGACGATCATACATGCCATTCCAAAGATGGCGGAAGTGACACATCTCAATGGCCAGTAATTGGAAGAAATCGCGCAGGTGAGCTTGGCTGACAATATGGGACAAGGTGAAGGTCCCACCGTGCCGCTACAAAGTGATGCACCGGAAGAAAGTGACCTGTGAACTACATGACAGTTATTTCCGCTCGATGACGATCACACATGCCATTCCAAAGATGGCGGAAGTGACACATCCCGATTGCCAGATATCGGAAGAAATTGCGGGGGCATGGAGGCGTGTCCATATCTCCGTGTGGGAGTTTGAAGGTAATATAAGGCCGATGAATTGAACAGAAGAGTGAAAAAATTCCGCTGTTCATGAAAGCTGGTCCCGTCGTTGCTCTGTGTGTGTTGTCTCGGTCATCGTCTACTTACATCGAAGAGTTCACGCCTCATAGACGAACAATTCTAATTCCTCTTCTGACTGCTCCTACTTCACACAAGCGTCTGTCGAGAAAATAAATATATATTGTTATATATATTCCGTGCTGTCGTTTGTTTCACCAGAGAGCAGAACGTAACATTATTAGCAGAAACTTCAAAAAATCAAACTTCAAAAAATCACTTCAAACATTCAAACTTCAAAAAATCACTTCAAACATTCAAACTTCAAAAAATCACTTCAAACATTCAAACTTCAAAAAATCACTTCAAACATTCAAACTTCAAAAAATCACTTCAAACATTCAAACTTCAAAAAATCACTTCAAACATTCAAAAAATCACTTAAACATTCCTCATCTAAATTATCTCTATTATGTATCATTAAATAAGACATATTTTCCTTAATTAAATTATCCAGAAAATAATAGTATTTTTTTAAGAATATAAGTTGAAAAAAAAATTGATGGAAAATATACTTAATCAGTGTAGATTCTATATGATTGATTGCACTCTTAACAACATATAATGTGATATCTTGTGATTCTTTGGTAAAAATCTTGGTTCCATAAATTCTTGAAACACTTATGCTGCTGCTGCTTAGTTTTGAGACTGCTTATTCTTCATAAAATTGTCAAAATCTTTCAAAAATTAGATGCAAGTCTATATAATAAAGGTCTGGAACTAATGCTGAGCAATGTAAACAACAAACCAATCTTTGGTGAAATACTTGGTTGATGTTTCATAAAGTTTCAGTTTGCTTTTCTTCCAAGTTTGAATCCATTAAGAAAAATCAAATGAAAATTCTTGTGATCTATTTCATTTAAAAATTAGTAACTTTAACATTGTATTCATTTTATTTATAGATTATTGGTTCTAACTTGTAAAAAGTAGAGGATTAGAAAATTACATTTTGTAAATGAAGAATTATATAAAATGATATGAGAATAACCTTCTTGTAATTAGGCTGTTTTAAATATAAATATTAATGTAAGTAAAACAATGCCATTACTTTTTGAATAACTTGAAATTTAATCATATGCTGTTTTAAATTATATCAAAGTTAGTTTTTTTTTCTTTCTAACTAAAAATCTTTAGTTTTAAAATTAAACTGTCACATTTTCAGACTAATAGAACTGATTCTATAATAAAAAAAATCTTTTGTTAATCTATGTTAAGATCAGATAATTTAATGAAATTTTTAGCCATAAAACTTATATGAATTATTTTGCAGTTCAAGCAAAATGAATCTCAGAACAATCAAAAAATTATATTACCTCTATTTCATAATAGTTATTTCATTTACTATATGGAATTTATACATGAATGTTATAACTATTATGGGACAGTTCATTTATCTAAAGCTTATTAAAAATTATCTATCTTCAAGAAGAATCAATAAAAAAAATTGTTTTGTTAAAAAGACTTTGAAATTTGCAAATGGAGGACCAGTGAATAATTTCATCAATTTTCCTGTTTGGTTCACTTTTTTTCCTTACTTTTTTACAATATGTATTTTCATTTCTGTCATAAGATTTTGTGTTTCAACACATTTTCCAATCTATTCTCTCTTTCTTTTGTGTATTAGATGTTGACATGGAGGACCTTGAGCAGGAGAATATGATCTTAAAATGGCAAACAGGCCTTATATCCAACTATGATTATCTACTTTATTTGAATAGGTGAGTTTCATTTTTGTATTTGATTCACTTCTGGTATATACTAGGCTTTGAGTTTGAACTCTAAATCTTTGATATTTTCAGCATTAATATTTTCTAAAAATTATAATTGTTTATAACAATGGATTCTGCTTAAGTGGAAAACATCAAGTCCACAAATTTTTAGTCTCAATGAACAGTTGTTTCCTTTAGATGGATTTGCATTAAAAAGAGAATTTAATTCTGTTCTTGCACAATTGGTCCTACTAAGTGATTATTCCATGTAATTGATATTTTATTTAACTAGAATCCATTGTAGTTTCTTATGTAACTTTTTATTATGACTAGGTTTTATTAAAAATACTCTGATTACATTATAGTGATATAGCAAATACTAAAAGCAATTATATGCATTAAGGAAATAGCAAAATTTCTACAGTACACAGCCTATAAACTGTATGTACTATAATTTGGATTAACAACTGATCATTTGATACTTATCTATGGTTTGCTAAGAAACTTCAACTTCAAAAACATTCTTAGAAGATAGAAAAGCTACATCTAGGAACTCTTCATATAAGAATTAGTGATAGCCAATTGTTGCTGAGTCATGTTCAGAAGATGAAATTGTCAGCAATGAAGTATTACTGGCAAAATAAGGATATAATGTAAATTTCATTGTTACATTATAGATAAATGCATTGAAAATCAAGGGGAAAAAGAGATTATCAGTAATTAAGAATTAATTGGAGTGTTGTATCACAATAAAATTTCTACAATGATGGAAAATATAATTATAAAACCCTGAATAAATGTTTCAATTTACTCAAGATTAAATGTACTGGTAAAGTACTGTTGGACTGTAATAAATAATTATATCTACATATCAATGCTTGCACAGGTCCTAAAATAAAGAGTGCATCAACAGTACTTAGACCCTATATCCATACTATACTTAGGTCAAAATTGACTTTTGTTCTGAGTGTTGTCTTATTTTCCTTAGTATACATCACTATTGTCTAAATTAGTCATCCTAGATAAAATACTTCTCCAAAATATTGTTTTACCATCTAACTACTCTATACAAGTGTATAACTTGTTTATTGAGAAACAAAAGCTGAAAGGAAATCACTACAATATGTACATGTTATATACTGATACTTTTATTTCTTTTACAGAATGGCTGACCGAAGTTACAATGACCTCACACAATATCCTGTGATGCCTTGGGTCATTGCTGATCACCACAGTCCAAAACTTGGTAAATTTCCTTTCAGTTTTTCATAGTTTGTGGAGAATAAATATTTTTGATTATAATTTTCTTTAATACAAATATTGAGGACATATTTCAATTTAAAACTTTTGGCTTGTAGGATATAAGGTATATTTTTTGAGACTTACTTGGAAAGAAATAAGTGCATTAATTTTCATTTCATGCTAATTGAATTAACCGCAAAAACTGTGTTAATTTTTATGAGAATAATAAATTTGATTTAAAAATACATGTAAATTGAGTTATTTAATAAAGAAATATATTACAAACTTAGAGCAAAGCTTTCTAAACTGTGTGTTGAGACACTGTGATAATCTCTGGGTGTGTTGAGAAATCAAGTCCAATTTGACTGATTTTTACAAATAATTCTTTTTATATATATATATATATATATATATATATATATATATATATATATATATAGAATTATATATTTGGCTTGGCTAACAAAACTTAAAAACCTAATGTTTCACAAAAAAAGATATTTCTAAAAAGTGTTACCAAAGAAAAGATGAAAATGTTCTCACCAAGTATTTTGGGATTAAATTTAACAAATTTGTTGTTCTTAAATGCATTTTGAGCATTTTTAATCTAATTTGCAATGTGTTTATTGAGTATTGATTACATAATTCATTATGATATATGTACTCATTAATTGTATTAACTTGTAAATCTGCAATTTGATTCATTCTAGACACAATTGACAACTTCATGTACCTTCAGGTTTGTTTTGGTTTCTTTGTTTGATGGCATATCAACCTTCATGGTTTATTTAATGCCAAAGCTGTACTTGTAGAAGAACAGCAGTGATTAGTATTTAAACCCATAGCTGGCAGATAAGAGGGTTCATACCTTTCTCAAAAGTATTAGTCCAAAAGTAAACTTAATAGTTTGACTGAAATTCAGACTCACTTACTTTGAGGTCACAGTTGAGCACTTTACCCATTATGCCATGGGGACTACCCCTGCCATTATTTTAAATATAATCATTATAATAGTAGTTATAATACTTATTAGTTGCTATCCAAAGGTTTAAGGAATTTTAGCATATTTCACAAAAAAAAGGGAAAAAAAGTTAATTTTTTATCAATATTTTTCTTTGAGAAAGCAATTTTATCTTTTAAGTTTCTTGAACTTTTGACTAACACCTTATTAGTTTCTTCCCTCAAATTGATAGAATTTGGTTGGAGTTATTTAACTGGCCCATTGGCATAATGGTTAGAGTGTTTGCCAATGGCCCGGGAGACTGCGGTTCAATTCCGGGTTGAGTCATACCAAAGACTCAAAAAGTGATACTTGATGCCTCCTTGCTTAACACTCAGCTTTATAAGATGCAGATCAAGTGTAAAGTACGGCAATACAGGGAAAGGCGTGGCGCCCTCCCCTACATCTTGGTGTAGTAGCTAAAAAAAAGGGAGCCTTCGGGTCACCCTCGACTATGGTTTCCAACTTTACTTACTTATTTAAACCTATAACTTTGTCTTCTTCCCACTGTTTTTTGATGAATATACTATTAATTTTTTTATAGATTATTGAAATATTACATTTCATCACTGAACATATTGAATAAGCTCTTAAATTTTAAGATTCATTTTCTGATTATAAACATACTTTCTTTCCTCTTTAGATTTAACCAAAGAATCTACTTTCCGGGATCTGAGTAAACCAATTGGAGCTTTAAATTCAGAAAGATTATCGAAATTGAGGGTAAATTGTTGAGTTTTCTTTTCTATGAAGTGTGCTATATCATTATTTAAAATTTTTTATAGTTAAACATTTTATACATTATACAACTTCTTATAGTTATATATTATCATTGTATTATTTATACAACAATCATAACCCTGAATATGATTTGACTGTTATCTTTTTCTAATAAGTTATCTGAATGTTGTTGTCATAATATTCTAATCCAGATATATTATATATACATGTTTGTAGCTACTTAAAGTATATGTAATACTTTGTATTCTTCTCCTCAAAATATTGACTCTGTTTCTACATGTTACCTTGCAATTAACAGATTTGTTAACCTTGTAATTATATCAGGAGTAGCCCGGTTGCCATTTTCAGTATGTAATGGGAACTTTAATCCATGAATTGCCAACCCAAGATTTTAACTAAATAAAAGATTTATCAGATAACCTACAAATACACCAAATACTTCACCAGTAGTGTTGTTCACTTATTGAAAGCAAAATAGATTTTTCTACTTTTATTAGAATCTTATTTGAAATAATTAAGAAAATTTTCTCTGAAACCAGTACATAATGGTAATGAGATTTGCAAACAAAAATTCATCTCAAGATTATTTGAAGTACTTGGTATATCTATTTGTTTGCTATCTGATAAATCATCAAGTTACCTTGCGAGTAGATCCTTTTTTTTTTTTTTTTGCTGTCAGATCATAAATCTAAGCTTGATTGATCATTTTCATTAAGATATTCCCCAAACTCTTCCTCAATAATAACCCATTTCATCATTTTGAGGGGAACAGAAATGGTTTTGACCATTGATAACCCTATTGGACTAAATAGATTTTGGGCACTGATTGCTTGAAGGAAAGAATGCCTATTTGGTCAGTTTCAATAAACAATGTCTAATGGCAATATATGCCATAACCAGTATTTAGCCACTAACAACTTTATAAACTTTTTTCCAGTATGAGAACAATGAAAAATAAGGGAGTTAAATAGTCAAGGAGATAAGTAGAAAAGAAGGATTATTTTCTTAAAAATATAGAAAATTATAAATGAGGCTGTTTATTATTTACTGGCTAAAAAAACAAAATAAGTTATAAAACAAATTTATCAAAACTTCCATTCATACTAACATATTACAAATACTGATAATATGTGGTGGTAATCAATTTTATTTTATTGTTGAATGCTTTTGAATCAAATATGTATAGACTTTTTTTTTCACTTTTTCTTATTTTTGCCCACTGGCATTAATACTACTACATCATTTCCTAGCTTACTTTTTGTCATTTTCTATACTAACAAAATAAGAATTGAAGATTTACTTTAACCACTGAATTTGGTATTTTCTGTTTGAGCAAGTCTCAACAATCAATTTGTATGTTGTGCATTTAAAATTCAGAAAATGAAGGGATTGTCAGTGGTCAGGTATTGATGCAAGCATCCATGGCAGAATACATCTAATATAAATAGGTTACAAATGCTTTTACTATAAAAAATGAGAAAAGGGATTATCAGTGGATACGGATTAAGGCAGTGTTATTGGCAGCTAATAGAAATTATTTTTATCAAGTATCTATAAATTTCTAAATGAATTAGCGTCTGTTTAAAACTGTAAATTATTTACACTTTGTATATTATTAAGATAAACTCGACAGCTCATGAACTGGTTGGGTTCTTGTAACAACAGTCCATGATGATATTGATACTTCTATTTAGGAAGAGTGAAAGATTTTGATTAGCATTTCATAGTTTTATCAAGAATTTGGATGATTAAAAAATTATATTCAGTGCAAATGAAGGCCACACAAAATTACCATTTTGCGAATTGAACAGGAAATTGCTTTATTCTCTTAGAGTATTATAAGTTTATTGATCTAATATACATCTTTGTATGATGTGCTGTTTTTGCTGGGTTATGGTTATATATCCACTAACAATGAATTTTTGTATGGATAACTTATATTTCCTAACCTGTTCATAAAGTCACATCTTGTAGATATTCTGGGACACATCATCAGTGAGGTTTCTGGGTTCATCACCATCAGAACCCCTTGCCCAGGTGACCTAGCTGGGATTGATCACTTCCCAGCTTGCAATTTCAGCTATCTAAATTAATTTAAAGCCACCTAATGGATTTATGTGATGATTTTAATGGCTTCTTTTTTAAGCTGCACTTAAAAACAATATCCAAATCTACTGGTATGTCAGCACTGGAGTCTATACAACTAGGAGATCAAAATATATTGTAAACCCTTATTCTTTTTTTGACTGACCTTTTGTATTGTATTCTTAAATCACACAAAAATATCATATATAGTCTTTACGAGTTTTACTTATATTCTTTTTTCAGGAAAGGTATGATGAAATGTCAGAACCTAAATTCTTGTATGGGTCCCACTACTCAACACCTTGCTATGTGCTCTTTTACCTCTCTAGAGTTGGTAAGTTGTTTTCTAAAATGTTATCAAAATTAATTGTAATTTTGGATTTTCACTGCTCCCATCTGCACCCTCAGTTCTGTGTTTTATATTTATATTAAACAACAAGAATTTGGAATCATTTAAAAAATTGTAGCAATCTTTCATTGCAACCTATCCAATTTTGCCTGTGAAAGAATGCAACTTCATATTGTTTTGTTAAGTAAAGATTAGTTAATCACACGTTTTTGTCAAAACTGTACAAGCCTGGTCCACCAAAAAAAAAAAAATGAATTTCAGAATATCCATAACTGATGACAATTTTTGGCGTTTCTCTTGGTGAGGATGATGTGTGTGATACTTCACAATATGGACTTTAGTGCAGGGCAATTTTCTATCCTACTCAATGTCTAAACAGCCAATTACTACTTAATTTCTGGCAACTCGCTGCTGCTAACTACCCTAAACTCAAATTCCTTCTGGTTTGTGCTGAAAGTCCTTTCTCTCACAACTGATTTGGATATTTCCTGTTTGATTCCTCCAACTTCCTCTGGGCTTCTGGAAAAGAAAACCATTTTTCTCACATGGGACACCCAACTAAAGTACTAAAAAATAAATGATACTCTTGTCTACTGACTTGACTGTACTATCACTGAAAACTTGATTTTATAATGGACATTAAAAATCTAACTCTTTTATCCTCATTGAAAAATACTTCTCTTTGTATTTTATCATTCATTAAAATCTGCTCGGGGGTGTCCTCATGGTGTAATGGTTAAAGTGATCGACTGTGGAATCATAGTAAGTGAGTTCAGACTCCAGTTGTGCTATTATGTTAACTTTCAGACAAATACCCTTGGGAAAGGTATGAACCCCCTTATCCTCCCAGCTATGGGTTAAATAGTACCACTACTGTTCTAGGAGAATGGCTTGGCATTAAATAGCCTACAAAGGTTGATATGCCATTAAACAAAGAAACCAAACCAAACTAAACTAAAATCTGCCAAACTCCCTAACATGTTTATCTATTCTTTTGATACTACTATGCACACATACATCAATGTACATACATATATGCTATCTATGCCCATACATGCCTGTACAGGTATACTCACGCCACACATATACATACATATATGCTATGCCTATGTACATATATACTCATATAGACATGCTTGCACCTATATATATATATATATATATATATATATATATATATATATATATATATATATATATATTATTGCATCTATGTCCAACCACGAACAGAAGAGCTTATAATGTCGCAAAATATTCTGTTCCTTAATAACCACATTACTATCATTCTTTTGCCCAGTCGGCTGGGGCTGTAGAATACACCGACTGCTTCTCTGCAGAGGGGTAAGAACCCCCCAACGAGTGTCCTGATATGACACTAAACAATCTGATGGTGAGGTTCCTGCATAGCTGGAGCTTTGGGGAATGTGGAGTACCCTGTTATTGCCATCGCTCCCAGGTCCACTCTGGCTCGGAGTGGTAGCACCTGATAAGGGTCCTATCTATGGGTTAAATAGAACTAAACTGTGCTTCTTTCACTATACTGATTTTTGCATTTAAACTGTGTATTTATGCTAAACTGAATTGTTTAAAATAGAACTATTTTGACATTGGAACTGCTTACTAATGCTAAACTGAATTGCTCAGAATAGAACTGTTTTTGACATCTAAACAGTGTACTTATGATGAACTGAATTATCTGAAATAAAACTGTTTGACATTTAACTCTGTGTATTGCCCAGTCGGCTCGGGCTGTAGAATACACTGACTGCACCTCTGCAGAGGGGTAAGACCCCCCCCCCGAACGAGTGTCCTGGATATGACACTAAACAATCTGATGGTGAGGTTCCAGCAGTGCTGGGGATTAGGGGAATGCGAAGTACCCCTTCATTGCCATTGCTCCCAGGTCCACTCTAGGCCGGAGTGGTAGTACCTGATAGGGCCCTATCTATGGGTTAAATAGAACTAACGGCATACTTATGCTAAACTGAATTGTTTGAGTAAACTGAATAGCTTGAAATAGAAATGTTTTTGACAATTAAACCGTACTTACATTTGAACTGCATGCTTGTGCTTAACTAAATTGTTTGAAATAGAACTGTTTTTTCGACATTTAACTGAATTGTTACATATAACTGCAACTGTTTTTTGACATTGAAACTGTATTTACACTAAACTAAATTGTTTAACATAGAACTGTTCTGACATATAACTGTGTGTAAACAAAATCTGTACTTTTACAAAACTGAATTAGCTGAAGTAGAATTGCTTGACTAAACTGAATAGCTCAAAGTAAAAATGTTTTTTTTTACAATTAAACTGTACTTACATTTAAAACCGTGCTTTTGCTAAACTGAATTGTTTTAAATTGAACTATTTTTGACACTGAAACTGTACTTACCCTAAACTGAATTGTTATATATAACTGAATAGTTCGAAATAGAAATGTTTTTTGACAATTAAACTGTGTACTCATGCTAAACCAAATTGTTTTAAATAGAACTGATTATTTACATAAAAATGGATTTGGTGTTAAATAACCTACAAAGGTTGATATGCCATAAAACCAAACCAAACTATTATTCTTATTTTGGATAAGTGACATCCATGGAGAGTCAGGTGAACTATATATGTAGTAGGATCTCTATTGTCAGATAGAAATAACCACTAATTTCACTGACAGCGTAAAACTACTAATACCCAAAAGGGATTTTAGAGAAAATTTTTTAAATGTAATTTCTTTATTTTGAAAAATAAATTAAACATTTGACAAATTGAATCTTTTTTATATTAACCGTTCATTTTCTTTCTTTGTGGAGAACTATGTCAGGCTTTTAAAAAATAGTTTGTATCGCATTGAACAAGATAGTTTTAAAACAAATATTTGAATGACATCTGTACAACAATTTAGTTGGCTCTAGGAATTTAACATGTTTCATCCAAAGTCTAACTACATTGGAAAGCATGACAATGTGAATATAACATCTGGACACTCATATAATCATCATCATCAAGTATTTTGACAGCATGGACTCCTTTGACTCTCTCTCTCTCGCCATCTGCACCTATCAGCAATCACTAAAGCATACAACTGTTGTTAATAATGCATAAAAGAGTTAGACTCGCCAGAAGCAACCCAAATTCTCTAACTGGTGATAAGATCTTTATATACATATCTACACACACACACTCCCAGTCAAAAGTATTTGGCCACTCTCAAAAATTATTTTTCATCCTAAAAGTATTATTTTTAAGTTAAGCAGCATGAGGATTTTATTTATTATACTAAATATAAGTCTTCTTCAATAACTTTGACCTTAGTATAACCAGATATCTTTTGAAAAATTGATTTAAAGGTATTTTTCTTCTTTAGTACTAAGCATGATTTAGTATTGAGCATGATACTGTTAGGAGACATCAGGACATGGGACAAAACAAGACCAAAGTAACAAGGGCAGAGGACAATTTCATCAAAGTCACCATCTTGCATGACAGAAGGCTGCCTGTTGAAACATCATTGTACAAATGAACCAATGTTGTGAAAAAAATGTGTCAACATCAACTGAGATAGAAAGACTGTTAAGCTGGCAGAATTGCTGTAAAAAACCCACTGTTGACAAAGCAAAACATTGTCAAAAGGCCCCATTGGATAAGGTGCACAAAGACTGGACAATCGAGCAAATGGAATATAAAATCCTTTGGATTGAGGAATCAAAGTTTGAAATCTTTGAATCAAATAGGAGGGTCTATGTGTAGTGAAGAGTTGGTGAAAGAGCTGTGTATCACACCAACTGTAAAGCATGGAGGAGGCTCTGTTATGGTGTGGGGGGGGGGCTTTTGCCAATTTGCATCTGCTAAAGAACAAATTGAATCAGACTGGGTATCACTGTATACTACAGCATCATACAATTCCATTTGGTACGCAGCTTGTGGCTCAAGGATTTGTGAGATGAACTTGATCAAAAAGTCAGAGCTAAACAACTCATAAGTGCAGTTCACCTCTGGCAACTCTTACAGGGAAGTTTACCTCCAGTTTTTGGTGGAAAGAATGCCAAGAATCTGTGAAGGAGTGATAGCAGCCAAAGGGGGTCATTTTGATGAATCAAAATTTTTTTGTGTTTACTTGGTTTGATTTGTATTTAATGTGCCTCAAGAAGACTTGTATTTAATATAATAAATAAAACCATTGTGGTGCTTAACTTGTTTCGTTAAAAATAACACTTGGGATAAAAAGTTTTTAGGGTTACCAAAGACTGGTTGTGTATGTGTGTGTGTATACATATATATATATATATAATTCAATCAAGTAAATTCAGAATAGGGAATAATTCCGATCAGGACAAATAGAATATTCAAAAATAGAATATTAAATTTAAATATTCCTGGTAAAGGGCTCAATATGAATAAAATCCACAGAGCAAATAATTTTTTCAAAAAAAAAAAAAAAAAAAAGAACAATTGGTCACATTAGGATAATAAATTTGTTTCCATCCTGTTAAAAGCATTGATATAAATCAATGCTCTAAAAAAATTATCAGGACTTCATCAGATCAAACAAGAAATGGAAATAAAATAAATTTTACACATTTATAACCAGAGAAAGAAAAAAAAACTTTCTCTTGTGTATTAAAGCTAGCCTAAACCTTCAAGTAACAATAAGTAGCAAGAATTTTGACATGTAAAACTACATCCAGTGTTATCCTACTTCAAATCTAACAGAGACAACAATAACTGTTACAGTAACACATGTCAAAAATTCAAAAAATGTGTTATAAATGTTTGAATTTTTGACATGTGTTAATCATTTTTCAAGTTCCTTTAACCCTTCAAATTAAAAAAGAAAAGTCATGTCTTTCTTGTTTTGGATGAAAATTTTTCAGTATGCTCATGTGTATTTGTATGTATATGTAACATATCTATACACACACACACACACACACAGCAACTTATAGGTAATCAATTCTGTGACAAAGTATGTGGGTCTACAGCTGGTCTGAGAAGCCATTTGAGAGAGCCACAGAGTTGATGTCAATGCCAAAGACTGGACTTTAGTTTGTTACATATGTGTTAGGGTTTACAAATGTGAAGTTGGCCTGAGGAGCCATGTGTGCCCTTTATGGGATTGAGGAGATAGCTTTCTTCTGTAAAGTTTATATATACAAAATCTTTCTCTGTAAATTTTTATTTTTTTCTCTCTCTCTCTCTCTTTCTTTTTTTTTTTTTAATGTATCATCTTTTATTTCTTTCAACTCTCTTTTGATTACATATAAGTATAGAATTTAATATTAATTGCTACCAAACTGACAATATATCTGTTTTTATTTTTTTTCTAGCTTTAGAATATTCTCTGTGTCTTCATGGAGGGCGCTTTGATCAACCTGATCGAATGTTTAATAGGTAAGATAATATATGCATATTGAAAAAGATTAAATATTATTTATCTTGGATGACACAAAAGGCAACATCAGTGTTATATATTGAGAATTTATGGCTGTCAAGCAGTTTTTTCCTCAACCATACTCAATATCCAACATAAAGCTGTTTATCAAATTTCAAACATTATATCAACAATTGTAATTAATGTTTGAATTTTTATGTTTTGAAATGTTAGTAATGCATTCTGTCACTATTAATCCAGCTGTGTGACCGACAACAAAAGGCTAATTATGACAACTCTTGCTGTAGGTGTGAGAAATGATCAAACGCAAGACTTGGAGATTTTTAAAACAGAGTGGTTGATTGGTTACTGGGAAATTTCAGGGCTAAGCAAAACTGCCTCTCCTCATTGGTGGTGGAGTAAAATTTGTCAAAGAATGCATTTTTCCTTGATCAATTTGAAAATACTACTTCATGTCTTTCTGTTTTTAAGATCAGTCCAGAGGAAAGTTGTAATATGAACAATAAAGTGAGAGGAATTTTTCTGTGACCATGTGTCTGATTTTTCCTGATATAAACCATGTCATCTTTCCTCAAAATGCTTGCAACATTACTATTTAATATAAGATATTATTCAATCCAGGAAATCTGAAGTTTGGAACAATTCCAATCAGGACCAATGAAATATTTAAAAATAGAATATTAAATTTAAATAATCCTGGTAAAGAGCTCAATGTAAATAAAATCCACAGAGCAAATAATTTTCTCTTCAAAACAAACCAACAATTAGACATTAAGATAATAAATTTATTTCCATCCTGTTGAAAGCATTGATATAAATCAGTGCTCTAAAAAATTAACAGGATTTCATGCTTGATCTGAAGAAGTCCTGTTAATTTTTAGAGCATTGATTTATATCAATGCTTTTAACAGAATGGAAATAAATTTATTATCTTAATGTCTGATTGTTGTTTTTTTTTTTTTTTTTTTGAAGAGAAAATTTTATATATATCATATGATAGTTGACAGTACATGAGCTATTTATTTGATTTGCCAAAAGATCAATTATCATACATGTAATTACTATTCTATTAATAACACTTGTATTAATTTCTGATCACTGAAAATCCTATCTGCTTCGATTTTTAATGTGCAATATACAAGTGAAATGCCAAAACTTACCATAATAAATTTTAAGTAAAAAATTACAAAATTCAACATTTAAATAATGAATTTTCTTTCTTTGAGTTTTTAAAAAAGTTTTTTTTTTTTTTTTAGTGCGGAAAATTCCAAAAATTCTGTTGGATATTGTAAAGTATTAGTAAAGTCAGTGAGCAGTGATTTAAAAACTGTCCACTTGCATATACATACAGTTTCAAAGGTTCTAAAATATGATCATGAATATTGTTTTTCTCCATCACCATTCATTAACAGAATTTGATGTGTTATATATGGAAGAGTGAATGGAAGTTTTGATAGATTTGTTTAATATATCTTACTCATGATATCATGGGTTTCATAAAAAGCTAATAAAAACTTCTATGTATTTTGTTAAAAAAATTCTTTCACTTTTCAGCCTATTGCATCAAGAGCCTGTCACATTTTGTGCTACTATGTACTAGCATAATACCCATCTAAATTAATGGGATTATCTAATTTAAGGGCTAGCGCTTCTGCCTAGAACTAAAGCATATGGATTAAAGTATCATTCTTTGTCACCTCTTCCTTGGATCAGAACATTACTACATAGCCTTCAAGCTGAGATTTAAGTACAGTTCCACCTCGGCTGTTTTCATCTTTGAGTAAGAGGTGGCAAAAAGCTCAGAGAATCTTGTGTGTGTATGTATGTGAGTAGGGGTTAATCTTCCCATTGCAATATAAAGAGTTGAAATCATCTGATGGATTCATGATACAGATCATGGGGACTGGTCAATTTGTTTCTTAGTTCACATGTACATGTTAAACTGACCTTGTGTTGAGTTGGCCTTCATAGGGAGGTTGAATGACTACCAGGAAGTGTTTATTTATCTGTTTGTGAAAATCATTTTATATAAAATATTTATTTTTCTAGTATTGCAGAAAGTTGGTATAATTGTCTCCATGGCGCTTCTGATTTCAAAGAATTGATTCCAGAATTTTATGATGGGGATGGAGAGTTTCTTGTTAACAGACAAGTATGTGGAACCTTTATTCTTATTTTGGCCTTTGCAAATTGTGAATAAATGTGATTTAGGAATTTTTTTCTTCTTTTTAACTCTAATTGAAAAAGAATTACTATCTGTATGTTAACTCTTTTATTGCATAATTGAATTTCATGTTTATTTTTGTAATGATATTAATTATCCACTAAAAAATAAAATTGATGCTAAGTTAGTGCAATATCTGGAAATCATTGAGAGTGTATTTGCTTCTTGCTCCATAAGGAGTTTTTTTTTATTTTTTTATTCAAAACCATGAAGTAAATTTGTTTTCCACAATTAATGGTAATAAAATTTTGAGGGATATATCCACTTTGTGCAACAAAAGAGTTAAATACAATTCTCAATATTGTAAACAGGACAACTTTTCAATGTTTAGAAATCACCATCTAAATTAACAATGTATTTTTTTTAATTAAAATTTCCCAAATATACCAAATGATTAAAAAAGGATTTTATTCTACTCATTAACTTTACCGATGCAAATATTTTCTGTTTTTCTCATAGAAGATTTTAGTATATGGTGATTTTTTTGTTGGTTTCTCTGAGGGTTGATAAAGGTAACTTGTGAAATTACTATGTATGACTGTAAACTGTTGTCTTAAACATATTTTTGTTTTCCTAAACAATTCTTAAATTCTTACAAATAAGAAATAGTTACTGATATTACAACTTGTTCTGTTGTGTATTTTATAGTAATATAGTTATCAGTCTTAGATACATTGCTAAAAAATGCAGTACTAAAGACTATATAGGTTTATTATAACATAATATAAATACTGATATGTGTTTGATTCATAATTTTTGGCAATGATACAAACACAAATAAAGATGACAGATTGTCAAATAACTGAGAAATCTAGAAACTCACTATTGTGTCCTCCAAATAATTTAATAACTTTATATAGTCTCACACAATAAGATGCTACACATTTTGCTTTAAATTTATGATAAAATTAGAAAACAAGTTAAATTGCATAAGAGCATACAATTATTATCATAATGTATTGAAAATATGCCAGCAATTGTTTTAAAATATCTCATCTGGTTGCTACTTTTTGGAGTTGGTGAACCCTCTCTAGATGTCAGTGTATATTGCTACATGATAAATTTTACTGTATCTGTTTATTCTTATATACATGCCATACTAACCAACATTGACACTCTACAGTTATTTCTGGGGCTGTCCATGATGCTGTGTTTTATCAAAATTTATTTCAGAATTTGAACATTACTATATTTTTTAATGGAAACGTCCTTAGTGAATCAGTGCTAAGCAGGATATTACTGTATTAAAAAAGAATTATGTGGCTGCATTATTTTTTTTTAATGATTCATGAAAAAGATTACTTTTGTGAACCTTTTTAAAGTGTAAAAACATCTTTATTAAATTTTGTGATGCTTGCATAATAATTAATTTTACTTGAATTTTTGCTGCTTAAAAACATCAAGTGCTAAAAGACAATTTTAGGGATGTTTTACTCTGATGTTTTTGTTTGTTTATTTACTACCATAATTTAAAGATGTGAATCTATGCTCATTATTGAGTGTCTTGTTGTGATCTTCAGATACTATACTGTTGCTTTTCACTAGTTTGGCTTGACTGTATAAAATGATTGTATTTGTATAATCTTATGTTATCTTAACTTAGTAAAGGCAAAAATGAGACTGAAGATTAATTTTGATAGTAATAATATTAGCTACTGTCTATCTTTCATGTTATAAATATATTTACTGCATTTCACAACTTATAAAACACTTTAAAGTTAATCTAGTACAAATATGCAAAGGGTTAATTTTTGGCAGCATTCCAAGCAAGAATCTATTGCTATTACCATAAATGTTTTGGGTTTGAAGCCAGAAATTCTCAGATTGATGATTTTGATAATAATAAAAAACTTTTACCTCAGCAGATTAATCTTTTCTTCTGATCTTGAACGTTCTTTTTGATTTGAATTTTGCAATTATTCTTTTTATTCAAATATTTTAGTTTCATTTATTTATTTTAGCTTTTAAGGTGCAAGTTATACCATGTGAAATATGATAATATAAAAAAAGCTGGAAATACCATCAAGCCAATGATAAACCCACATAGCATATAAATATTGTTCTTACAAATATGAATAAGTTCACATAATATAAAAATGTTGCTTGAAGTTATTGAAAATTCAGCTTAATTTTTTTTTTTTTTTTTTTTTTGGTTCAGAACATAAATTTTGGGGTGCGACAAAATGGCCGGCCAGTTGGAGATGTTGAGCTTCCTCCCTGGGCAAAAGGTGGGTGTTGATACATTGTTTTTGTAAAACTTTTTTCCCTTCTCATATTTTTGTCTTCTATGTTTTATTAAAATCGGGCTTACAAAACATTTCAGTCATACTATCAATTGTAATAAATGGCATAATGCATCAGTTGTTAAAAATAATAGGTCAGTGACCAATTAAGACACATTTTTTTTTTTTTTTTTTTTTTTTTTTTAATTCTTATTCCCCCTCCAAGATTTTTCTTTTTCAGAAATGAGATGTTGAAAAGATATGCAAGACCCTAGTGTAATCTGATCCTCACATTAACCTGGGGCTGTCTTGGTTGATTGTTGTCTGTATCTAATTTTGATTTAGTGACTGTTTTATTCATCTTTTAAAGATACATAGTTAAATGATCTGATCATGTGCTTTGTTTTATTGGAGCACATTTAACACTGATATGTACTTTATGTAGTGAAGTTATTTGAATATATTATAATATCAATATGGATATTCTCTAGTTGTGTAAATATACATTTGAATAATGGATGAGTTTTAAACTGAACCTTTTTTTCTGTCTGTGAAAGTTATTTCATTTTCTCATAAGAATATAGAAATATCTCCTTGTCTTATTTACATAAGTTTCTAAGAAGTAACCAAAAAAAAAAATAGCTCACTAAGTATTAATTTTCTACTTGTTGGAAAATGTGACATATTAAACAGTAATACAAAATACTGAAAATAAACTTATGAAAAAGGTTTAGCACAAAAATGATTATTATCAAGTCTTAAGTTAATAAAGATTATAATTTAATATTAAATCCAGAAAGGCTAAAGTTCCAAATTGTAAATCCAGCATCGACAAGATGTTCTTTTCCTTGCAGGAGTTGGGTTTTTTAATAGTAATTATAAGATTCATTTTTCCCAGAATGCAATGTTGATGGTTATTTATTTTAAACATGAGTTGTTTATGGCTTATACTTAAGACTAATCCAACATTACTAATTATCACTGTCTTGATGCATATTGAACATTAAGTTTCATTGTTATTAATTTTTGGCTATTTTTTCTGGCTTTATTGGTTAAGGCATCAACCCTGAAATACCTGAAGATATAAGATGTGATTCAAGTTTTATCAGATGCTATTTCTTAATTCTTACTTTAATAGCTGGAGGATATTTGACCTACAGAGTTGCGACAGAATAACGATATGATAATAAATAGACTAACCAAATATTAATAATGTTAATTTTGGTTGTATTGCTTATGATTTTGTTAATAGCAGAATTAATTACAGTATAGAGACATAATATTGGATTAATAATTAAATTTTTATTTCAATAAATTTCACATTTTTTTTAAAAAACTAGATCCTAAAGATTTTATTCAGAAGATGGCTGCTGCATTAGAATGTGATTGGGTTTCACGTCATCTGCACCACTGGATCGACCTGATATTTGGCTATAAACAAACAGGCTACGAAGCAGAAGCTGCTGATAATGGTACATTTATTACTTGTCCTTATTTTTTTTTTCTTTTTCTATGACCTTTTTTGTTTATTATTCTTGTCTTTCCAGATTTTGTTCCATTAAATTCTGTATTTTAGATGTTACAACATTTTAGCCAATCTTCAGATTTCCTTAGATAGATATATAATTTGTAAGAAAATAAGGTGCAGAATTATTTCTTCAATCCTGTATACTCATTGTTCTAGAATTATATTATTATATATTCTGATGAAGGCTGTAGAATGGATCATCTAAAGGTTTGTGATTACAAGAATGAGTTCAATTGCTTTAACAAAATTTGAAATGTAAATGATTCTTCTGAAAGTTTGAAACAATAAGCTTTATCTTTTTTTCTTTGATAATTTGATTTCTTAATTTAATGGCATATCAGCCTTCATGGGTTATTCAATGCCAAAGCCATCCTTGCAGGAGTGGTATTATTTAATCTATAGCTGGGGGGGGTTATGGGAGTTCATGCCTTTCCTAAGTGTCTTCATTTGAAAGTGAATGTAATAGTGCAATTAGAGTTCAAACTTGCTTACTATGATGTCACAGTCCAGAATGTTATCCTCTATGCTATGGGGAATCCTTTCCTTTCTCAATTTCTGTAGTGGAATAATACAAAGCATTAAATATATTGAATTTAATTCTGCCTTGTTTCAAAGCATAGTTCCCTAGGATCTATGTTCTTTGTCTTTGAATAAGACATGGCAAAAAAGGAGGTGAGCCTGGTCTTGGAAATTCTGATCCTAAAGCATCACCTTTCCATTTTACAATAAATAGGGAGTTGGAGATGTCTGATGTCTTTGTGAGATTGGTCACATGGATTGGCTTGCATATTAAACCAAATTAGTTTTTGTTTTGAGGCAAATGATTACTACGATCAGAGTGCTGCATCTGTGTGTTCTGTAAAACATATTACACAAATATTCATATAAATTCTTGGCATTTTATATATGTGGATTTTTATTCATTGATATTTCTGTTCACTATATATTAAATTTGTAAAAAAATGTTTATTCTACAGCATGAACTAAATTTATCTCCTTTATTATCTTTAAATTTTCTTTTATTAACAGTTTTCTATTATCTAACATATGAAGGTTCTGTAAATATAGAACAGTAAGTATTTTTTTTATTGCTATTCTATATTTTTGTATAAATTTGTTCTCCATTGCTTAAGGAAAAACGTCCTATGTAAGGACTTTTTCCTTAATTATTTACATATATCAGTTTTAAATTACTATAAAAATTAAACAATTTTACTATTAATTTGAAATTGGACTAGCTTGCCCAGTTGGCTGGGGCTTTAGAATAACACTTACCCCGCTGCAGAGAAGCAGTCAGACTCCTTAAATGAGTGTCCTGGTATATGACACAAAAAAAAATCTGATGCTGAGATTCCAGTTTTGGGGAATGTGGAGTACCTCTTCATTGCCATTGCTCCTTGGTTCACTCTGGCCTGGAGTGGTAGCGCCTGATAGGGTCCTATCTATGGGTCAAATAGAACTAAACTGCGTACTTATGCTAAACTGAATTGCTTGAAATGGGACTATTTTTGTATGCTTAACTGAATTGTTTGAAATAGAACTGTTTTTGTCATGGAAACTGTACTTATGCTAAACTTAATTGTTTGAAATAGAACTGTTTTGACATTTAACTGTGTGCAAATAAAAGTAAGTAAGTAAAGTTGGTGACCATAGTCGAGGGTGACCCGAAGGCTCCCTTTTTGATTGCTATGATACCAAGGTGTAGGGGAGAGCGCAACTCTTTTCCCTGGATTGCTCCACTTTACCCTTGATCTGTACCTTATAATGCTGAGTGTTAAGCAAGGAGGCATCAAGTACCATTTTTTTGAGTCTTTGAACTCAGATCTCCCATGTCAATGTCTGGTTGGGTCCGGATCAAGGGTAAAGTGGAGCAATTCAGCAAAAGGAGTAGCGCCCTTCCCTACATCTCGGTGTAGTAGCTATTGAAAAGGGAGCCTTTGGGTCACCCTCGACTACAGTCGCCAACTTACTTAAGTATTACAAACTCAAGGTGTAAACAAAAACTATAGTTATGGTTTAACTGAACTGAATAGCTTGAAATAGAAATGTTTTTGACAATTAAACTGTGTACTTAGGCTAAACTGAATTGTCTAAAGTAAAACTATTTGTGTAAAAATGGATTTGGCATTAAATAACCTACTAAGGTTGATATGCCATAAAACCCAAACAAACAAATTGGAATACTCTACTCCTTTTTTAAGGACAGAAATTTAGTTATGAAAATTTAATCAGTTTCAGTATTTGTTTACACACATACAATATTTATTGAATTTTTTCCTTTTTTTTTACATTTATTTGTATTTTTTAAAATCAGCATTGATGATGTGAATGAAAGAAACAGCTATGAGACACAAATAATGGAATTTGGTCAGACTCCAAAACAACTTTTTACAGAGCCCCATCCACAGCGTTATCACATCAACAATCCTTACTCCATATTGCCTGGACCTAAAGACACAGTGTTCAAGAATTCAGTTAGAAGATCTGAAGAGATTACGTCGCATTCAAATCTGGGTAAGTTCATTGGCTTTCTACTATTTTATTATCATATATTTAAAATTTTCATAAGGTTTGTGTTTTATCCACTTTATATCACACATACCTTTTAAACATTCTTTAGGTTAGGTTAATAATGATGGTAAATGCAGATAAGAATATACTGTTTTTTTATTTTACAGGTTTTTAGATTTTGAAAAATCCAATTGTCTTTATTTATTGTTTCCAAAATAATCTGAAGTGCATTATATACCAGGATGTCCTACAAATTAAAATAATCATTGTATATAATATTTTAATGAATAACTTAATTACTAAAACTTTAGACCTATAGTTTTAATTTTTAATGAAACAGCCTGTGAACCCATTGAGTTTCTGCTTTAACAGTGGTCTATGATGATATTGATGCTTCTAGTTTGGAAGGAGTAAAAAAAAAAATTGAAATTAACATTTCATGGCTATGTCTATTATATATGATGTTCAGTGTGAACTAGGGTTCCACAAAATTTTATAGTTGCAAATTGATCTGGAAATTGCCTTATTCTTTAAAGCATTTTAAGTGTATCGTTCTAATAAAATTCTCACTTTGATGTACCATTTTTGCTGGATTACAGTTATGTTATTTATATTTACCCAACCCCTCCGCTCGGGTAGGATATGACACAAGGTCAATTTTCAAGCGGAGTTTAACAGGTTTGAATTCAGAGTTTTCCTTCTCCTAGACTAGTTGCCTCACCAAGGCTGAAGAACCTAGTCTGTCCTGCTACGTATTTACCAATAGCTGGAGGGAGAATAATTGGATTCATACCTTTCCCAAGGGTATTAGTGCTATGTGAAATGCAATCAGTCTCATCCAGGATTTGAACTTGTGTTGCCGTGTCCATTTCCTACAATGATAACCATTACACCACGGTTATTTTATTAGAATTTAGTGGGTAGAGTGTTCACCAATGGTCCGGGAGACCTGGGTACAATCCCAGGTTGCGTCATACCAAAAACTTTAAAAATGGTACTTGATACTTCCTTGCTTAACACTCAACAATATAAGGTACATATCAAGGGTAAAGTAGAGCAATCCAGGGAAAGGAGTAGTGCCCTCCTCTACACCTCGGTGTATTAGCTATTGAAAAGGGAGCCTTCTGGTCGCCAACTTACAGTGGGTTGCTATTTTAGTATCTGAGAAAATATTAAAAACATTAGAATGCTTTGTAAATATTACTCGTGGAAATCATATATGGTTAAAAAAAGTAAATTATATGAGCAAATATTTCAGTTTATGTCTCTCCAAAGAAAACCATAAAAAAGTGGAAAGAAATGAAGTAAATACTGTATTTAAGTGTGTGTGAAGAGCTTTCCTTGTTCAGCAGTGAATAACCAAGAAATATTGGTTGTCTGTAGTAGGAAAAGGTAAGTATTGGCTCCAGGAAGAGCTTCACTTTTACATAAAGTAGACAATGTAAGTGTGCTTGTTTATTTTTTATTTATTTTTTTTTTTTTAGCCATTTTGTTTTGAAAAACTGCATCCTGTAAGCTATAAAATACAGTGAATTAGATTGTAGATGGAACTTTTAATATCAGAAAATAATTAAATTATTGATCTATATTTATTGATGAAAGTTAAGCTATTTATTAAAGCAAACTTTCAAGATATTGTAACAAGATCAGTTAGTTGAAATATTGTGTTAACATCATCAAGAATATAAAGAATGGGTTCAGTTATCTGAACAATCTATTTGTTTTTCAGAAACAGTGTAGTAAAATCTAATATAAGGCATTTTTGTTTTATCAGGTGCTTGTAATCATGGTGATGGAATGAAAACAACTGCTGGAAGTTATCAGAGAAAAGATTGGCAAGCCTTACAACCTGTTCTCTCACACTCATTACATAAAGAGTAAGTTCCTTTTTTATCTGCTTTCTGAAACAATTCCATCTTCACAAGTTTGGTAAAACTGATTTCAAAATTGAAAAATTTCCAAAGTTTATCGGTTTGGTTTGGTTTGGTAGCATATCAACCACTGTGGGTTATTTAATGCCAAATCCTGTTTATACATATATATTTAATATATATGATTTATAATCGCATATTTGGTAGATAAAATTTTTATAAAGCCAGAGTTCATTTGTTAGCACACAGCTAAATGGTTCCAAATATTACTATTGAGCACTAGTAGTTATATTAGATATTATTGTTTTGTTTTATGGCACATCAACCATTGTAGGTTATTAATGCCCAATCCATTTTTAAACGGTTCTATTTTAAACAATTTAGTTTAACATACAAAAACAGTTCTATTTTAAGCAATTAGCATAAGCATGCAGTTTAGTTCTATAGATCCATAGATAGGACCTTATCAGGTGCTACCACTCTGGGCTAGAGTGGATCTGGGAGTGATGGTAATGAAGAGTTACTCCACATTCCCCAAAGTTCCAGTGTTACTTGAGCCTCACCATCAAATTGTTTTATGTCATATCCAGGACACTCATTGGGGGAGTTTTTACCCTCTACTGAGATACAGTCAGTGTATTCTACAGACCCAGCCAACTGGGCAATCTAAAGTTGATAAAAAATATTGAGATATAATCATTGTTTGAAAATCTAATTTTTTTGTTTTTTTTAATAGATTATTATCTTCACTTTTTAGTTTTTCTTGTTTAGTGTTTTAGCTAGTTCAATTGTTTTTAGTTTAAGTTTTGATTTGATTAAATAGTCACATGTATTAACCTTTTCAGGGCAGGGGCTGTAGAATACACCAGCTGCATCTCTGCAGAGAGGTAAGACCCACCCTCACCTTATGCCACCACCTAGTGTGCTGGATATGACACTAAACCATCTGATGATGAAGCTCAAGTCTTAGAGTTTTGGAAATGTGGAGTACTCCTTTATTACCATTACTCCCAGCTTCATTCCTGTTAGGGTCCCATCTATAGGTCAAATAGAACTATTAATCATTTACTATACTTGAAACCATTTAACTCTGTACAAGCAATAAATAACAATACTTACACCCATTTAATTGTGTGCTTACAAATGAACACTGATTCATTTAAAAATGTTTGCTGCAAACTATTTGTTTACAAATCATATGTATAATATTAATGTATAAACAAGATTTGACATTAAATAACCCATAAGGGTTGATATACCATTGAATTCAACCAAACCAAACTAAACCTTTCAGTCCCACTGGAACACTGGTGTTGCAGTCAAGTTTCATTTTAACCTTTAAAAACATCATACTCAAAATATAATTTTGTATATCCAAAACTTTTTTTGCCTAGTCAGCTGGGGCTGTAGAATACACTGACTGCATCTCTGCAGAGAGGTAAGACCACCCTCTAATGAGTGTCCTGGATATGACATTAAACAATTTGATGGTGAGGCTCTTGTGATGCTATAGCTTTGGGGAATGCAGAGCACCCCTCCATTACCATTGTTCCCAGGTCCACTCTGGCCCAGAATAGTAGCACCTGATAGGGCCCTATCTATGTACTTATGCTAAACAGAATTGTTTGAATTAGAACTGTTTGACTAAATTGAATAGCTTGAAATAGAAATGTTTTGACATTGAAACTAGTATAAGTATAGATTTTGTTTATATACAAACTGAATTAAAACTGTTTGAATAAACTGAATGCTTGAAATAGAAATGTTTTTGACAATTAAACTGAGTACTCATGCTAAAATATGCGAAATAGAACTGATTATTTGTATAAAAATGGATTTGGCATTAAATAACCTATAAAAGATCAATATGCCATAAAACCCAACCAACCCTTCATCATCATTGCTTTCAGATCCATTATGGCCTGGAGTGGTAGCACCTATGGGTTAAATAGAACTAAACTGCGTACTTATGCTAACTGATTTGCTTGAAATAGAACTGTTTTGACATGTAAACTGTGTACTTATGCTAAACTGTTTTTGATATTGAAACTGTAAACAAAAATTATACTTTTACTAAACTGAATTTCTTGAATAAGAACTGTTTGACTAAACTAAATTGCTTGAAATAAAAATGTTTGACAATTGAACTGTGTACTTATGCTTAACTGAATTGTTTGAAATAGAACTGTTTATTTGTATAAAATATGCCATAAACCTAACCAACCAAAACTTAAAAAAAAAATTAAGTTAGTAATGAAAGAGTTAAACAAAAAATGTTGACAAAATTAAAAATTAACCTGTGAAAATTCCTAAAAATTTTGATTCTCAAACAGATGCAGAATTTCATGGTGTATACAAAATATTTAAAACCCAAGTTTATAAAAAATGCAGTTTCTATTTTATATGGTTGAATACAAGGCTTAACCATTAAAAGAAAAAAATTTCGCTTAAGTGCTATGGAAGTAGTAATAACAAATTCTAATAAGCAAATAGGAAAATATTTACTAAGTATAGCTTAGTTTTTGCACTGGGACACAAATGTGGGGTACTCTATGAAGATTGAATTTGCTACTCATTATTAATGATCTGTGAGATCAGCTTACTAACCAATACACCAACATTTAAGATCTGAAGGGCTTCAAATAAATTGTATGTCGGTATATCAATAAGTTCATAGCCTAATGATGAAAGCATTTTCCTTTCTTGTCGAGGCACATCATATTATAAACATTATAAAGTGAAAACTTAAGATAAAAGTTCAACTAATACTTACATGTTATGTTTGGACTTAATGATCCATACTTATACTTACTTATGTATTCCATTGATTCCTGTAAATTTCATGTAGAGCATAGATTCATAAAAACCAAAAATACAGCCCTATATTGCCTGTCCCATGCTCGTTCTATTATTTTCTGTCAGAGTAATTCTCTTTTGGACTACTTTTACATAAGTCAGATGGGGGTTACCTATTGCAAAGTGAATGCAAACAGCTTTCTTAACTAAAACCCCGTTTCATTTTGATTATATCTGTTAAAACCTGTTGTTTCCTTACAGCTTAAAAAATATCTTTATAATAATCAGAATATTTTCTACATTACACCAAAACCTATTGAATCAATCTAATCTGTAATTATGATGGTATGAATAGATCTATTTAAAATTCTGTTGGAAGAATCAGGGTTGAGGAAGAAAAAGCAACTTTTTTCCCCCTTCAGATAGGTCATTGCAAAATATAAGGATTAAAGTCAAGCTGAGATTTTTTTTTTTTTTTTTTTTTTTTTACAGATGATACAGAAGGATGATAGTATTTCTTTCGTTAGGTATATATAAATCTGTAAAATAAACCACTGATTAAAACTGTAATTACAATTTTTAAATTATGAAAATCAGATATATGAAAGATAATAGTGCAAAAATTAGAATTGATGAGCAGTTTGAATCTTGACAGACAGTTTGTGTTCACATTTCCTTAATGCTTTTGAGAAGGGCATGAATCCCACTCTTTTTCCCTCCACTTATGAGTTAAATAACAGAACAGATTAAGCTATTTAGCCTTGGTTGGCAACTTGTTTAGGAAACAGGCAACTTTAAATTCAAATCATTTGCTGCCTTGTTATGAAAAAGCTTCAGGAATGAACACACTTGATAAATCTCAAGCTGTTGTCCCTAAGACTGTGTGATGCTGCCTTCAACTTTATTATTGCAGAAATAGCCAGAACACTGTTGCCAAACTGTAGCAATTCAAAATTGCTGGAGAGGATAGACTTGTTCCATATACCCTTTTCTAAGCCTGGGGAGTAAGCAAATCTTAGTCTTAGTAAGAGACCACAGATCTGCACCTATCTATTGCATCAGTTAGTTGATTAAGATATAAAAATCTTGTAGTCTTTTCAAAAGATACAGTATGAATTTGATGGATTATTCTTATGAAAATGTTTATCTTTTCTATTTAGGTTTGGAATAGCTAAAAGTACCTTTATTCAGTAATAGTATATCTTTTCAAACAAATCTACAAGATTGTTATTAAATATGCAGTATGTATTTTCAAATCTGTTTGTAGCTACCTCAAGGAAGTTAAACTATTTTTTTCTTTCTTAGATTTGAATTATAATAATTATTGATGTGCAAAGAAAGAAAATTTGTTTCATGTAGCAAATTCTTGAATTTTGTTTTCTTCAGTTCTATACTTGATGTTCATTTGTCGCCTGATGGTAATTACATATTTTCTGCAGCCAAAGGTTAGTCAGCTTTTAATTTTTCTAAATTGATTTTATGTTTTATGATTGTAAAAATCTTATATAATGTGTGGTTTGCTATTTTTTAAAAAAATATGTAAAGAGGGCTCAATATTAGTGATGGAACATATGTAAATCTAAATTTGAACAGTGTAGATACAGTCACTTGATTTCTTGTCTATGTGACCATCAGACCAAGAGGTCTTAATCTGATGATTGTATAGATGAGAAAAAAAAATTTATAATATTAATTTTTTTTTATCCAATGAAAGAAAAAAGTAAACACTTTCAAAGCAGTTAAAACTTTTAATTTTTTTTTTATTTGCTTTTTTTTTTTTTAAAAAGTAGTGTTGGTGTCATTTGGTAGCCAGTTTTTTTCCTTTTTTTATGATTAAAACTTTTCCTTGTTCATGTACCTAATTTAATAAGAATTTCAAGTATCATTTACCATTCTGCATTTTGTTTTATGTGTTTTTAAATTTCCATCCATGATTGATATTATGTAATAAAATATATAAACCTATAAAAAAAAAAAAAAAAAAAAAAAAAAAAAGGTACAATTTTGAAAATTTCAATTTTTGTTTATCTTTGAATTATTTACTTTAAGACACCTATGGTATTTATAAAAAAAAAAAAAAATGACTACTGTCAAGTTTAAACATAGCAATACAAAGTTGTCATTAAGACAAACAATCTTTAATAAACATTGCCAATTAATCAAAAGAAAAATATGAAAATGTAACAATTATGGGAAGATATTACTAATTATACAAAAAATATACTATCTAATACAAATATTATAGTGTTAGTTGTATAACTGTAATCATACAAAGACTAAGTTCATTAGACATTTTAAATTAAGATGTCCTTTTGGGTCACATATTTTCTATTTTCTTCTAAAATTTGTTAAAACATTCCACTAATTGTCATGATCGGAAAAATATTTAAAAATTTGAATTCTCTACAAAATTTGACATTATATCTAACTTTTTTCTTTCAGATGTCCATTTCAAAATGTATTCAGTAAAAGAGAAATGTCAATCTCGAAGCATCAATTTATGTAATATGGTAAGTAGAAAATTCAGTGATCTATGAAAGTGAGAGACCTTTATTTGATTTTCTTGTGTTTGTCTCCAGGTGAAATCCCAAAGTTGTATTCACCGATCTTATGTAGTGTAGGGCTGAAAGTTATATTATTTCATAAATACAGTTATGTTTCAACTTACTGAAGTATACATCAACTAAATATTAAAAATTAAGTTATATAAGATTCGTTTTTATTAAATAGCTTTTTTTTTTCCTGAAGACTGTCAAATCATTTTTAATGAAAAATTCTTTGTTGTAAAGTTAATTGTACCTCTTTAAAAAAAAAAAAAAGGGAAATTTATAATCCAAGTAGTTTTGAAAAGTACAGTTTGGATAATCAGGAAAATGTTTATATATATATATATATATATATATATATATATATACGCACACACACACTTGGTGTGACAGTATAATAGTGTAGTAAAATTGAAAGGCAAAACCTGCAGACTGCTGCCTCCAATGAGTCAACTGGGGTTCGTCGTTCAAAGAGACAATGAGTGGTGTGCTGTATATACAGGCTGAACAGCCGACGTTTACGTGAATCCAGCAACCATCCACGGCTGGATAAAAAAACAGCTGAATGAACGAGAGAAATGAAATGTGACAACAAAACTGTGTGAATTGAATTCCTTTCATAGCAACACCAAAAGAAAGAAGAAATGAGCGAAATGGCTTACCTCAAAGTTCGAAACTAGCGTGAATGGGTCTTGTGTGTAGTGTACTGGAAGTATAGAAAAATGGAAGCATGAGTGTCGTTGGGAGTGTCATGCGTCTTGTCTCTGGTGGGATGGGGTTTGCGACATACCGGTTCTGGCTGACCGAAATTTGCATAAGATTGTTGCTTCACAGTAGGATTGTGCAGACCAGTATATTGATGCGGCAAGTAAGAGAGACAGGACTGGTAGCAAGCAGTTAAACAATTTCAAATAGAAAATAAACATAAAGTAAAACAATACTGACTTGTCAGTTAACAAAATCATATTTAGTTATTCTTGATATAATCATTAATCATCTATAAAAATAACTAAAAGAAATAAAAGGTTATTAATGGTAATAAAGGCTAGATACTATCAAATATTGTATGTGTATGTAATCTTTCTGTATAAGTGTATAAAGGAATATTGCATTTTAGAAAACTTTTGTATTGCTATATAGATGCAAATGACACTTTGATATTTAGTATTATATAAGTACTTTTGAAGCAGTCAGCATGAACTCAAGAAACTATATTAAATAAAGCTGTCTTCAGATTGGATTCTTTTATTCTTAAATGTATTTAACAACAATTGATAGAAATTATATATATGTATATCAAAAGCAGTTGTATAACTGTAATCATACAAATTGACATTTACTTTTTGTTATTCTTCTTTAGACTCTATCAAAGTGCATTCCTGTGAATGATAATAAAATTGTGATCGTGGGATCTTGGGACAACAGTGTGTAAGTTTTTTTTATTTAGATATATGTTATCTGAATACATAAATAAAATAAAAAAGTTATAATTTTCCCTTTTTATTTCAAAACTCTGAGATAGATTACTGACACATGCTGCTGTAAAAACAACAAAAAATAATCCCAAAATACAGCTGTGCAGCCAACAAAACCTTCATCAGATGATGACACTGAGGTCATAGCATTATTACCACTAAAGGTATCTTATAATACCAGACTTTCTTGGTTTTGCATTTCATTGTGGGAATGCCAGATCCAAATGCAGTTTTTTTGTATAATTCTTTGTTGTAATCAGAACTTTTCCTGTAATGAATGGCCCAGTCATTTGGGGCTGTAGAATACTCCAACTGCATCTCTGCAGAGGGGTAAAACTTCCCCAACAAGTGTCCTGGATATGACACTAAACAATCTGATGGTGAGGCTTGGGGAATGCAGAGTACCCCTTCATTGCCATTGCTCCCAGGTCCATTTTGGCTCAGAGTGGTAGTACCTGATAGGGTCCTATCTATAGGTCAAGTAGAACTGTTTGACATTTAAACTGAGTGCAAACAACTGACTTATGCTAAACTGAATTGCTTGAAAGAACTGTTTAATCATTTAACTGAACAAATAATTGTTAGTGATACATAGCAATACTTTGAACTATTTAACTTTGTTGACATGCTAAATAGAAGTGTTTGTAAACTAATCACTGATGTTTTATTGAATTGCTAGTGTTAAATGGCAATACTTGAAAATATTTAACTGTGTGCAAACAAATAATTAATAGATAGAAATAGGTGAAGCCATTTAAAAAAAAAAAAAAAAAAAAAAATGAGTACAGAAATTATATATTTAATATGTGTATAAAAAGGATTGGCATTAAGTAACCTACAATGGTTGATATGCCATAAAACCCAACCAAACCAAATCATATATATTTAATCTATATGTATAAAAAAGATTTGGCATGGTTGATATGCTACAAAACCAAACCAAACTAAATCTGCAATGAAGCATTAATTCAATGATGTAAGATTTCTTTTCATGGACTTGGTGATATATCATTATATTAAAATACACAGACATATTCATAGATAGAATTTCTTAAAGAGAAATCAATTTCTGTTTTATTTTCAGTTACTTTTACAGTATTGAATATGGCCGGATCTTGGATACTTTACCTGCTCATGAAGATGCTGGTGAGTTTAACAATTTTTTTTTGATATTTACTATTCCACTGCATATACTTTTATTTCAAATTATTATATCTAGGAAGAATATTTAAAGATATTTTTTATCTATATTTTAAAACTGACTGAGACTAAGTTATACAACTCAAGGCCCCATGTGTGATGTTATCAAACTAGACTATTGTCAGTTAATTTGATTTTCACTGGGTGACCCCCTACTTTTGGCCTCGGGCAAGACTTATGTTTGTATGCATTTACTATCAGTGTAAACAATATCTTGATACAAAATGTGTGTGTAGATATTACACAAGAAATTTATTTTATATTTGAGGACCTAAGAATTTCTTTAGAGTCATGTCTAATTCTTTTTACTAAAAAGTTTTCTCATCTTGCATTTTAAACACTAAAGATTATGTACTCATATATGGCTCCACTGGGAACTGGATCAATTGGAAGGATTGGCATTCTGCAAGATAAGGGAAAGAAAGTAGTGGTGAATCAAAGGCAGAAGGAAATGTTTGATTTTGTAGTAGTTTGGTTTAAAATGAAAAAGATAAGCTTATGTCTGTTAACAGGTTAGTTAAAACTGACAAGAGGGAGATTGGGTCAAGAAACATGAAAGAAAACATAAGGGTTGATTAATTGAAACTAGCAGTTATTAAACTATAATAAAAGTACAATATTTTATAGCATATGATGATTTATATTGTCTAGATAAACATTTGTATATTTCTGCCGTGTATAATCCTTATGGAGCATCAGCCACACCATATCTGATTTCAGTAACGAGTGAATTTTTTGGGGTGGAGTTACTAGCTCTATGACCCTTGGTTTTGAATTCAAAGTTCTTTCTTCTAGATCAGTTGCCTTATTAAGACTAAATATTTCAATCTGACCTATTATTTATCCATCAGCCATGATTTGAACTTGGCTTGTCAAGTCTCTTTCCTATGATAAAAACTGTTACACAACTGCAGACTTGAGAAAATTTGGGAGATATTTCTTTTAGTGGGGAGAGAGAGGATGCTATATGCCATTAATATGATTAGTTCTTATACTTATCCAATCACTGGAGAGGCACATAAGGGAGATTTTGTGTAATATGGATTTAAGTATATGAAATTGTTTTATTCCTACTTTATTTTGTGATGAGTAATTTGTTAACTTTGAAGTTCTCATCTTTTATGATACAGTTAGTTGGTCATTATTTAATAATTTGTCAATTTACACATTTTTGATTTTTTTTCCACAAAACTCTAAATGTTTCAACCTGTTGCTCTTTTAGTATAATTTTTTTTATATGTATTGTTACATTTATTGGTTAAGCAAATAAAAAGAAAAAAATACAACTTTCTTTTTCTTTTCTGTTTCAGTATCTTGTTTGCTGCTTTCTGGTGATAAACTCTTAACTGGTTCTTGGGATTCTGATGTGAAGGTGTGTACAAAACAAAACTCAATCTTTGGTTGGGTTAATATTCTGTTATTTGTTGTATTGGCTTATTAAGGCAACTTGTCAAAGTGTATACTTCCAAGGGAGGCTTCACTATCAAGAACTGCATATATAATACTCTGTGGAGGTGTTACCGAGTACAAAAATGTGACTAGTTATGCTCTATAAATAAAACTCTAAGTTTATTGGTTGGGTTTTATGGCATATATTTCTTTGCATACAGTTAAATGGTTACTATTTAACACTAATAATTCAATTTAACATCAATCATTTGTTTGCACACAGTTAAACAGTTCTACTTGACATATAGATGGGACCCTAATATGTAATATAACTCTGGGTCAGAGTGGGCCTGGGAGTAATGGCAATAAAGGGGTACTGCACATTCCTCAAAACTTACAAATTAAGTGGTAAGTCCCATAGGTCAAACAATGCCATACAGTCAATACCAGTCGGTTTAATATCTTGTGTTCTTTTAAGAAGTTCCATCATTTGTAGTAATTTTTCCTCATGCTTTTGTTGTTCAGCTTGAGACTTTAATAGTTGTACTATTGTGGATTGTAAATCCATTTTTTTTTTTAAAGTTATCATCGCCAGTTGTATACAAAACATGTTAGGCCCCAGTATACTCGTATGTAAGAATTACATAGATGGTTCATGTAAAGGTCTCTGTATGACTTCCTATGCACTACTCTAAACAGCAGTGAACACATAATGGATCAGTTCCACTACTCCCAGAAAAGGTAAAATAGGCTAGTCCACAACAAATATTCAAAAATATACCAGGCATTCAAGTATAGTTGGAGCATAGAGTAGCTGAAATACATAAAAGAAAAAAAAAGAAATTAGTCCAAATAAAATAATACAATAAGAAAAATATTTTGTCAAATGATTTAGACAAATCACATCACTTTACTGTAAGACAGGAAAAGGGTTTGGTAAGATTTTGTAAATTTGCTAAAAACATCTATAAAAATGCAGTTATTTGCTAAATTTTCATCCAAAATTTTCCTTTTTCAGTGAGAAATAGAAAGATGGTATGAAAAATTAGACTGACATTTTTCACTAGAAGAATAACAGTCAGAATCATTTTGATGAGGCTATTCTGATATCAAAACATCAGTTCTGTTTTCCTTTTACTCATGAATTTTAATGGTCAGGCTATAATGATTAATATTCAACACTGTATTGTATTGACAAGGAAAACTATCATACTGAAAAGTTTAGGGGGGGGGGGAAGAAAAAAAAAAAAAAAGTTTTTTCAGTAGGCTATGAACCGATTGAATTCCCTAAAATCCTAGTTTTCCAAATATTTGTAAGGACATACATACTATCGTTTTGATAAAAGTCATTATTGAACTCATTCTTTTGTTGTTATATTTGTCACTCTTTAGTTTTCTGTTTGAAACCAGTTTTTGAAAAGGCAATCCAATCTTTCTTCTTTTCACCCCTAAAGAAGGCTGTAGGACGGATCATCTAAAAAACAACAAAAGTAATATAAAGACTGAGTAAAATATTCTGAATTGCTCTTGAAAACATCTACATCTGAAAACCATCTATTTCCTATAAATATTTCTAAATGCTTATTTTAGTATTTGACTAGAACATGTTCACATGTTTTCCTTAAAATATATTCATTTTCATATCTATCTTATAATTCATCAAATATCTGTACAGCTAGGGTTCTGCAATGATTTTTAATTCTAAAAAACTTTCAGGAATTGTTAGGATCATTCCTGGAAAGGTTTTAAACTGTATTTGAAGACCTGACTCAAACTGGTTTTTAGGTGAGATCTGTCTCACTTTTTATGTCTACTTGTCCTCTTGCTGTGAATTGGTATTTGTCCCTCATATTCCAAGTGACAAACTTTCCTTTTAGCAGGCAAGAGTTTTCAGTTTGGCAGTTTTGAAATGACTGGAAACAAAGCACAGATTGGCATCTATCTACAAAATTTCTCACATGGCCAGTGCTATATATCCATGAGCAGAGTTGGAAGTCCTAAGGAGATTTGAATACTCACCAAAAGGTCAAACTAAACTGAATAGCTTGAAATAGAAATGTTTTTGACAATTAAACTGTGTATTCATGTTAAACTGAATTGTTTGAAGTAGAACTGAATAATTGCATAAAAATGGATTTGTCATTAAATAACCTACAAAGAGAACACATCATAAGCAATGTTGTCTATCCAGAAGTTCTTTCATGATGAAAATGTGACATCAGATTTTGAAAAAATAACCTGCATGTTAGGTATAAATAAATGAAAAATTTTGATACAAAATATCAATGACCATCTTAAAACCCATCTAATATGATGGGTCCTGCTTGTTATAGGGTCTAACTAGTTAAATTCTTAACATAGGAAAATATCCAGCAGTAAAATATAAATACCTTAGTATAGGATCTTAAGTTAATAACATCATTTGGCTATTAAAAGATACAAAAAGATGAAGTCTGTTTTCAGTTTAGATCAGAGATCTCAAACTTGAAAAATATAAATGGGGCTATTATGTCCTGGAGAAGAAATTTTCAGTAGTTCTAATAGTAAATTGCAGTACAGTTAATACACTGCTTAAGAGATGAGTTTATTATCCAAATAAATTTACAATGAACATACTCCTTGGTATAGATAAAATAGAAAAATCAATTTAATTAAAAACGGCCAAGTTTTAGGAAAATATTGGTTACAAAAATGGTTCCCGTAATCTACATATGGTGGTCTGTGACCCTTGTGTTTGAGAGACCTAGTTTAGGTAGTGATTCTTAAGAGTTTGACAAATTGCTTATGGGAATTGAAATTATGATTTCGGTCATATTTACATTAGGGATGTAAATTTATTTAATACAATGTAAATGAGGCTCATTATCACTTTGAAGGAAGAAAATTACTTTTAAATCAGTAAAGAAATCTGCTTGCATTAAAAAAAAAAAAAAAAAAAAAAAAAAAAAAAAAAAATCGTAATTGTAAAATTGATGCTATTAGTAGGAAATAGAACTAGAAACTCAGTTATGAACCTTGTGAATTCCAGTGCAGTTTGCCAAAAATTGAAAGTAATGTTTTTGTTTTCCTTCTTTTAAAGGTTTGGCATTATTCCAGTGAGATGAATGTTCGGCTTTTCACACAGGAACGACTTGTAAGTATTGTATTAGAATACTCACAATGGTGATATTGATTTTTGAGTACTTTGATGCTGCTTTTTCTAGATAGAAATACTGACCTGTCAAAATAATGGGATTATGTTTTATTTGCATTATTTCTCAATTTAAAAAATCTGGATTATGTCTTGTTTTATCTTCTCTTTTTAAAGCTCTTTGCCATGGCAATTGATAACCGATTCTTTTTTTTAAAAAAAAAATAAACAAACTTGAAATTTTCTCATATTCTGATTAGCTGAAATAATCAAGTCATGATTGTCCAATTGAAATATATAAAAATAAAATATAAGGAAATTTTATATTTAGTTGTTGGAGGGGGATCGTAGTTTTGATATTTTGAGTATTTTTAATGGTTTGAATTATATTTTACTAAAATACTTATAAGTACTTATAATTTATTCATGAATAATCTAACAATGAGTAGTATATTTGTTATTATTTTGAATCACTTCCTTGTCATTTATCAGGTAGCTTGTTAATTCCTCTTAAGCTCAAAACCAGCTGAATTTTACTTAAGAAGTTTTCCATCTAATCTTGAGAAAATTTTTTATCATTCAGTGCATTTTGTAGAGAATGAAAAAGATTGAAATCACTTGGTGGATAGGACAGAAGAGACCAGCCTAAATCCAATATTTTTTTCCTGGGTAATTCTTGTAGAATATAACTGTGCATTATCACAGAGAAGCACAACGTTTCTCCTATTGATGAGTGCAAGGCGTTTTCTTAGATTTTCATTTTTTATATTTACAAGTAACAGCCAAACAAGTAAACATTAAACTCCTGAGATTTTCTTTTTGTTCCAGAGACAAATTAACTCTTACTTCGAAAAATGTCTTTCTAGCAACAATTTCCCCTGATACATTAAACTCAAATTTATATATTGTTTTTTGTTGTTGTTTCTTACTTTGTAAAAATTTGTCTGCAAAATTTCATCTGCCTCAGTAAATCTTAGCCTGTAAACATTCGTTTAACTTAGAGTTCAAGGGGCGCAACTACTGCCTACCTAAATAAAAAAAATATTGTTAATTACCTTTATTTTTTTTAAACTCTTGACACATGCTAATATAAACATGCTCTCGCACACACACGTATGCATTATTGCACATAGATATGTGTACCCAGAGGCAGAAAGCTTATATCACATATTTATTATTATGCATTTGTATGATAATACTTTTTTTCATCAAAGGTATCAACCAGGATTGGATCTAGATTCCATATTTTTTCATGTCTTGCTTATATATCTAATTGCATTTTGTTAGGAATGACATTCTTTTGATAGTTATATTTTCTCATGTAATACTCCTAATCTGCAGATTTTATATGACATCTGTTCATCAGTGATCATCATCTGATAATTGAATCTTCTATTTTGTTTTTTTATGAAACATCTGTTTTGTTCATTAACATGCAGGACATCTATTATTTGTCTTCACAAAGGCCACTTACTTTCTGGTCTTGGTGGGAGGCGATCCTTTTAAGTTGTTATCATTTTAGAGAATGGTGAGGAGAAGTTAAGTGTTGTTTACAATTGCAAGGAATAATTGTGCTGTTTTTTCTTTCTCTTCAGAGTTCTTTAGAACACGATTCCAGTGTCTATTGCATGTCTGCAGCTGCTGATGGTACTCTATTGGCTACTGGTACCAAAGATGGAGGTGTCTTTGTCTGGGATCTAACAGAATATTATCTTCTTAAGCATTACAGATGTAAGTTTTAATATCCTACTTGTCATGATTATTTACTAAGCTTAACTTTGTCTGACACAAGGTTATATTAGATGAGGCATGCTTAGCATAATGGTTATCATCATAGGAAATAGAATCAGGGACCAGAATCCAATTTCTAGATGGGGCTGATACTTTTAGGGAAGTTGGATAGTCTTGTGGCTAATATGTTGGACTGTGATATAGTAATAAGTGAACTCAGAGGATGGTTTTGGCATTAAAAACAAAGAAACCAAAACCAAACTTTGGGAAAGGCATGAATCGATTCCTCCCCTTGTTTAAGCAACCATTTTAAGAGCAATGGCACTAGTTCGTTTCAAAGTACTCTTCTTGGGATAAACTTATTCCAGCATCTCTTCCACTTTTCAAAATCCTCTTTTAAAGATAACCATCAGCTGCTGCTGCTTTTGTACATTCATCTTGATCTCGTCTATGTCATTTCACCAGTGATTTTAGCTTTGAGAAAATATAGAAGTTTCAAAAAGTCAAACTGGGTTATGTGATGTTTGCCAAAAGATTCTCCACAAGACATCAAGATTCTACCCATTTACACAATGCCAGTTGAGTTAGCAGGTCATGGTGGTGCCTGATTCTGGACAATCCTTGAATAATCTGCATTCCTATCTGGGCATTTTAAATTTTCATTAGACATGAAGAATCTGGCTGAGTAATCTCATTTGAGAGTCTCTGTTCATGCATGTCGTAAGGTCAATCAAGGCCATGCAATGAATTCTGAAGATATATTTAAAATGGTTGGATATGTTCCAGACTTCATACAAAGGTGCTTTCCAAAAGTTTGAACTTAAGATAGAAAAAAAATAAAAAATTAGGTTTTTTTTTTTCTTTTTAATTTCTTTTCCTGATGGAGGGATCTAGAGATAGGAAATGTTTCTGAAAAAACTTTTGGTTATTTGACAAATAAACAGATTTAACCAAACAGTTGAATTTCTCAGATAGCACTTCATATGTTAACTGATCTCAAAATGCTATTGATTGGATCTGAACCTATGACCTGATCAGTACTCTCTTTGGCTAGCATTTATACATTCAATAAAAATAATGCAGGATACTGAGAGTAGAATAATATTGTCAGTGATGAGCTGTGTACCTTAAAATGGGCATTAGTGAAGGCAACTCAGAACTTTAGAAAAGTGATTGAGTTATTCTCAGAAAAATATTTGCATATCCTTCTTGGATTGCTTTAAAAACCAGACTATACTGGAGGTGTGGTTGTTCAATCCAGTCAAAATTTGCAATATGATAAGATGTGGCTTGGCATTATAGTGGTGCAAAAAGTTTTCTTCACTGGCTTAACTCTGGAAATCTGGGCCTTCAATTTATTCAGCATTGGGATGAAACAGAATTTCTGATTTGGGTTCATTCCTTTCCTATTGTAAAAGACTTTGCATGTTAATGGCTGAATATTTTATGATGCAGTCTTGTAGTGATTCAACAGGTTCTGATAAACTTGTATTCAGTAGTTTTCTTGTTCAGCATAAATTTGTTATATCACAACCATATTATTTTTAATGGGTGCAGTTTTTTCCTTGTGGAGGAATTCAATGACACTTCTGCCACACTGCTATCTGTAACGAGGAGGAAATAAAAAAGCGTTTTGGTATGAAGGTTCAACCTCTACTACCAACATTCATATGATGTTCTCTGCCAATGTAAGATGGAAGGCATTATTGTATTTAGTTATTTAATGAAAATAATTAGAACCAAGTTGTTGCTAAATAGTGTATTCAAAATATATATATATATATGAGAGAGAGAGAGGTGTGTATATGTTAAATCATTAAAATGCAATGAATTTTAAGGATGATTGTTATAGTCTATATCATCAATGAATATTAGAATATTAACAAAAGTAGTCATTAAATATGTAACTGTTATATAAGAATATTTTTATGTTGAGTTAATCATTTAAAATTCTAAGATTATAAAATAGTAAATTTTGTAGTTTTCCATATTTTTGATAATCATTCCATTCAATAGTTATATCTAAAAAAAAAAAAAAAAAAAAAAAAAAAAAAAAAATCAGTAAAGGCTGACTATTTATATTTTTCAATCACTTCTACTGTAAGCTAAGTTTAGTATCTTAAAAGGCTGAGGGTAATCAATGTTGAGAGAGAAACAAGACAGACTGCTGAACTTTAAGACAAAAGCTTTTGTTTAGTGAAATCCCTCTAACATTAATATACTGACTGATATATCCCTGTCTCAACCAAGGCAAATGAGTATCCCCAGAAGTTGGACTCAGTGGTAGAGTACAGGACCAGTGAAAAAAAAAGCAGTACATATGGAAAATACAAACATTTCTAAGATTTTTATAATTGGATCACTAGAAGAAACTCCTTTAGTCAAACTGTCACCTTTATTATTGAAAAAGTGATCTCCAACTGAGTGAACCAGTGAAAGAAAAAATTAAAAGTAATCTACTTATAGAGGTGGATAGCTAGAAACATGCTGAAAACCTAATCAAAATGAAAGATGCTAAGTGTCAGACTACAATTGGATAACCATTTTGAGGTACTTTAAATGTCAGAAACAGATACTTCAAGGAAAACTGGAGAGGACATTCAACATTTGGAAGGTCTGACCTAAAAGATACAGATAATATGGAGGAAAATTGTTCCAATGAAACCAAATGCTCAAACTGCTGATAGAATCCTGGTGCATTTTCAAAAACTTGCAATATATATGTGAGAGAGAGAAAAATAAATCTTGGAGGTAAAGTATAGAAAGAATATAACATTTCTGGAAGCTAGAAAAATAGTTGATTCTATGACACCCACACAAATGTAGCACAGAAGGCGAGTCCAATCAGCAGCAACACCACCACCTCCAACAACTATTAACTTGAAAGATGTGGCACAATAATGAGCATTCGTGTGTGTGTGTGTGTGTGTGTGTGTGTGTGTGTGTGTGTGTGTGTGGATGGGTGGCCAAGGAGGGGATCTTATCTCTGGCATCTTTGAAGCGGTGCCAGAGTGTCCAGAAGATCTTTCTTTGTCTACCATGGCGCGAAGACCAAACAAGAGCTGTGCCTGTGAAAACCCCGTGAAACCTGGTTAGTCAGTTAGGGTTGACATCCTGAAGTGGTAAGTCTGGAGCAGAGAAGCAGCCAGTCCAGAGCATGGAATCGAGACAGAGTAATGAAGATGATGACCAGACAAGTCAGTATTTTTGGTAGCTGTATAGGACTTTCGCAGAGTTCTTGTGTTAGCCATAACAAATACATACTAGAATGCTTAACAGTGCCAAACTTCACCTCCTAAATTTTGCAGTTCTAAATCCATGTTTGTCAGTGTCTTTCCTTCCACTCCCTGTTAGTGTTTTTTGAAAACTTTTCAACCTGAGGTATTTGTTTCATACTGGCACCTGTGACCAGGGATCCATCCTGAAAGAAGCCAGCTGAATAAAAAGAAAGAGATTGCTGCATCCTAAGGTTTTCATTCTGTGGATAAGAGGAAGGAAAAACACACCTCATGGACAAAATGAAAATGCTTATATCAACATGTGTATGTAAAAAAGAATCTCAATGGCAAAAAATGATTCCAGGGAAGGATGAGGTCATGAATGGAAATTGAAGGAACCTGAGAACAGGCAGACAGAAGAAACACCTGAGAGACTTCCAGATGTGTCGAGAGACATGTCAAACAAACAAAAAAATCCCTCATGCACCAAGAGACAATTTTTTTTATAGCACCCCCCCCCCCCCAAAAAAAAACAAACACCTTCAAAAGTAAGGAGTCCACTCTTTATCACCCAGCCCCATTCTCTGTACCAAGCTACAAAAAAATTGATTAGTAAAGAATTTTAAGATGTAAAAAAAAAAAAAAAAAAAAAAAAAAAAAAAAAAAAAAAAAAAAAAAAAAACTTAGTTGACAAAGTAATCTGCTTAGTTTTTTTGTGGTGGTGGGGATGTATGTGTGTCTTCAAACTAGTGTGGAACCCTCCATGGCTGCTGACCTGGTCCTGTTAGAAGGGAAGGGAAGAAACCCCTTTCCCCCTCTGTCTCCCTCCCATGTTTTATTTATTTACTTTTGCCTGTGGTCAAAAAGTTTGGTAGCCAGTTTAATCAATTCTTTTCCATGACATCTTTCTTTTGATTTTTCTGTCTCTTCAAAAACCTTTCCTTTGTGTTGATTGAGGACACAATGATAAAGATAATGCTTATAATGTAGATATTGATGATAGAATTACTAAGATAAAGATATGTGTAATGATTTGAGATGAGAAGAAGAAGAAAGATGTGAAGCAAAGAAAAGAGAGGGTTGGAGTGGTGATGGAAATGTAGAGAAACCAGGGATAAGGCCAAGAAAAAGGGAAGAGAAAAATAAATGATGAAAGAGAAAAGGTGAAGAAAGGCAAAAAGTTTAAGATGAATAAATGAAAAGAAGGGAGGTATAATAGGGAATGAAAGTAAGGTTCATTAAAAGAAAAAAAATATTGAGAGTGGTGTTAGTTTCAAACCAACTGGTCAATTTTGAATCTCCCAGAGATATGGGTGCAGAAAGGAAAAAGAAAATGAAAAAAGAAGGAAGAAATGATGAGTGAGAGAAAGAGAGATTGCTAAGGTAAGGAATTTTTGTCACTACATCTATACCTGTCTCCTATAAAGTTTTAAAAAATTATAAAGGAAAAAGAGGGAGAAGGCACAATATCTCCATTAAATTTTTAAAAAGTTAAATAAACAAAAAAAAAAAAAAACAAAAAAAAAAACATACGTGTGTGTGTGTGTGTGTGTGTGTGAAGATATATAAAATTGTGATAGCAATAATGATAATTCGCATTCCTGTTACAATTTAAAACCACATTTTTCAATTTAAAGTCGACCAAGGTGGACACATTAAGATTTAAAAAAAAATTAGTGATTTGATGATTCCTGGTATTCAATCTAAGAAAAGAATTGTTAAATTTAAAAATAAAACATTGTTGAATTTAAAAGAAAAAAATTTTGTCTTACTTTTTGAACCAGAGATCTAAATAGATAGTATCACTGTGGGCTGTTGATCATAAACCCCTGTCAACAACACCCCCACCCAGTGGTGGTCACTCCTGTTGCTTGTTTTTTTTCTCTTTCTCTTTATTCCTGGTAGTATTTAACCCCAGAAAAGAAGAAAACCAAAAACTCTAAAAGTATTTTTGCCAAAGAAACAAAAATAATATGTTAAAATTCTATGGATAAAGAAGAAAAGAGTCTTTCAGTCAGGCAAGAAGTTCAATGGACAGGTAGAGGAAAGGCAACAGGAAGGGGCCAGGGAAGCAGAGACCCAAATGAATAGGAGAGGGAAGGAGAAACAAGGGTTGGTAGAGGAAAGGCAACAGGAAGGGGCCAAGGAAGCAGAGAGCCAACTGTACAATGGGAGAGGAAAAAAAAAAAAAAAAAACGAAAAAAGCAAGGAGTCAGTACAGTAAAAGGCAGGAGTGGGGTGAGACATGATGTGACAGGAATTTCCTTGAAACTGATTTATTTTTTATATATTGACTGTTCTTTTAATATTTGGATTGTTTTTTTTTTTTTTTTTGTTTTTTTTAAAAATTGTAATTGCCTTGCCATTTTCTTTTTTTTTTTAAATTGCAATTACATACTGTTCTTATTATGTCCCCCCCCTCAGCTGGCCGGTGAATGATGTTAAAAGGAGGAAAAAACGTATATACTTAAAGAAACGAGTAATGTTGGGTTGGGAGCTCAATTCCTGATTGGTTGTGGTGAGCTGATCTGGGAGACGGTGTCAATTGTTTTTTTTATATATATGTAGTTTTCTTTTGAAAATCCAGAGATTGGCAGCAAGATGTTGGAGATGGGTGAAAAGTGTTCCTGGGATTAACTGTTATCAGGTTGGGATGAGGGCCCAGGGGCCCACATATACTGCCCCCCCCCCATAGTATCTCCTGATGCAACATAAGCAACTGCTAAGATTTCTGATGCTCACTATTGCAGGGAGTTGGCAGAGGAAGCCATTGAGTCCTCGTGGATTGGTTATTATACAAAATATAGAAGGTGGTTCAAAATCCTTCCAGGTTGAAATGACAATAGATAATAAAAGTCCTCTGGGATGAAATGTAGAGAGAAGGTGATAAGGGTCAGATATGTTGAGGTGCCTGAAGGTGCTTAGTCCTGATGTAGCTCCTAAACTGCAAAGATAGATATGGAAAGCAACTTAAGAAACAGTTGAGAATGGTCAAAAGCCCTCCCTATGATGGATTTTGAGGAATGGAGGAACATGCCATCCTAGCACATTTGTCTTGTAACTGCAACCTCTCCTGCATGTGCTTTTGTTGAAGGAGTGATGAGGGCTTCTCTTGAATAATGTAACACATTGCATGTTAACAGTTATGTCTGTTTTATCTTTTCATTGTGATGTAATTTATTGTGAATAAATGACAAGTGTAAGAAGGGAGGAGTGTGGCACAATAATCAGCAGTCATGTGTGTGTGTGTGTGTGTGTGTGTGTGTGTGTGTGTGTGTGTGTGTGTGTGTGTGTGTACATATGAATGTGTATATGTGGGTCTCTGTGTGTGTTCGTGGATGGGTGGCCAAGGAGGGGATCTTATCTTTGGCATTTTTGAAGTGGCACTGGAGTGCCCAAAAGATCTTTGTATAGTCTTTGCGCCAGAGTAGACAAAGAGCTGTGCCTGCGAAAATCTGCAAGAGAGGGTGAAGGACGTTAGTCCAGGGTATGGAGTCAAGACAGAGCAATGAGGATAATAATCATGCTAGCCATAACAAAAACATACTAGAATGCTTAAAAGTACCAGACTTCATCTATGTTTTGCAGTTATAAATCAGTGTTTGTCCGTTTCCTCCTTCCACCCTTTGTTGTTTGGTTTATGTTTTTTTTGTACAACTTGAGAAATGCCTACACAGCTGGGTGTGAGAAGAAACAACGGAGTCCACACCACTAGACGAACAGACAGGCCAACAAAACTCGCTGTTAGCGACTGATTTCATAAGATACATTGAAAAACTATTGTGACGAGCACCAAATGATTGACCAAAATTCCAAGAACAGTTAAATTGCATTCAGCTAAAATCTGTCAAACACAAATTGAATAAAAAGAACCCACAGCAAACAAATATCTACACAATTCAAATCTCCAACTGAAACAAGTGCCATAAGAGAAAAATACTAAAAAAGATAACCTCTAGAAAAACCCATATTATAATTACAAACATTCTGACTACCTCAGCCAAACCCAAACCCTCTTCCCATTCCAAAATAAATTGTATCCAACTAACCACTGAACAAAAACAACTGAAATAAGACAAACCCATACAAACAAGAAACCCAATGCCTTTCCTAGGGATCAAGCAAAACTAATAGATCCTATAGTATAGAAATTAAGGATATTAAAACTAACAACATAACTGCAAATGTCAATATAAGATGCATCTAAGAAACAAGAGTATCTACAAAGAAATGCACCTGTAAAGGAAAATTTGTCTAGCAATTCATTTAAAAACAAAAATATTTAACTACAAACTATTCACTTACAACTTGTATATTAAAAAATGATTCAGCATTAAATAAGAGATATGCCATTAAACACCAACCAACCTAAGTTTGACACAAGACCAAGCATATTGGGGAACACAGTAAATTTGAACTTATAGTAATTTGCTAACCATTAAAGTATGTAAGGTGGCTATCATTTCAATTGTAGAATCATTTTATAATGATGTGTAAATTTGTCTATTTTGTAGGTCATCGAGGACGTGTGAACATGGTGATTATAAGCCTCGGTGAGTACCTAGTGAAAGTCTGGGCAATTTTTTTTTAATATTACTAAATTGCTGCTGGTAACAAAACAATTTTGATGTATGTGTGTCTTATGATCTGGACTTTCGTCAGTAGGGCTTAGAATATACTGAAAGGGCTGTTCTAGAGCTCTTTATTGCTATTATTCCCTGGACCACTCAGATGGAGCCCTAACTCCAGGTCAATCAGTTAAATAAATCTGTTTGAAAATGGTTAGTATTAGATAGGAATACTTGAAACCATTTAACTATGCAAATTATTTGAATTAAGAATAGTTATTGAAGTTACAATTGTTTTCAAAAGATTATTAGTTACTTAAAATCATATATAATTGCTGTGTAAATTATTGGTATTAGATCGGAATTCTTGAAACCATATTACTGAAAGTCAATTATTAGATAGGAATAGTTACTTTAAACCATATAATTGTGTATAAATTATTAGTATCAGATAAGAATATGTAAGTTAGCGACCATAGTCGAGGGTGACCCGAAGGCTCCCTTTTCGATAGCTACTACATCAAGGTGTAGGGGAGGGCGCTACTCCATTCCCTGGATTGCTCCACTTTACCCTTGAACCGTACCTTATAATGCTGAGTGTTAAGCAAGGTGGTATCAAGTTCCATTTTTAAAGTCTTTGGTATGACTCGACCTGGGATTGAACCCAGGTCTCCCGGGCCATTGGCGAACACTAACCACTGGGCCAATGTCAACCATACAACTGTGTGAAAATTGTATTATATATATATATATATATATATATATATAAAATACACACAATCAATCTAAGCAAAAATTCTATTAATCACTAGAATAATTGGTTAGAATAATAATTTTAGAATTACTGTAAAATATTTTATAGCATCCTATGCTATTTAATTAAGGATATTTGGTAAATTTATTATCCCTGCTTAAAAAAAAAAATTACCAAATTGTTCTTTTCTTTTTCTACTTCAGACAAAACCCAGTTGTATACTTGTGGATCTGATTGTTACTTTAAAATCTTTGATCTTTATTCTGGTATTGAAACATTTAACAAGAAAATGGAATATGAAATCAAGTAAGTCAAAATCCAATTTATACCGAGTTATCTCCCTTCGGACGATTTTTAAAAAGTAATTTTTTTTTCTACTGGAATGGCACTAGGTGAACTCAAATCATTTAATTTTATGTATAATAAAACAATATTTATCTATTTATATCTTAAACCATTGTGACATTTGTCTTTTTAAAAGACATCAATTTATGGGTCAAATTGATTAAAGTTGTAAATTTTTTTCTTCTCATAATTTTTTCTTTATCTATCAATTGATGAGCCTAGAATGGAGAGTATTATGATCTTACATTGAGGATAAGGTCGATTGAAATTATTGATTTAAGAAAGAAAAAAAAAAGTTGAATAAAGACATGAAATGTTTGTACGAGAAAAAAAAAAAAAAAAAAAAAAAAGGGAACATTTTTCCCTAGCAGAAAAAACAATACTTGATAACCTTAAAAGACAGTGAAAAGTTCCTACTTCTGAATTCCTTTATTTAAAAAGCTTACATTTTTTATTCTTCAAACATTGGCTTTACTATTTGCTTTACATATTTATATTTCTTTACAGTGGCTTTATTATTTGTTGTTGTACTGAAAAAAATTCTGGGTAGTGATATCATTTAAAAGGAAGTTCATACTTGAAACCTAAAATTTGATTTAAAAAATTTGCTTTTGGTTTCTATTCTTGTCTAAAATCTTGATATTCCCTCAAAATCACAATTTAAAGTATTACCTAACACAGTTTGTAATGATTATAGAAGCAGTTTTATAAGTACTTCTAACACATTCTTAGTTGTGTAACTTAACTCTAGTTAAACTGATTATTCTTTTGCTCAGTAAATATTTATCAAATATGTATACTGTACTGATTTCATTAACTAGTCTAACTAATCTTTTACACTACAATAAATGATATTCTTATTGAAGGATCTTGATTGATTATTTACTGCAGTACTAGCATTAATAATAGTAACAAACTTTTCTTTTATTTTCTAAAGATGTATGTGCTATTTTGATGGCTATTTGATATTTGGCACAAGTACTGGAAGTGTTTGCGTCTGGGATCCTCTCAATTCTCGTCAAGTTGATCATATACCTGAAGCACACCAAGGTTGGTTAAACTATTTTCTCTAGAATTTTTATATGGACTAATTAATTTTTACTTTTTTTCACAAAAAAAAAAAAAAAAAAAAAAAAAAAAAAAAAAAAAAAAAAAAAAAAAAAAAATTATTTCTCTTTCAGCAGTATTTTCTGAGAGAATTTGATTTCATTTCTTTTAAATAGAAAATTGTCTCAATATTTATTTTATTTTAATAAAATAATAGAATCCCTAGTAGAATTTACTACTGTCCTTTTACAAGAATAGCTTTGATATTAAATAACCCATGAAGGTTGATATGCCATTAAACAAAGAAACCAAACCTTAGTAGAATTCGAATTTTCCCTCCCCTCAAACTACATCTGGTGGATCATCATTATTACTCTCAGGTCCACTCTCACCTGGAGTAGTAGTACCTGTTGGGGGTCCCATCTATGGGTCAAATAGATCTGTTTGCAAACAAATGATTATAGACAAATTTTTTAAAAGTGCAATTTAAAAACAAGGAATAGAACATTGAAAATATATTTATGCATTATTTAATGCCAAAATAGGATTCATAAGGAATTGATACATCATTCAACAAACCAACTCTTCAAAACAATTGACTATTGTCAATGCTTGATCAGTCACACACCTACTTGGAGTGAGAAGAAACTAAACTTTCATTGTATATGCAGTCATTTTTAACTGCACAATACCTGTTTATTATGTCAGCCATTAGCTGACAAAAGAAAAAAAAATTAAGCATGCTTAGGGTTCCAAGCTAGCTTTGGCTATTTGTGTAACTTGTGATATCACAGGTAGGATTAAACCAATTCATAAAATCTTGAATCATTAAGGATTTCATTTATAATATGACATAAGCAATTTCTAGTGTTGAAGTAAGGGGGGAACAATAATCAGTTGTATTTTAGTACTGACTACATTTGAATCCCATTAAACAAGCTTTCAGTTTTTCTTATTACTACCCACTGACTTCATCAATGCTCCACCACCATGCTTGGTTAATGCAGAAAATGACTAACTAAATATTTCTGGTGTTAGTGAAAACAATTGATCATTAAATAGTAAATTTCTTTATATATTTACCTAAAATCTGTATGTTGTGTATTGAAAATAAGCAAGAAAGGGAGTGTCAGTGGTTAGGAATTATTCCAAGTATTATTGACAGAATATGATATGTATAATTTAAATACTTTGTTAAGGATTTTACTATAGAAATACATGTAATCGTAGGAATGGTTGTAAATAATATTGCAACAGAAAATTGAAAACAATGAGAAAAGGGTTTGGCAATGATCAGGAACTAATGCAAACATTAATCACATAACAGAGCTATAATAACATTACAAGCAGGTTTTGGTGGTGCCTGATTCTGGACAATCCTTGAATAATCTGCATTCTTTCTTGGGTATTTTAAATTTTCCATGAGACATGAAGAATCCATGCATTTACATAGCCTAATAATATGCTGGCTGAGTAATCCCATGTGAGAATCTCTGTTCATGCGTCTACAGTAAGATCACCTCTGATTGGTTGCCAAGTTATTCAAACCTATGCAATGAATTCTGAAGATATTTAAAATGGTTGGATATGTTCCAGATTTCAAACAAGTTCCTCAAACTTTTGAAAAAGTGCCTTAAGGTGCAGAATAGTTTTCTTAAAGTGAGAAAAAAAAAAATTAAAGATTAATCATCACTGCTGTAGCTCTTTAGGTCGGTAGATTGGTTGTTTTGTTGTATGGCATATCAACCCTTTTCAGGTCATTTAATGCTAAATTAGATTTTAAACAATTCAGTTTAGTATATGTATAGTTTTTGTGTACAAGCAGTTAAATGTCAAAACAGTTCTATTTCAAACAATTCAGTTTAGCAAAAAGGTCAGTTTAGTTCTATTTGACCCATAGATAGGACCCTATCAGGTGTTACCACTCTGGGCCAATGCTTCAGCATTACTGGAGCTTCACCATCAGATTGTTTAGTATCATATCCAGGATACTTGTTGGGGTGGGGTCTTACCCCTCTGCAGAGATGCAGTTGTTATATTCTACAGCCCCAGCTAACTGGGCAATGTAGCTCCTTAGGGCTCAAAAACCCCAGTTATACAACTATTTTGCTCTTCAACCTATCAATTGAAATAGAATACTGCAGAATGGTAAGAATCCCTCCTCTGCCCAATGGGTCCCATCTGTTAGCTGTGGTTGGTGACCCATGACTTGGAATCCAAAGTGGTTATGTGACCTGCAACACTCCACTTTTGGGCTAGATGGGTGGTTGGAGAGACCTGATCCAATAAATCAGATGATCATGTCAAGCACTAGTACCTATCTGATTAAGTCTTGACCATATTCTTTAAATTGCTCTTGTGGCAAACAAACACCCAACCCTTTTTATCATAAATGTGCTAGAAGATGGTGGCTGAGGGTCAATCACATAGTGGTCAAAGTTTTGTTTCTCTCTACTTAACTTTAAGGCACTAAGTTAAGTTTTGGCTACTGAAAGCCTGTATTCCTGCCTAAATCAAGGTGAATGGATATCGCCCATGGTAAATTCGCAACAGAATTTGAACTCCTTGATGGAGCACAGGACCAGTGAAAAAATACAAACAAAAAAACCTAAATAAAATCTCTGAATCTGATTAAAAAAAAATGAGAATAGAATTCCCAAGGCTTATAGTAATTGAATCACTAGAAGAAACTTCTTTAGCCAAACTGTCCCTCTTCTTAATTGAAAAACTAATTTCAGTCTAAGGAAAGTAAGGGGGGGTCACTTTGACAAACTCATATTTCTCAAAGAAGTGATAATAAGATACTGCTTCAAAAAGTTAGAACAATATATCTCTGGAGCCTTAAAGTACTTTAAATCTCAGAAATATGGACACTGCAAGGAAAGCTACAGAGGGCATCCAACACGTGGAAGGTGTGGCCAAAAAGACCCAGGCTACATGGAAGATTTTTCCAACAAAACCAAATGCTCAAACTATTAAGAGAACCATTCCACATTTTCAAGAACTTGTGATATGTACCAAAGAGAGGTAAAGTAAAGAAGAAATATAACAAAACCTATATGAAAGATAACACCTTAACCAATGTAGCACAGAAGATGAGTCCAATTGGCAATAACAATCAACCAGATAAATACAGAGCTCATTATAAGAAAAAAAGAAAAAGAAACTACTGCAACTAGGACCAAATGATTATCAACAATTCCAAGAACAGTTAAAGAAAGTTCAATGTAACTCCCAAGGATAAAAACACAATAAAACCAAAACCCTAAATAGAGCCTACAGTGTAGAAATTATGAATACTAAAAATGACTTCATAATTGCAAACCTCAAGTTAGTGGATGTATATAAAATATATAGGACGCATCTGTGAGGCAAAGTTATTATCTTTGGTTTCACACTATCAATTCAAACGATTCACTTACTAATCCTATATACAAAAAAAACCAAACAAACCCAAAAACAAATAAGCAAGATGTGGCATTAAATAACACACCAAGATATGCCATTAAACAAACTGGCCTAACCTGTTTTGCTTTTTGTCTTAACTTGAAATTCAGCATTTGTAATCCTAGTTTTGATAACTGATGGTGTGAATTAGGTTCTAAAATACTATTTACTTTGTTGAGTGAAGCACTCAGTGAACTTTGAAATTGCTACTCTAACAAATTGGTCTGTGAGACAAGCTTGCTAACCTTTTACTAATAGAAAGTGACCCACCTATAAATTAATGTTAAAAAACCCAAAAAACTTTATACTCTAATTTTTATCAGTAAGTTTGCCTAGCTCATAATATCTTACATAGATGCTTAATCCATTATATGGGATACATTCTAACTCCTCTGCCCCAGTCACATCAGTAGTAGTAATCAATTTTAATGTCCCTATCTAAAAAAACCTTATAGAATCAGTAATGTTGTGCATCAAAATGTGTTCACTTTGTTAAATTTCTTAACTATAAAGAAAGACTACAGTACCTGAAATTACTAATGTTGGAATATATATATATATATATATATATATCATCATCATCATGTCGCGCCGCCAGCGCGGATATCCCTGACCCTCTCTCGCCATTTCTCCCTATCATTCATCGCCTCCGGCAGGTCTTCAGGGTTACATCCTGTGTCCTCACATAGTTGCTGTATGTAAGTTTGTGCTGGTCGTCCTACTTTTGCACATCCATATGTGGGGGGTCCACAGGAGTACATTGCTTATGAGCTCGTCCTTGCTTCTCCAGCAGTGTCCCGCGTGTCTGGTTCGTCTGACTTGTATAGTTTTCGTGATGGGGGGCAAGTGTCCGTATAGTTGGAGTCTCGTGGGGTGTTGTCGCCAGGACTTGTTTAATACTGCTCTCAACATTCTTGTGTAATTTCCGTCTAGTTTCCTCTCCAGCCGCTTTGTTAGCGTCAATGTGGTGCATCCATATAGCAGTATCGACACAACCGCTGCCTGGAAGAAACTGCGTTTCATTTTATCAGTTAGGTCTGACTTCCATATGATCGAGAGCCTATCGATAGCTGTCCATGCCTTCGTCAGTCGTGTGTCGATGTCTTTTTCGGTTGATGAGACGCTACTTCCTAGGTAGGTGAATTTGTCTACTAGTTTCAGAGAGGCTCTGTCTAGTGTGGCAATGTTGCCCATTTGGTTGTAACACATTCAGTTTTGTTTGCATTGGCATGGAGGCCAATGCCAGCTGCGGCTCGTTCCAGACTATGCAGTAGTGTCTCTGCTTGATTAGGCGTATTCGCTAGTAACGCCAAGTCATCAGCGTAGTCGGCGTCCGTGATTGTTTTCGCGGGGTACCTTTTGCTTCTTCTCTTAGTCAGCTCGAAGCCATTTTCTCTGATTTTGTCGATTGAAGTCCTAAGCACATAGTCTAGACAGATGATAAAGAGGTACGGGGCTAGTGTGTCTCCTTGTAGTACTCCTGCAACAATGTCGAAGTATTCCGTGTGTCCATCTGATGAACGTACTTTCACTTTGGTGTTTCTGTAGAGAATCATTATCGCTGCTACTGTTTCTTTTGGTAGGCCGTATGCTAGTAGGATTTGCTCCATCTTCCCTCTGTGTATGGAATCGAAGGCCTTGGTAAAGTCGACAAATAGTAATGTCGCCTGTAAGTTTTTTGCCCGAATGCCTTCAAGGATTCTACGGATGGTCAGTATTTGTGAGGTTGTGGATCTATTTCTCTGGAAGCCGTTTTGGTTTTTCCTAAGGATGTTGTCTATTTTGGGTTCTATGCGGTTTCGTAGTAGGGCATTGTAGATTTTGGCTGCTATGGATGTAAGTGTTATCCCTCGGTAGTTCTTGGCTAGTCCGAGGTCGCCTTTTTTAGGGAATGGAAGGATGCATCCCTTTGTCCATCTTTCTATCCTATTTTGACTATAGACTGCGTTGCATTGCTGGAGCAGTATATCGTCGAATTGTCTAGTCTTCCACACTTCTGGGGGGATCTCGTCTAGCCCTGCTGCTTTCCTATTTTTAATTCTTCTGAGAACTGAGTCGAGTTCTTCTTTGGTGAAAGGACCTAGTTTAACGTCTAATTGCTTACTAATAATTCTGGTGATCGGTTCATCCGTTATTTCCGGTGGGTTTCCTAGTAGATTTTTGAAATGCTGTTCCCACAGTTTTACTCTTTCTTGTTGGCTTGCAGCTAAGGGAGGGGAAATTATGGACCTACACATACGCGAATAAGAGTAAAGCACAGATAGACTACGTCCTTATAAACGGGAAATGGAAAAACAGTGCAATGAATTGCGAGGCATACTCCTCTTTCGAGGGTGTGTCCTCCGATCATCGAATAGTTACGGCCAAAGTACGTCTAAGCCTACGAAAAAACGCCACACGTAAAGCGACAACCAAGCACTATGACTGGGCCCTACTCAACAACAGAGATATTAGAGATAAATATGCATTAGAATTAAGAAACAGATTCGAAGCACTACAAGAGAAGGCAGAAAAAGGTACCCCAAATGACAAATATGAAAATTTTGTAGAAGCACACCTTGAGGCGGCAGCAAAGTGTATTCCAACAAAACCTAGAACTAAATATAGAGCCCCTTGGGAAACGCCAGCGGTTAGAGAAAAACGTGCACTTGTGAAAACTGCCTCCAAAAGCTATCAAAAGAACCCAACAAACACAAATGCACGAAAACTAGAAAAGGCTCAACATCAATTAACAGGAATATATCTAAAAGAACAGGCAGAATACATACAAAATCAGATAGATAAGATTAGAGACTCGGTGGAAGATAGACAATCCAGGATAGCCTGGCAAACAATAAACGAAGTAAGTAGAAGGAAGAGCACAGCCAAAGCAAATATATATATATATATATATATATATATATATATATATATATATGATTGAGGTTTGGAAAATTCAAAACTTCTGACAGTAGAGTTATACCAATCCTAGTGAAACCCTAACAAGACAAGAGGATATGACCATAATTTATACAATAAGAAAAATAATCCTTTTAGCATTGAATAGTAAATCCATAGTAGAGTCTTCCAGAAAAAGAGCTCAGTTGGCTGAGGCTATAAAATACACCGATCGCATCTCTGCAGAGGGGGAGGACCCTTCCTCCACCAACGAGGGTCCTGAACTGACTAAACCATCTTTGCCCAGTCAGCTGGGGCTGTAGAATACACCGACTGCACTCTGCAGAGGGTTAAGACACCCCAACAAGTGTCCTGGATATGACACCAAACAATCTGATGGTGAGGTTCCAGTAATGCTGGAGCTTCATTGCCATCACTCCCAGGACCTCTCTGGTCTAAAGTGGTAGCACCTGATAGGGTCCTGTCTATGGGTCAAATAGAACTAAACTGCGTACTTATGCTAAACTGAATCGCTTGAAATTTAATTTGGCATTAAATGACTGAAAAGGATTGGTATGCTGTACAACAAAACAACCAACCAACTAAACTATCTGATGGTGAGGCTCCAGTCCTGGAGCTTTGGGGAATGTAGAGTACTTAATTATTGCTATTACACTCAGGTCTAGTCTGACCCTGAGTAGTAGTACCTCTTATTGTCCCATCTCTGGGTCAAATAGAACTATTTAATCATTTACTATACTTGAAACCATTTAACTATGCATAAACAAATGATTCATTTTTGTACTACATAGTAAGGCTTGAAACTGTTTAACAGTGCAAATGAATTAACAATATTGAATAGAATTATTAGTGTTAGATAGTAATACTTTAAATCTTTCACTAGAAATTATTATTGATATCAAATAGTTTGTTTTGTTTTATGGCATATCAACCGTATTGGTCATTTAATGCCGAATCAAGTTAAGGAAAAATCTGAAAAGAAATTTAAAGAAGAGGTCTTAGGAATTAATGATAAACTTTAGATCATTGGTCTTTTATTTTTTATTATGAGTTTATTTGTAGGGAATCATAAAAAAAAAGCTGTGAAACAGGTTGGGGAAGGGGTTAGTTTGTTAGAATATATCTAGTAAAGAAAGGGTTTATAGAAGTAATTTAGTTTTATTGTAATCCAATAGAGTTAGTGTTAGCAATATTTGAAACCATTAAACTGTGCAAACAAATGAGCTCTGGCACATTTAAAATGTCACCTACAAACTGCTTACAAATCATATAAACAGGTATTGGCATTAAATAACAACAAGGGTTGATATGCCATGAAAAACAACCAAATCAAACCAAGAAAAAGTTAGTTCAATTCTGAATACATAAAAAAAATAGATAAATATTGGGAAAATTTTAAAAATATATAACTTCAAATGAGCTGGCTATTGAATCATCAACCATAAATCATGTTGGAGATTTTTTTTCCAGAATCATCATAAGAGGATACTATATGAAGAATTGAACAAATTATGGCTCAGCTAGTTCTTCAAAAGATGACATCCCATCTTTTAGTGTGATTGATATTTATTGTATCACAAATATAGTTGGTAGTAAGCTTTTGTCTTGATTAGTTTTTTTTTTTTTTTTAATCCTTTGTATTCTTTTGTTGTTCACAGGAGCGATAACAACCATGCATGTTCAAAATCGTGAAATTGTAACTGGTGGAGATGATCACAAAGTGGTGTTATGGCGGGAGATTCCAGCTTATTCGTCCTATATCTAGTCAGGACTACTGACTGGAAATTGGGGTTACAGTTTGATCTGCTCACTGCTGTCACCATTGCTGCTCTTGTAATAATAATTTGCCAACCATATTGCATCACATCAACTAATCTTTGCAAAACAGGAGCCATTTGGAATTTATTTAAAAAATTTTTTGAGTACTATTTTTTCAAATGTTCAACTTATTTTTTAAATTTTGTCTTAATTTATTTTTAATATTTGTTTGTAACAAAAAAAATATGAACCTTTTGCTTTAATTTTATTTTTTCAACAAAACTTTGGTTCATAGGTTTTTTTTTAAAACTACAATTGAAATCATTTTATGACATATAAGTGTGTGTACATTTATTTATATATTCACACACTTTCTGCATCTGTATTTTTGACTGCTCAAAAGAAATTTTATTTCCATTCTATGTCTACTAGTATTGTTTTCTTGTGAAAAATTCCTTGACCTTAAAACAAATTTATTCTGAGATTATTACAGTTAGTTTCATCTGGCACAAATTCACTATAGGTTGTGGGATATCCATCTGCTTTATTCAAAGATTTATTTCCGATTCCTGCGTATTGATCGTCTCCCCTAGGGAAATAGTTTTTAAAAAAATTTTTTTAGTATTTCTTCATCTTGAGGTGAGAGAAACAGACTCAAATCTTATTTGATGCTTCTCCTTTATTTCTGATTTAATACTTTTTGCTGGCCAAAGAGTTTATCAATTCAGAAGACAAAGAGAAGTTGACAGTATGAATGAATTTTTATTTTTAAGATGGTACTTGTGTGTATATTCATTTTTTTTTCACATTCTCCTGTTTTATTTGTATGGCCTCTGTTCCATAATAATTGGTACATTTAGTGTTTAAATTTATATGAAAATGTTACGACTATTATGGAACATCGTTTCTTTTTAGAAACTGAAATCCTTTGATTTGCAAAGCTAAGATAATTTTTGCAGTATTGATATGCATTCCTTAAATCTTAAGTCGCATATTAAAAATAATAATTGTCTACTTTCTAATCAAGCCATTTTCTTTCATTTGAATTATTTTTATTCCTGTTTGCTTTCAGAGATTTCTAAAGTTAATACTGCAAAAAGCACCCCCCCCCCACAAAAAAACCCCCAAAACAAACAAAAAAAAAACAGAACACACACACAACATTATTCTTTCTAAATCAATCAGGAAGGTGTCATAGGTATTGAATTTTGAAGCTCTAATGATTAAAAAAAAAAAAAAAAAAAAAAAAAAAAAAAAAAAAAAAAAAAAAAAAAAGTTGAAATTCAAATTTACAGGTGATTACTTTGATATTAAAGTTAAAAATGCTTTTTGAAATAATTTTTTCTCTTTCTAAATATTTCTTTAATTTTTTCCTTATTTTGGTTTGCTGGCAAAAACTTCCACTATTAATACTGTGAACAAGACTGTCCTCAAATAAGGGTCTTTTGTACTTTGTTGAGAGGACCATTTAAAGATTTATGTACATTCATGGTCTTGTTATCTCACAGTGATTACTTTGTTTTTGAGATACTCATTAACCATTAATTATATATTTGGCTGGTTTTCCCAAAGAATTTCTTTCAAAATTTGTCACTCATCTTTTACATATCAAAACTGACATGGTTGAAACAATAGGAATTTAAAGAATTTTGATTCAATATAATTTTTAAAGATTTGATTCTATTTTGAGTTAGAAAAATAGTGACTAACAATTGAACTTTAACTACAATGTTCAAATCCTTATGTTGGTTATATATTATTATTGGTTGACTGAATTACTTTCTATTTCTTCCTTCCTTGAAATTTACCCACATGGGAATGAGTGAATAATTAATAAAATTGTTTGCTAGTTTTTGCATCATATTTTCAATAACATAAAATTGACTTTAAAAAAAAAAAAAAAAAAAAAAAAAAAAAAAAAAAATTGTATCCATGTCAGTGTTGAGGCATCAGAAAATCATAATATCCATTACCTCTGCCCCATAATAATTGGTACATTTACATGCATATATAATAAATATTATAGGATAGAGGTAGTATTTAGATTTAAGTGTGATATCTAATTTGTTTATTCATCTTCTATTTTTCAGTTTTCTTTGAATTGTATGTGGTCACCTAATGGTGATAGAGCATTTGACTGAAAACTAATAATCAAGTATTGAGTTGGTGAAACCTTTTTACACTTATAAAAAGAAAGTATTCGGAATTTTCTTCCAACATTGGTTTTATGTGACTCCTGTAGGTATTAATATGTTTGAAGATTGCATTTAAATTTACTACCTCTATAATTGTTACATTTACACAAATTTCATGCACTAAATAGGATAGAGGTTGTGTCTATTGTCTTGTTCTTTGTTATCTTGTACAGACACTTGTTTATTATGTGTCAGTTTGATACACATTCCCTAAAAATGATCAAAGCAACTATTACTGTCCCATAATTGTTATATTTCCTTATGAATTTCATATATTAAATGTAACAACTATTATGCAACAGATAGCATTTTTCTCCCTTCTAGTTTGATTAGTGTGAATGTGGTTAGTTTAAGTTTGATAATGGATTTATAACTAACTAAAAGTTCTGCAAAATAGATGACTTGTGTGTTTCAGTTTCTAAATGTTGAAGTGGCCATTAGCCACTTATATACTTAATGTTTCTAAATTTTTATTTGGGAAAATAGTATGTTTGAAAAACTGGTTAAAACATCTTTTTTAAAGGTTTTGACAGATTGTGAAGAATGTATAAGTTATGAGAATACGGTTAAAATTCTTGTTCTCTGTGGAGTATCTTGATAAGATATACCATCATGGTTTATTGTTGATTATCGAGTCCTTACAACTGTTATCCAGGATTTTTTTTTGTAATTTGAAAGGTTCTCCAAATTGTTCATAGGCAATTAGTGATCTCATTTTGTTGTTACTACAACTAATTCATTTTATGACTTTCTTCAGTTGTATAATCTTTTTTATATCTTGACTGCAAGAGCAAATAATGATCACTCTCTTAATATAGCTTGTACACCTGAAGATTTTGAGAATAGAGTAGCCAAAATTTTCTAACAACAAAAAGATTGAGATCAGTAATCCAAACAATATTTTGGAATTACCAAAAGGATTCTGGATGAATGATTTTATTAATTTCCTAATTCTAAGGCAATTTTAGAAACCTACAATAATAAATCTCTTGCCTTTTTAATGCAACTTGTTTATACAAATGTTATTTTTAATAGTTTTGTTTCAAGTTTGATCTACAACTGACTGTACATGAATTGTGTTGTTTTATTTACTATTACAGATGTAGACACAAACAGTGAAAACTTTGCTTCAAATGGAGGTTTGTTTAAGATGATAAAATATCAGATTATAAAAATCTTTGGGAATGTATTTTGGAGATTTAATACTTGCTTTGCTGGTGACGTACTATCTGTCCAATAATTATGTTACATTTGTATATAAGTTTTACTCATTAGTAACAACTATTATGAGACAGAAGTAGTATTTTTTTTTTTAATATAAATGAAACATTTTTGTGCAGGAAAATATAACTACTTGAAAATCTGAGTTCATATTGGAAAGTATATATATATATATATATATATATATATATATATATATATATATATATATACCCTAAAATTTGAATAAAAATGTTATCCAGTAAGTAAGTCAATAGACAAGATAAAATGGCAAAGTAATGCAGTATAACTCAAACAAGTTTTTGTTAATTGTAAAAACTAAAGGCATTTAATTATACTTTGAGTATATTATGAAAATAGAAGTAACAAATCTATTTTCTATTATCTTTATTTCTTGAAAGTGTATGATGGAGACTATGATTATCAACAAAGACTTTTTAGTTTAAGCGGTTTTTATTCAAACTCAATAGTACTACCTCTTTTACAAATGTAAAAACTAAAAGGGCACCCGAGAAGTTGTTGGCCTAATCAAAAAATGGAATTATCTTTTTTCTTTGAAGAGTTAAAGAAACCAGAGAAACATTGTGCCAAGTGTGTTGAACTGGCAGGATGAATATATAGAACAACATGTATAATTCTTGATCCATTTGAGAATGTTTAAGCAACCCTCATGTTATGGGACAGATGATATTTCTTTACTGTTTGTGGTTATCTTATTTCTTTATATATATATATATATATATAAAAAGAAAAAGGGCATTGGTAATTTTTTTCCTCATATTGGGTTTTAAAACCATTATCTCCTTCCTAATGAAAAATGAAACTTGGTTTCAACTTAGGCATGTTAGTTTGTTGGTTTTGAATTTGATTTAAAAAATCTAAAATGAATCTTTTGGATTTGCTGCGGGATTTATCAGTGATAGTTATATTCTGTCCCATTTTTTTTTTTGCATAAAAGTGTCCATACTGCTGCACTATTTACTTTATTGATGCATTTGCATATAAGAAATGCATAAGAACTGATACTTTAATACATTTCATTTAAAATTTTGAAATATTTTATTTGAGATAAGCATATTTTTCTCCAGATGGTAAAACTTCAAATTTGTTTTTGTTATTTTTTTCTTTAATTTTGTTTTTCAAATTCTATAAAAATTATTTCTCTACTTGTGTTAAAGAAAAAAAAAAGGCAAAAAAACTCAAATGTAGTTCTGCTTATGTTTTTGCTAATGTTATAGAATTATTAGTATTTTTTTCTTAAAAATCTAAATTTTCAGTGTTTTCTCCAATATTTTTAACATCAAGAAACCTTACAAACTATGACAACCCTACCCTTTTTATATTATCTATTGTTATCTGATTTTCTTTTTTTTTTTTTTAACTCAACCACTATTTTATAGTTAATCAGGAGTCTTTGTTTTCCAAGTTACATCTTGTTATAATTAGAATTCTTTTAAGTCAGTCCTGTGAACAGGTATAAGAGTACAATTATTCCTGTGACAAGTAATTGTTAAAGTTTTGTTAAATATATTAACTGAGACAATTAAATCCATGACCTGATTGTACCCTCTTTGATTAGTTATATATTCCATTAAAATTATATTGGATCACATAACCATTTTATTTTGGCTATTAAATGAAAAATACATTAATATACACATTTCACATGTCTCAGTTAAGTAATTATTAATTACCCTTGTAATTATTACATCTTCAGTACATCCTGGTCTTGGCAAGCCATTGATAATAGATTCATATATGTACATAGCCTTGTGCCAGATTTATCTAAAAGTAAAGTCTCACATATACACATCAGTGTTTACCTTGCTTATTGTAAAGTGTGTAATCTTTGTTTTTAACTATGAATCAGGTATCTGGTCTTTATACAAGATTTTTTTAATTGTCAGTTCATTCACAAAATTCTTTCAGTGTTAGTGATATGCACCTTCTTGGCCATAGTCATTAATCACATTTACTATCTGAATAAAATATTAGTCATAATTGGGCAATAAAATTATATAAGAAAAATAAGGGAAATGCTCTTGGATTTGAACTGGTAAGAGTTAAGTTTAATCTAGAGAGTGGTAAATAGTCTTATTTGGTTGGTACATAATCTAGTCACATGTCCTTAGCTTTGCCTTAATATTAACCATGTCTTTAAACTTCAGCAATAACTTCTACATATGATTATAATCCCTATGAGAAGAGTAGAAGTATCATTTAAGATTTTTTTTTCTTTGTGTCCAGACTTTTATCAATTGCTAAAAAGGTATTTATATAAATCCACAATATCCAAAAGTTAACAGCTAATTATTTTTGTTGTACCCAACAACTTTCCTCATTGTGCATCTGTGGTTAATTTTATTCCTCAGGTATTTTGCTCAGCTCATCAGAAATCAGTCTTGTGTTTAATAATAAAATATTGCATATTTTGAGAAATCCCACACACATATACATACAAATAACTAAGTGTTGAAGCCTAGGAGTGGGTATTTTGATCACATCTCCCATGTAAATTCTCAATAGCGAAGTGATGTGAATATTTCTATACATAAATATATATGCAGTTGTATATAAAATGAATTATGAATACTCACACCAATGAGTTTTTCTTTGTTTTGTTGTTTCTGAAATCTTAAAGATTTCAATGGTTTCAGTTTTTAACCTTTGTTAAAAGTTTGAGGAGAGAAGTGGTGCGTGGTTGGTCTTGTAATATATCCTCTTGTACTGTCTAAAATACTTCTTCCCTGCCCGTCCCACTTTAATTGCAGAGACAATTGTAACCCTCTCACTCTGCCGCCACTCCTGGTGCTACCCTGAACCATGGTGAAAGGTCTTATACTGAATATAATTGTAAATGGGGATTTATCTCCCCTTGCTGCCGCTGCCGACTGTCAGAGGCGAAGAAGGTATGAGAAGGAAAGGTTTTGCTTTTTTTCTTACTTCCTTCTTCACATTCCCCTTCCAATTTTTTTTGTGAAAGACTTACATGAAGTAAAACCAATATATATATCTCAAAAATAAAATAAACTTTTCATCATTAATAAAATATATGCAATGCTCTCAATATCTATTTTGTCTTTTTTACATTATAGAAAGATACATAATAATATCTAAATATTAATTGCTTACTCAATTTTTGTTGTACTTTACGGGGTAATTTCATACTTGTTAAATCTTCAGTTTAATTATATATATTATTTAACAGGATTTGTGAAACTTGACATGTGAACTTTCATATCAGTGTTATAATTGTATTTAGTGGACCTGGAGAGAGTTGCCTTTTCTGTTCCCAAAAGTATTCAGAACATTTGATTTATTCAGAAAGCAAATTGTCATCTGCAAGAGTTCCCTCTTTTGTAGGGGGATAATAATTACAAACTCTTTAGTTATTTTGAACTTTTATGAAGAAAATTAAGACTGAACTATGGCACAGAAAAAGAAAAATGTTTAACAATTCATTTTGGTATATATTTTTTTTTTTTTTTTAACCGGGACAATGTCAGTTTCTTCTGCTTATCCTATATAATGGTCAAGCTATCACCTTAAAAAGTATATAATTAAAAACCTTTTATTCTGACTAATATTAAACTGATACTTATCAAGAATAGAAAGTTACTATACAATATAAATTAGAAAAAAAAACAAAAAACCCTGAAACGAATGCTTGAAGCCATAATTATAAAAACAGCATTGAACAAAATAAAAATAATTGGAAAAATATGCTGGCTCAACTGAAAAATGGTTTGTGTATTGTAGTGTGAAAATATGAGTTAAAATTTTTTATGTTAAAAGGAAAAGGTAAATATATCAAATGGTTGAAAGAATTTGAAGAACAGTTGAGATAATTTCTATGTAAAGACATGAGAAAATTTATTAAGAAAAAAAAAAAACCAAAACACCTTGTTTATCTAAGAGATATATATATATATATATATATATATATATATATATATATATATATATATATATATATATATATATAAAAAGAATTTGTATTTGCAACAAAAAATAAATAAATAAGCAATAGCTGTATCACCAACAAAGCCTTCATCAAATGATGACTGAGGTCAGGTATGGTTTCAAGGCCAAAGCATCAGTACTACTAACAGTATTCCAGTCGTATTGTATACCACCAGTCTTTTTTTTTTCTCAATCATTGTGAGAATGCCAGATACATAAAATAAACCTGAGTGATAAGACAAACAGGGATAATATTTCTTTATAATTACTTTTTAATTATTCTCAACTAGTTTTGACCTCAGCTGATCAGAAAAGTGTATATATAAATAAAAATAAATGAGAATAAACCATCATTTTAAAAAATTTGATTAATCAAAAGTGCCCAAATGTTGCCCTGCAGAGCAATATAAAAATTGAAAGTAATTAAAATCTCACCTTATGATCATTTCATGTATCAGCTATGCAATCAATCAGAAGACTTTATGAATAAAATTTCATTCAATTGTGTCTTATATTGTCATAGTTGATGAAACTTATTGTAAAATGATGGTTGAGTGTGACATGTCCAATTTAGTATCATTAGACACAACTGCATCCTTGAAGAACATGAACTAAAGAGATTCATTGTAGCTAAGAAACCAGTATTAACCAAGAAGCATTTGAAGGCAAGATTAAGTTAGTCAAAGACATAAACTATGAAATGCAGATAATTGGAATAAGATCACATTAAGAGATGAAATTTGGATGAACTTGCATTCTTATAAGTGAAAATTTGACAGAAAGCCTCCAGGAAAGCAAAACAACCCATGTTACATGACAAAAACTGAAGTTCGGTGGGGTCAGAATTTGATACTTTGGGGATACATGAAAAGTGATAATTTGAAAAAGTTGGTTAAAATCAACAATAAGTTGAATAGTGTCAAATACATCTGGTTGCTGAAGGACAATTTTGATAGACTTGGATGAAGGTGAGATTTTTCAGCTGGATGGAATTCCATGCAACACAAAGTTTAGCTAATGAAAGTTGGTTGGTTGGTTGTGTTTTATACCATATCAACTCTTGTCAGTTATATACAAACAGAATTTGGCATTTAATATCTAATGCCCCACCCGTGGGGCTTGTTTAGAGACCATGTTAATGAATATTACAGGGGGCGGGCATCAGAATTTTAGAAATACCAAAGTTGGGCATAACCAAAAATCAGTTAGGATCTATATAATTTGTAAATGAATAGTTTGTAACATTATTTTTAAACAAGCCAAAACTCATTTGTTTGCACACAGTTAAATGGTTTCAAATATCACTGTTCAACATCATTCATTTGCACTCAGTTAAATGGTTTTGAGTTCAGTAAATGATTAAATAGTTCTATTTGACCAATAGATGGGACTCTAAAAAGTACTACCACTCAGGGTCAGACTGGAGCTAAGCATAATGATAATGAATGAGTATTCTAGATTCCTCAAAGCTCCAGGACTGGACTTTCACCATTAAATGTTTGGGGGGGGGACTTCTCTGCAGAGGTGCAGTCGGCATGTTCTATAGCTTCATCTGACTAGGCTAGCTGATGAAGGTGTTACCGTATTGAAAGGTTGGCCAACTCAGAGCCCCGACTTAAATATGGTTGAGCAAATGTGGACAGAACTAAAGAGAAGCGTTTGTCGGAAGAATCCATGCAATCTTAAAGAGTTGTAGTAGCTTAGCCACAGAGAATGGAATCTCATACCCGTGAAGGATTTGTCTGCATCTCTTCCCAGATGTACTGAAGCAATATTTCATGCTAAGTGAAGCCACATGAAATATTAACAGTGTATAGTAACTTATTGAAATGAACAATATGTAATAAAATGTTCATAATAGACATTTTTTCTGTTTTAAAATATTGTATGTTGATTGCTTTATTTAGAGTGGCTGAAAACTTTTGCGTGGCCATTTTTATGGATGGTCTTACAACTTCACTACTCATGCAGAACCTCTTTTACAAAACAAGGATAAGGTATGGAAATGAATCCGACAGATCCAATGTTTCATCAGTAAAAAAAGCACCATGTAAAACATCCATTTATAAATTACTAATTAGTAGAAATTTAGTTTAAATTATCCAAAGACTTTTGCACAGCATGTCTGTGTCACACATATTTCAACTTAGGAAAATGATGTTGAAGTGTAAGAAGAGCACTGCAATCTTGTCTTCAGGCATAAAAAAAAAAAAAAATTACCTGTTGGAGAGTGTGGTGTTTATTTGTTGCTGCCTCCCACCAGACACGAGTTGGAGAGTGTGGTGTACTCCTTTTCGTCCCACGAGTCAAATAGATATGTTTAAAAATTATTTGAATCTATTTGCATTTGGAATGATTACTTTAAGTCATAATTGATTCTTAAGCTTTATTAGTTATTTAAAGCCATATAACTGTACAAACAAATTACTATTATTAAATAGAAATAATTACTTGAAACTAGAAAATCATTAATATTAGATATATCTATGTGCAAAAAAGCTCTCAAGAACTAACTACATGAAAAATGTAAATATGGACATACAATGAATGATTTCCTGACCCTAGATGGATTGATATGCCATTAAAAATCGATTAACTATATCTCCTAGGTACGAGAGTTATTTACAAAAATTTACCTATTTGTGGCACAAGGCCAGATGTATTGAAGACCCAGGGAGACTTGAATTTATTTATGGTGGTTAGCTAGTCTCATTTCCTAACCATTACACCATGTGAAGTGCCCATATCATGAAATTAAAGTATTAGGAAGGCTAATAATTACTCAGACTGTAGCCTTTTTGTACTGGCACCTAATCTAATTCTGTAACACTGAAATATCTAAATGGCAGGGTGATGTCTTTTATGCCATCAAATACAGTTGATATTCATTAAAATAAACAAAGTTCTATAATAGCTATGTTTAGGAAGCAGGAACTCATTGGATTATGATTCTATCTCACTGAACATTATGCTATGTTGAGTGTTCACCTTTCAGATTTATATATCAGCAAGACAAATCCTTTTGAAGAGGGGCGTCATTACTTTAGTTGATGTTGCATTCTTTGATGGAACAATTTTAATTTTTTTTAACATGGTCATCTTTCTGCTACTGAACTATACCAGCAAATGACAATGTGAGCAGCACTTGATTTCATTTAAAAGTACTTCAGGCATTTAGTATCAAGCAAGTCTAGCAAATAACCTTTTGTGTGATTATTATAGATTAAAATACAAGACTGACATTTCCTTGATTAAATAAACAGACCACACCTTGCTTCCATTCACAGATTTGCTCTCTTCTCCCTACTCTAAAAAAAAAAAAAAAAAAAAAAACCTGAATAAAACTTATTTGGAAAATGACAATGAATGACCAGTTCCTAGTAATGATAATATCCACAGATAACTTTTTTTTTTAGATTTCTCTATGAATGAAACTTCATAAAGTTGACTCGAATAGTATTTAAGATTTATTGTATCCTGATAATGAAAGCCTCACCTGTGAAGTCCTTAGGAGTTAACAGAATGGCAAGTGTCTTGTTGAGATAAGGAAGAAAGGATTCCCACAAAAATTGATTTCAACAACACATATCTCATCTAAAAAGCTCAGTGAAATAATTTCTGCTTGAAAACTATTTTCAGAAAATTGTTTAGCTTAGTCTTGTATAGAAAAATAATGGTAGATCACCCAACTAAGACTGAACTCACTATTTGAGTAATGGATTGTTACAAAGTTACATTTTGCAAGTTTCTTTACTTCTCATGAGTTCTGGTAAATTTTATTTATTTTTTGCATGAAACTAATTCACTCACTGGTCTTGTAACCTTATTGGGTCATGTGTGCACTATTCATTTAGCATAGTCTTGAGCAGGAATAGCCTGGTGGAACACATCTGTATCTTTGTCTACAACTGGTTTGAACAAAGTTTTAGTTATACTGTAACATACCCATAATGTACGGATGTGTGGTATAGACATAGGGAATCTGAAATACACACGAGACACTTTACGACTTAGTCCAGGTATGAAACTTTATTACCTTTGAGTTAAAGGTTTTTCAACATGAGGAGAGAGAGAGAGAGAGAGAGAGAGAGACACATACACAATCTTTCTATGCTGATTGCTTTTACATCTGCCCTAAACCACATGCGGCACCCCATCTGCAAACTACTGGTCTCAGCGGGCCCTAAAAGTCAACCTTCCCGTTCAGACGCAGGAACTCAACTCTCTGCTTTTTCTCAAATCTCAGCCCACACTTCCGGTGCGTGACGTCATGCACATCCCCTGGTCCCAATTTCTATCTGGGATTTTTATTTTGACATCTCTGAATGACATCTTCCCCGTGTGCACGCGAACACCTGCGTTAAATGTTGCTCCTAACTAATCCATGCACTAAGCGAAAGGTTCTCATCCTAACTAAACCAAAAGGCAAGAGATATAAAACGAGATCCCTCCGCAATTATATTACAATACTAGACTGGTTGTCATACCAAGGCTAAAGAGCCTAGTCTGCCCTACTGTTTACTCATAACCAGAGGGAGGCTAGTTGGATTCACACTCCCCCCCCCAAGCTATGTGAAATGCAAACAGCCTCATTCAGGATTTAAATTCTGGTAGCTAAGACCACTTCCCATTACAATAACCATTTGACTATGTACACTACCTGAAAATATTCAAACATGTTAGCAAGAGTACCTTGTCATGTTAGCATATTTAGTGAACATTAGTTAACATATTTAGTCTTGAATTCCAAATAAATATCTGGACTTTGCTACATCGGTCACAAATCCTCAAACATTACATTTGCATGAAAATTTGTTAAGATTTTTTTTTTTTTGATATACAAATAAACTAGCATATTTCCTCGAATATCCATTCAAATACCTCCGGCTATACTGCAACAATGAGCAATCAAAACTCATCTTTCGCTATTGCTCATCACCTATTGGACAATCCGGATTCCACTGCCCACAGTGTTTACCACCCTCATGAATTCGAATAATGAATTTTAATTGTCAACACTGGAAGCCTTTCTTATAACAAGGCATAAAGCAGAGTTGTGTATCCAAAAACAATCCTACACATCATTACTTTTCAACAACCCCCATTAAACCCTGTAAAGAAAACATTACCCGTGCCAACTCTTCTGGCTTAGAGTAATTAAAAAAAAAAAAAAAAAAAAAAGTTTTCTTCCCCACTTCAGGCTTTTTCAATGGACAATATCCTATATTTACTTCCGATGTAAACTTTGTCGTCACTGATGTAATTCTCTGAAGAGAAGTGACTGAAATAAAGTGTCGTCTTTAAGATTTTAAAATATTTCAATCATTTTCAAAATATTTTATGCACACTTTTAAAAATAATATTTTAATCATTTATTTGCAGAGTTATATGGTTTCGGGAATTCTTATTCAATATAAATAATTTACAAACATTTGATCCATAGATGAGGCTATAATTCTGGTCAGGTTATTTGGTTTCATGAGACATCAACCCTTGAAGGTTATTTAATGCCACGTTCTATTTATACATATATGATTTTTAAATGAGTTAGAGCTCATTTGTTTGCACACAGTTAAATGGTTTCAAGTATTGCTATTTAGCACAAACAGTTCAATATTAATAATAATATCTTTGAGCAATTCTATTTTATCCATAGATGAGACCTTAACAGGTACTGCCACTCCGGGTCAGAGTGGGCATGAGAGGAATGCATTTTAATGTCATACTCAAGACATCTATCATTCTGGGTCAGATTGGACCTGAGAGTGATGGCAATGAGTTACATATTGACCCTTGACAGAGCTGTCAATCAGATGCACCTGTGTAAACAAGCGGAAGAAGATCACGTGATCTAATCGGAAGTGGACGTTATGAAATAATAGATGCAGATGATCGTGGCATTTGAGTCGGAGACAGTGAAGGCTAGAATGAGAGCCAGCTTGCAGTCAGCGAGAACGCCCAGCTAGGGGCTGTTGCTCTCAGTAGCCTCCGGTTGAGTAACCCTGGCCGAGAAGCAGAAGTGCTAAGTGGGTCTTGAAGATAACACAGCCTGCTATGGTCAAAAGAGTTATCAGTCAATGTGGCAATCTGTCTTGTCTCCCCTCGTCCGTCTCTCACACACTCGAGATTTGACGTCAAGAAGAATAAAGAAAGGGGGGGTCTCCTCGTGGTGTAATGGTACTATTTACCAACCCCTCCGCTTGGGCAGGATATGACACAAGGTCAATTTTTAAGCGGAGTTTAACAGGTTTGAATTCAGAGTTCTTTCTCCTAGACTAGTTGCCTAACCAAGGCTGAAGAACCTAGTCTGTCCTACTATTTACCCTTAGCTGGAGGGAGAATAATTGGATTCATACCTTCCCCAAGGGTATTAGTGCTATGTGAAATGCAATCAGTCTCGTCCAGGATTTGAACTCGTGTCGCCGTGTTCATTTCCTCCGATGATAACGACTACACCACGGGCACCTCGTGGTGTAATGGTTAAAGTTATGGACTGCGGAATCGTAGTAAGCGGGTTTGTACTCCAGTCGCGCTATTACGTTCACTTTCGGGCAAATACCTGTGGGAAAGGTATGAACCCCCTTATCCTCCCAGCTATGGGTTAAATAGTACCACTACAGTTCTTCTAGGAGAATTGCTTTGGTATTAAATAACCTACAAAGGTTGATATGCCATTAAACAAAGAAACCGAAACCGAATAAAGAAAGTTATATTTTTATAACCGAGTGTTGTGGTTCTTCAAATCTTCACTGTATACAATGAATGAAGGCATTCTCCACAGATCACCAGAATTGGATGCCGTTCAGCTGCAGGATGCCCATTTTTGGCAGGGAAGGTTTTATCCCCCTGTAAGGGATAGAGCAGTGTGTTGTAAATCCCGCTGATAAGGCGAAAATCTAAGTGTGCGAAACCTCGAAATCTCAACCGATCAAATAAACATGCTAAAAATTAAAAATAACTTCTACAGTATTTCAACCCCAATCATCTGCATGAGTAACAATCGTCTGATGATCATTGCTTGTTAAACTGAGAAAAATTGGGAAATATTGTAGACATATATAATGCCCACAACATTATAAGGACAGTAGTAGTAACACTTAAAAATAAATAAATAAATAAATATAAAATAAAGAATGATTGTAAAGCTGAGAGCAAAGCAATGTATTTCAAGCCTTCCAATAACTGTTTATTTCCTCAAATTTACGTTAAGGAAGGCATGAAGCCTTAAAATTTTATGGTGGATGGGAAAGGGAGCGGTCATGTATTTCTAAATATTCTAAGGGAACCTAACTAGCCGCATTCGCCGACCGATTCAACAGTACAATATATAGACTGCAGCGTGATTGGTGATGGGATGACAAACACCAAAATACCACATTGTGAAAAAAACCTATTTAAAAACCGAGTGGAATGAATATTTTTTTTATTTATTTACAATAATGTTATATGATGGGGATGGAGAAAAACCCCGAAATATAAAAAAGACGAAACAAAGGAAAAAAATTCCGTTTGGTTGCCCTTCCATCTACGAAGTGGAGGCCGACTGTTTTCCGGTGTCCGAAAACAAACCGGACCTGCCCTCAGTGGGAGAGGTTTCCTAATCTAATGGGGTAAAAAAAAAAAAAGAGAGAGAGAGAGAGAAGCCTGGGTTGGACGTGGTATGGGCTGTTAATAGCAGGTAATATGAATTTTGAACACGTAAAATTCCAAGATCTTCAGTAAAATCGGGCTGGAGTAAGGGTTGAGGTGCAAACATAATAGGGATGGGGAAGACCTTGGAGACTAACAACTAGATGACAGGGACGATGACTCACAACATACTGCTAACTAGGTTTCAAAGGAAAAAAAAAAGCCTTAGAATAACTGGTTAACATTTTGTTTGTCTTTATTAACAAAGCGAGTGTTAGTATTGTTGAATGAACGTAAAGGGAGAGAATCGAGGAAGGAAAAGTTATCCATGGTTGACTAAGTGAAAAAGGAAAGGAAAGAGTAAGGAAAGGAAATATGAGAAAAGATTGTGAGATAATGACCTTTCGTATGAATCGAACATGTATACATTTTAGAAAGAAAAACGACAAAGAAAGGAAATTTATTACCTAGTGAATTTTTCTCGTCAGAAATTCTTATCACGTTGGGAACAAAACCATTTATTCCATTCGTCTAATAAGAACTTTCTAATATATGCGGATAATAGACTGGAATACATCGCCAACATGAAAGAAAAAAAATATAAGGCCTTGCTGCTCGCTCCGACAACAAAAAGTAAAAGAGGTCATTGAATTCCATCTAAAGAGGAATTCAAAACAACTTTTAAAATGTAACAAGTTCTTTTTATGTGTAACCAGCAGGAAAACAACGAAAGCACAAAGGGAAGGTATGTTTATAGACAAGAATGAGGCGTGTATATATATATATATATAAAACCAAAAGTTTATAACACCTACTTGGTACTGACCATGGTCTATATTAGAAATAATTGGTACAAAATGTTTCACCTAGTGAGACTGGTCTCTGCTGACTAAGACGAGTTCATTTCTTTACAACATTGAACCCCTGTGTGTGTATGACATGAAAAACGTTTTTGCTAAGTAGAAGTGCCTAAAGATGTATTGCTATCTAGCAGGTCAAATTGAAAAAAGAAATTTGCATCTTTTCCTTTGAATAGCTGAATGCATTGCTTTGGCAACGGATGGTGTCGCCATTTGCCAGTCCCTGCAGTCATACAATTTGATTAGTGAGAAAGAAGATTCACCTACTGCGGAGGTGTCCGTGGTGTAATGGTTACCGTCGTAGGAAACGGACACGGTGACACGAGTTCAAATCCTGGACGAGACTGATTGCATTTCACATAGCCCTAATACCCTTGGGAAAGGTATGAATCCAACCATTCTCCCTCCAGCTATTGTTATATACAAGCATGTGGTAGCAAGAAAAATGAGACTGACGAGGAGATTTTGTTTATTGAATAAATGAATATCTATAAATGAATAGATGAAATATCTGGCCGGCTGGCGGGGGTGACTACTCGGTGACAAGCGGTTGCTTTGATCTGGTCAGACTGTGTTGTCGGGTGACGCTCTCGGGACGGCCGCCGATTCAACTGGCGTGTGACCTATTTGGCCTATTTATGTGTTCCCGATTTGCAAAACACCGGCTCCAGAAAATACTTGTGGAAAAAATATTTTATAACTGAGAATTTTCTGGGGATTTTGGATAGATTATGTGCGGAGCCTGTGCGCAGAAGCCATGATTTTCTCAGTTTGGCACTGGCCGTTGTTGGGTCAACATCCAGTAGCTGTTATTTTCTTCTACAGTGTCGATGTCTGTGGGTCTGTGTTTTAGTAGTTATGTGTGTGAAGAGTTAAGTGGATGAATCAGAAGAGATTTGATGTATTTTACTATAACACTATGAGTAAATAGTAGGGCAGACTGATTTCTTCAGCCTTGATGACGCAACTAGTCTAGGAGAAGGAAAACTGAATTCAAACCTGTTAAACTCCGCTTGAAAATTGACCTTGTGTCATATCCTGCCCGAACGGAGGGGTTGCTAAATATGGATCGGAACCTACGATAGCGAGATGGTTCTAAAGACCAATTTATCAATGTAGAGTATTCGATTTTCGCTAATATAGAACCGTCTTTAACTTAGTACTAGGGTTTTAACATCCTTTAGTTTGGTTGGTTTTATGGAATATCAACTATTCCAGGTTATCTAATACCAAATCTTCTTTATACACAAATTAAATATGATTTGTAAACATTTTGTTGATAACATTTTTAAACGAGCCTGAGGTCAGTTTTTTTTTTTGCACACAGTTAAATGATTTCGAGTATTTCTATCTAATACAAATAATTCTATTAACTATTAATCATTTGTTTGCACAAAGTTAATTAGTTCCAAGTATTGCTATGTAATGCTCACAATTTCACATCCATCATTTTTTTGCACTCATGTAAATGAAAATATATATTTCATTTGTCATTGGATAGTTTGTAAGTAATTTCTTTTTTTAAATGAGTCAGAACTAATTTGTTTGCACACTAGTATTGCTATTGTTTTTACAGTTGAATGTTTCAATTATTGCTATCAAACACTAATAATTCTATTCAATATTAATCATTTGTTTGTATACAGTTAAATAGTTCTAAGTATTACTATGTATAACTAACAATTTCAATTTGACAGTCACTTGTTTACACACAGTTAAGTGGCCAAACAGTTCTATTTTTAACAATTCAATTTAATGCAAATCACTTGTTAGCACACAGTTTAAATGTCAAACAGTTCTGTTTGACCCATAGATAGGACTATCAGGTTCTATCACACCGGGCCAGAGTGGACCTTGAAGCAATGGCAATGAAGGGGTACTCGACAAATTTCCAAGGCCTCACCATCAGATAGTTTGATGTTATATCCAAGACACTCGTTGGGGGAAGTTTTATCCATCTGCTGAAATACAGTGTGTATTCTACAAACCCACCCGATTGGACTGAACATCTACTTGGTTGGCTGGTTGTTTTTTTTATGACATTTCAACACAATGTTGGTTATTCAATGCCAAATCATATATATATATATATATATATATATATATAAAAACAACGATCCAAGTGGAAGGAATGATTTATTAACGGGTCAATACTAGCGTTTCGGTTCTACTGAACCATCATCGGGACCATGAGGGGTGATATTAATAATTTTAAGTTAAGTTTTCCTACGGGAAAATATGTATAGTAAGAAATACTATACATATTTTCCCGTAGGTTTTTGTATTTCACATTTCTAATCATCCATCGTTAACTTAAAATTATTAATATCACCCCTCATGGTCCCGATGATGGTTCAGTAGAACCGAAACGCTATAGTGTTGACCCGTTAATAAATCATTCCTTCCATTTGGATCGTTGTTATTAGTTTTTCTACAAATTGTCGGATTACAATCCTTTATTTACTCTTCACACATACACACACATATATATATATATATATATATATATATATATATATATATATATACATACATACACACACGAATAGTTATAGTTTATTGGTAACTTTATAAAATGAGAACTCATTCGCAAGTAATAGTTGAAACCATTTAAATTGTTGAACACAGTTGAACGGTTTCTAGTATTGCTATTCGTAATTCTATTTATCAAGTATTAAATTGTAGCAGTCACAGATCTATTTCGTCTCGCGAATCAATGCCCCCGCCAAGCGATTCGGCCACACTGATCAATCTGAGGCAGAGCGCATTAATTCCTTCTTCCTCCCTAGAACTATTTTTTCAAGCCCTTTTTGGAAGTCACGACAAGTTAGAGAGCACCCAGCTAGCAGCGAAGAAAGATCTCTCTCTCACGGACATTCCACATAGAAGATCTTCACTGAAGTGCACGCTGCTACTAGCTACAAACTCAAGAACCAACATACTAACCGGCGACACCAAAAAGAACCTTTTCTCACTGACTCGTTTACTTCTATAATAAACCTTTCGTTGTGTTTTCAAAGTTTCGTTATCTATTTGTATTGTCAATTAATTTATAGTGTTATAGAAACTAACCATTAAACACTAAATACTTATTTGCACACAGTTAAAAGGTTTCAAGTATTGATCTCTCACACCAATAATTCTATTTTATATTATTCATTCATTTGCACACAGTTAAATGGTTTTAAACATTACTGCGTAATACTTAAAATTATTTAACAGTGAGAACATAATGTTAAATTGAATTATAAGTATAGGATATGGTTAAATAATTCTATTGGACTTCACAGATGGGACCCCAACAAGTACTACCAATCTGGGTTAAAGTGGACCTGGGAGTAATGGCAACGAAGAGATACTCCACATTCCCCAAAGCTCCTGGACTAGAGCCTCGCCATCAGATGCAGTTTAGTGTCGTATCCAAGACACTCATTGAGAGGGAAGTCTTACTCTCTGCAGAGATGCAGTTGGCGTATTCTACAATTCCAGCCGACTGGGCTACATCTTCTTGGTGTTGCCCATTGTCTATTTTTAGAAAGAACGAGTCTTTGGTCTAAAAAGTTTTCCTCCCGGTAGAACTAGTCTACTGATAGATTAAAACACGACTCTTTTTAGAGCATTTTCAATCCTTGTACGCATGTATATATGTCCATAGCATGGAAATATTCTAGTTTAACAAGTGAGAACGCCCACCGGGGCCTGTCAATTAAAAAAAAAAGAAAAAAAAAAATTGCGCCTTCTCCTTTAAGTATCCGAATGATGTCGCTATATGGTGGATGCTATGTAAGAGGAATTGATTAGATAGTAACCAAAGACGAGTAATCATACAATTTGATTAGCAAGAAAGAAGCTTCAGTGTATAAATGAATAGCAACACAAATTTAGGCTCCTACCGTCGCGTAACGTTGTGGTTTGGTTTTCTTTGTTTAATGCAGTGGTTCCCAACAGATTTTAGGCCATGCTCTACTTTGGTACTGCTAAAGAGTCTGATGTTCCCCTGTAATATTTAATTCTTCCATATTCAAAATTTTACTGCGATTCACGTGAAGGAAGCTTAAAAAAAAAAAAAAAAAAAAAAAAAAAAAAAAAAAAAAAAAAAGGTCATTAACTTGGTCTTTAAACAAGCCCCACCAAAATATTACCGCGCCCAACGTTGGGAATTACTGGTTTAATAGCAAAGTAACCTACGTGGGTTATTTAATGACAAAGCCAGCCTTGTTGAAGAACAATAGTAATACTATTTAACCCATAAAGAATAAAATTGGCGACCGTAGTTGAGGGCTACTTTTTTAATAGCTGCAACACCAGAGTAGAGGAGATGGTGCTACTCCTTTCCATGGATTGCTCCACTTTACCCTTGATACATACCTTATAATGCCGAGTATTAAGCAAGGAGATATTAAATACTATTATTTTTTGAGTCTTTGGCATGACTGGACCTGGGATTGAACCCCAGTCTCCCGGGCCATTGGCGAACACACTGCCCACTAGGCCAATTTAACCCATAATGCCTTTTCTAAAAGGTATTAGATCGAAAATAGACATAATAGTGCGGCTGGAGCGCTTATTTGCAGATCGCAGATTACACCACAATAACTCCTCCTCGGAGCGTGACGGTTTCGAAGACCAGTTAAAGTTCGATTCTTGATGTTTACTCCATTAGGCCAACATAATTGAAATATGCGAGTCAACTTATATAAAAAAGCATGAATAATGAGGTCATTATTTATAACCGTTTGGGATTAGACCTAACGAAAAAAAAAAAAAAAAAAAAAAAAAATGTAATTCCAAGGGATAGAAAGGGAGTTGCCTACCGTGGACAGTGCACTGTGGGATTTGCAGGGACCGAAAGAACGGACGCACATGAAGTACAAAGACTTTAATCCGACCATGACACATGGCAAGCGTACATTTGACTGGTGCACTAAAATTAAAAAGTGCTGTTCCTAGTCAATAAACGCATGATTCTGTGTCGTTAATAAACCTAATTGTTTTGTAGTACACCCACGGGTCCGTCTCTTCAGTTTTGTTTACATGTTTTCTTTGTTCGTTAAAACGTAACAATAACTTATAATACGCACACAAGTCAAACATCTCACAAGAAATCAAGACATCTTATAATTCATCAAATGTCTTTCCGTATCACTAATACTCCCATGTTTTTGTCATATTTCAACTTAGAATCTCCATAAACAAGGACGTATGGATATGTATCAGAAAGAATAACAAATTATTTAGTGCGGGAATGGCTTTGGCCGTTGGAGTTTGAAATTATACATTTCATTCAAGGAGAATGGCCGATACTATTCTGCCCTGGCACCATAAAAGGCAGCGCTAACCCAGCTCGCCTTCTCTTTTTACCTCCCTCCTTGCTGGCAGCAAGGTAAGACCAGCTGACACGAGAGATAACATTTTTCTCTCTATCCCGGGACGATTCCAACAGCAGACCGGGACTTTTCATCTCGAGAGACCACACTTCAACATTGTTCCTCTTCTTCCCTTAGGAGACCATTTCCTGGTCAATTATTTCCCCCCTCCTAAACCAAATGGACCCCGAAGCATCTGGCTAAGTACTAAATTCCCGCACAGCCATTTACAACTGTCTCACTACCTTCAACTCACGACACAAGGAAAAAAAACTTCCTCTCAAGCCGTCATTAAATTACTAAATTGAAAACCATCAATATCAATGCCTTCATTATTTATTTTCTTTCTTTTAATATAACAAGAGGCAGCAGAACTCTACAACATCAACTGCCATTTATGTTTAAATGGTAATATCATCTGCCCCCATGTTATAGATATATATTTATATAAACAGGATTTGGCATTAAATAACCTACAAGGGTTAATATTCCATAAAACACCAACCAACTAATTAAAATTAGATACGTTTTCCTTTACCTACTTAAATAGTTTTCCTTAAGATATGTTGGTTTTAAATCAATTATTTATGGAGATGTCTAATTAATGAAAGTCTTTGGCTTGTTATCTTACGAACAAAATATCTATTATCAGATCCTCGAATGAGTCGTCTGACGTCTTCAATTTATTGTATGCTGAGAGAATTATCATTGTACCTTTTTTTCTTGTCACTGGGTGACCCATTAGTACGGCCTTGAGCCATATTTGAGCAAGACGCTAAGCAAATTACGACTGGTGTACTTTCCGATGGATTATTCGGAAAATTTACTTGTATAATCCATGATCAAACGTGGCGAGTTTAGAGTTCCATTTGAAACGGTAGAAAAAGAATATCCTCACCGAACTAAAAAAAGTATGATCTGCGGCAAAAATAACAGCTACTATCTCATAACAACTGCACTTGTCAGAGTCGGATGTATACAAATAGGTGAGCCGTAGTAGAGTATTTCATTTTGAGGTATTGGGTGTCTCAATTATGGACAAGGTAGATTTAAGAAACGTTGGTAAAAAAGATGAAATTGCAACCCTTTGTAATCAAAGTAAAATTGCGTAAACAAGTAAAAGAGGTACTTGTATATTGAGATATCCATACATCGTCCAAATACAGTAGAATTTGTAATAATACCTAATGATATCCGTTTTAATTGCATAATATTCCATTAGAAATAATAAAATCGAGTATCTTTAGAAGAACATTAAATTTGTTATAAAAAAAATTGTCTGATGTATTTAGCGTAACGGCTATCGTCGTAGGAAATGGAATGGGCGACCAGAGTTCAAATTCTGGACAAGACTTTGCTTTTAAGATTGCGATAATGTCCTGGGAAAGGCATTTATTTATCTGTTTTCCTTACAAACATGGGTTGATAGAAGAGCGGACAGTTCTTCAGTCTTGGTTAGGCAACCTCTCTAGAAGGAGAACTGAATTCACACCAGCTTTATTCCGTTTAATTGACCCGTGTCACATTGTGTTTCATAAATATTACACGACTGAGTGTATTTTGTTTTTGCAGAAATAAATCAAGGGAAATGACAATGATATAGTTGAAAGCAACTAGAGATACTGCAGTACGTCTAAAGAAGAGAAAGCAGAAAAGTTCTTAAAAAAAAAAAAAAAAAAAAAAAAAAAAAAAAAAACCCAAAAAACCCACAAAAACAATTCTATAATCTTGATCAACTGAATTTATTCGAACCGGGTAGATCCAAATTTAATGGTTGCTAGGCAGCTATTACAGCCACTCCTGACTCATTAGCACAGCTTCCCAATTCTAGTGAAAATTATCTGTCCGGTGGTAATTAGTTAAATAATCACCATCATGAAGTCGGACTGACAATACGGAGTTCACACAGACACGTTGTCCATCCCTATCATCCATCGCTCTTGACAGGTCTTCTTGGCTGCACCGCGTGTCCGCACATAGCTGTATTAGTCCTTAGAGTTGTAATGTAAGGAATACGCTTGTTTGGCCATAAAAAGGCTCTGGGTGGCGTCATCAGTTATGTCTTATAGCTGGGTCTTTCAACATAATACACCCCTCACCAGCTGGAACCCACTCGAGTTGATCACACCTGGTCTGTCACCCAAAAATGAAAACGCTACTAATCCCGCTTGCTTTTTAATGAGACTTGACATAGTAGACTGATTTCCAAGCATTTCATTAGTTAATGCTTTAAGCAACCAGCTTGCCGGGCGGGTGTTTTAACCAGGTCTACGTGGCTGTGACGATTTTCTTCCTTTGGCACAAGAAGGATCCAGCACCGAGCTTGTATAAGATTCCATAGAGAATGTCGCTTATGAGTTCATCTTTACTTCTCCAGCAGTGCCCCGCCTGTCTTGTTCGTCTCACTGATTCTTTATGAGATGAGAAGCAGTTGACTATACAGCTGCTATTTTGTGGGGTGTTGCATCCAGGATTTGTTCAAAACAGTGAGCAGCATTCTTGTCTAGTTCACGTCTAGTTTTTTCTGTGTTTTATTAGCGTTCATGTGGTGCATCCATATAGTAGTATGGACTCAGCTACAGATTGGAGAAAATCCCGCTTTATCTTTCCATATTGATCAGATTTCCCAATGATCAATAATTTGTCAATAGCAGTATGTTTTCGCAAGGCATGTGTTGACATCATTTTCAGTTGAGATATTGCTGTTGAAGTGTATGAACTGGTCCACTGGTTTTAGAGGCTTGCCTCTGAGTGAAAATGGTTTCTTTTGTTTAAAACATATACTCAGTTTTATTTGCGCTTGCATAGGAGCCAATGCCTCCTGCTGCTTGTTCGAAGCTATGCAGCAGGGATTCTTCTTGTCCAGGGGTATTTGCGAGAAGTGCTTTATCATCTGCATGTCAGAGTATTTGCGGGATATCGTCTGCTTCTTGCCATTTTAATGTGAAGCCATTTTTTTTTAAAATTAGATCTATTGATGTTCAAAGTACGTAGTCTAGGCAAAGTGTAAACAAATCTAGTTCAAATATATCTCCTTTCAAGACTTCAGCGACAATATTTAAGAAGTTGGTGTTGCCGTTAGGTGAGCGAACTATTACTTTCGTGTAGTGGTAATAGTTTCTTTGGAGAGACCATATGCAATTAGTATTTACTCCATCTTCGTTTTATGGATTAGAAAGTCTTCGAGAAATCCAGCAATAGTGTTGACTCTAGATTCTTTGCTCGTATTCCTTCGATGATTCAAGGGAATGTCAGAATCTGAGAGGTTGTGGAGTTAATTCTTCGAAAACCGTTCTGATTTTTCCTTACAATTCAATTTTCTGGATTTCGGATCGGATACGATTGAGAAGAGAAGTATTATAAATCTTAACAGTTTTAGCAGTAAAAGTTATGCTTCCGTTGTTCTTAGTAATTGCGAGAACTGAAGCCTTGGCATCATATGCAGAGTCATATCTCGTAGACTTGTCCATTTAACGTGGGTCACGGGCTGAATAGATTTAATTATTCTATCAGGTTTATTTTTTTTTTTATTTTTTTTATTTTTTTAAACGTGAATGAAGTAGCACGACGGATTTGTCCAAATAAACGTTGCGTTGATCATAATAAACTAAGCAAATTGACACTTATATAAGTTTGATTTAGTTCTTAGCAAATTGGTCCTATTGTGCGGCGGCCGGTTCTCGTAGCCTATGGGCGGAATGCACTGTGTACTAAGCTTAGTTTAACTAGGCAGAAGGCAACGACAGAATGGAGCACAAAATTGTGTAAATATGGGCTCGCAGCCGACACCCATATAGCTATTGATACAGTTGGCATTAGAAAAGACATTTAGTCTCGTCTCCATTTACCAAGGTCCAATATTAGCATTAGTATATATTAAGCAATCCCTTCACACGAGCAGGGTGCAACACAAGGTCAATTTTTAGCGGAGTTTAACAGGTTTGAATCCAGTGTTTACCTTATTGGCAGGTAGCCATAACTTGGTTTGTGACACTAAACGCTGGTAGCTTTGGTTTTACTTTAAAGAATTTCGCCCGGACTCCTCACAACGTCATTTTGCGAAGAGTAATACACACACACACACACACACACACACACACACACACACACACACACACACTTTTGTTTTCGCCTTTTTCTTCCTTTATTACCCTGTCTGGTACTCTTACATTTCGACCCGAACCTGCTGAGAAAGACGACACAATATGGGTGAGAGATTATGCAGCTGAAAATACATAAGCTACGGACGAATTCCTACAGATTAAAAGTCCAGTCTGCCCTACTATACACCTATAACAAGAGGGAGAATAATTGGATTCATATCTTTCCTAAGGGTATTAGAGCTATGTAAAATGCATAGAGTCTCGTCGAGGATTTGAACTCGCGTCATCATGTTCATTTCTTACGACTGTAACCATTGCACCACGAACACCTATAATATTAGCATTAGTTTATCTAATGAGGTAGTTAGCGACCGGAGTCGAGGGTGACACGAAGGCTCCTTTTTCGATAGCTACTACACCGAGGTGTAGGGGAGGGCGCTACTCCTTTCCCAGGATTGACCCACACCTTAGAATTCTGAGTGTTAAGCAAGGAGGCACCAAGTAACCATTATCCAGGACATTGGTCTAATGAGTAGAGTGTTCGCCAATAGTCCGGGGTTGTGAGAGAGAGAGTACTTGATGCCGCCTTGTTTAGCACTATAAAAGGGTAAAGTGGAGCAATCCTGGAAATAGAGCAGCCCCCCCCCTACACATCGGTGTTGTAGCTATTGAAAAGGGAGCCTTCGGGTCGCCCTCGACTAAGATCTAATGAGATACTAACACTGAATAAAAGGAAGATAATCTCATTCACACATATAGGAACACTTAACACAAACATATCCCGACAGATTTAATATATTGTTCTATGAACAAGCAGTATATGAAAGGGGTAAAAATTGTAAAACTCTTTAGTTTATTGGTCAATAGATAATTGGATAAAGCTATGTTGTCGTTACTGTAAAAGTGCCAAGTAGAAGAGATGTTTCAACTGTCCAAAGAACGGAGGCGAAAGAGGCTGATATGGATTATGAGATTGACACGTGACCGTTAAATGGATACACCTCTTATACAATGGAAAAAAAAATTGTATCATTACATAGATTATATAATAACGAATCAGTTTTCAAGCTCTCTGTCACATTGTGGGGACAGCGCGTCCGATTTTTACTGGATGTTTCCAGTGATATGGACTTGTGCCAGATTAAGAATGTATTTACCCAGCCCCTCTAAGGCATAGACATGATGTGAGTGTCTGTTTTTAAGCGAAGTTGGTTTAAATTCAAAGTTTTCCTTCTCCTAGACTGTTTGCCTAAACAAAGATAAAGAATCCAGTCTGTTCTGCTATTTACTGGGTGCTACAGTAAAGAAACAAAAATAGATAGAGACTAAATGCAACATTCTAAATAATCACGTCGAGCCCTTCACCGTTTTGTTGAAAATCGAATTAAAATTGCGACTCTCCACTTTAGAACGGGATATCATAATGCTTTCTTTCAAAAAATTAAATAAAAACCCTATGAAAAGATTTAAAATCTTTTCTTTTTCAGTTGTATGTATTAATTTAGACTTGTTAACTAAAAGTTTAAACTTTAGATTTTGTCGTAAACAATTTCTTAAGTGGAGTGAAAACTTATCAATAGACAAATTGAAATGTGACCTTTAAAAATGGAAACTTTCCCTGTCGCTGAACTAAACTGTTTGGGCAAGAATGAAGAGTAGAACAGATAATAGATATTCTTTTTCAGATTTTACAAACAACTCTTGTAGGTTATTTGCTGCCAGATCCTCTTTATACATATTGCATAGTTTGTAGATTGTGGGATTTAAAAGGGTTTTTGAAGGTCAGGGGCTAAGGACAAGGCTGTGTTGCCGTAAGATATCTGACTCCATATTTTGGTTATATTATTTTACCCCACGTTGACTGGCCGGTCATTGGGTGCCCCTTTCATATGGCCTTGTGCCACATCTAAGCAAAAAGCTTAGTAAATTTCCACGTTGACTGGCCGGCGCAATGCCTTGTCCAAAGAAATACACAAAAAGAAAAGATAGAAACAGATAAGAGACGAAAACATTTCTTCCATATTTTCCTTTATTTACTTGGTGAATGGACTAACCAACGCTACGTCCCAAGACGTAGCGTGGTGCCCAAAACACCAGACAGCAAAATGATGTTGTTGGTTTGACGGACACTCCCTGACAAGACTCGGTTCACAGAAACCCTGAGTATTTATCTCTCCACCGGCTTCAAATTCGCCACTCCAAAATCCTAATTTTGGCGCGACCGCTTCCCATTGGCCACTTTACTTTTTATTATTTTTCTTTTTTCTGATTTTAACCGGATGGATGCGTGGAGCCTTATGCGTGGCGACGCGTTTATACATTTTGTATGTGGCAGCCGACGAGTCAATATCCGGTTGGGAGTTTTATTGTTAATTCCTAAATCCCCACAAGATAACATTTTCAAACGAGACAGAGCTCATTTTTTGCGTACAGTTAAAATGGTTATGTGATTTGCGAATCAATAGTTTATGTTTGCTTGTTTTTTATGGCATATCAACCCTTGTCGGTTATTTGATGCCAAGTTTTATCCATACATATATTTGATTTGTAAACAAGTTTTGTAAATAACATTTTAAAATGAACCCGAGCTCATTCTTCTGCTAACAATAAAATGGTTTCAAATATTTTTATGTAACAATTTAGTTTTAGTTATAGTCATTTTTTGGTACTCGGTTAAATGGTTATACATATATCATTAATAAGCGAATATTTTGTCAGTAATTTTATTTTAAAAAGGAGTTATAACTAATTTGTTTGCACAAAAGTATTACTATTATTTCTACACATATGTTTTTAATCATTACAATCTATCAATATTTCTATGTAAATGTATCAAATAAAACAGTTTGATCATTTAAAACTCGTACAAACAAATGGCTTATGCTAAATTGAATTCTTTGAAATAGAACTGTTTGATTATTTTACAGTGTGTAAATAAATGAGTGATGTTTAATTGAATTGTTAGTGATCCCTAGCAATACTTGGAGTCATTTAACTGGACTATGGCAATGAAGGAGTACAGCACACTTTCAAAAATTCCAGGACTGTTTAATGTCATATCTAAGACACTCGTTGTTGTTGGTGGTGGGGGTTACCTCACTGCAAAGCTGCAGTCCGTGTATTTTACAGCCCCAGCCGACTGGACTGAAGCATATAAGTGAAGTACAGTTAAGTGGTTTCAAATATTGCTAATTAACATTAGTAATTCTATTGAACACCATTCATTCTTTGGCACACAGTCGAATGGTTCCAAGTATTGCTATGTAATACCAATGATTCTACTTTGTTAAAACAGTTTCAAGTATTTCATGCCAATCGTCCATAGTTAAATGGTTTGATTTCATCGAAATTTTATTCGGCAGTAAATGTTCCGTTAATGAATTGGAGTCGGGGGTTGAATTTGAAGTTTGTTTAACCTCTGGCCATTTAATGCCTAAAGGGTTTGGGTTTTATGCCATATCAAATTCATTTTTATACAAATAATTAGTTCTATTACAAACAATTCAGTTTAGCATATGTACACAGTTTAATTGTCAAAAACATTTCTATTTCAAGCTACTCAATTTGGTAAAACAGTTCTAATTCAACCAATTCAGTTTAGCGTAAGTACGCACTTTAGGTTTATTTGACTCGGATATGACCTTATCAGGTGCTACCACTCCGGGCCTGAGTGGACCTTGGAGCGATGCCAATGAAAGGTACTCCGCATTCCCCAAAGCTCCCGCATTACTGGAAACTTACCATCAGATTGTTTTGTGTCATATCCAGGACACTTGTTTGGGAGGGGGTGTCTTACCCCTCTGCAAAAGGGCAGTCAGTTTATGCCAGAGCAGGTTAGATTGGTTTTGTCTTTTATGTGAGTTTTACTGTTTAGGGAATGGGTTTTTTGATTATATTTAGTTAGATTTTTGTGGAAAGATCTTTTTATTTTTGTTTTTGAAAAGCTCCTTAAGGTCGCTTGTCTGGTAGTATTATGGGCAAGTTTGTCTGAAACTGTTACAATGTTTGATTGGGAGGGGTACTTTGCACATAGAGTATATTGGGGTATCTTATCTTTTAACAAGGGGTGATGTGGGTATGGTGAAAGTTGAGTGAACAAGACAAAAAAAAAAAAAGTAACCAGACAGATGATAATATTTGATAAATCAAAGGATTTTTATGCATGACTTACGATAACAATGTCTTATCAGAAATAGATTGTAGGATTGAATAAAATAAATATATAGCAAGTAAAGTTAGCAACTTAAGTTGAGGGTGACCCGAAGGTTCCTTTTTCAATAGCTACTACACCGAGGTGTTGGAAGGGTGCTACTCCTTTCCCTAGATTGCTCAACTTTACCCTTGATCCGTGCCTTATAATGCTGAGTGTTAAGCAAGCAGCATTTTTTTGAGTCTTTGGTATGACTCGACCTGGGATTGAACCCCGGTCTCTCGGATGATTGGCGAACTTAAGTTAATGGCTCGGTTAGATAAATATATAAATAAAATAGAACAAATACGAAAAAGAAAATAATTTTCCAGGAGCTCTGACAGGAATCCCGAGTGATCCGCGCAGAAAAAAAAAAGACAGGTTTCCTGGCGCCAAAAAGAAACAGTCCTTTTCTTTTTACATCTTCCTACTAGACAGACGCTTTTAACTCTGGAAGAAAAGTTTCACACCACGAAATAGAATATAAGGTTAAGTTTAAATTATCCTTGTCTTTCCATTTTAAGTTCATTAACAGCTCCGGCCCACTATAACAGAATAAGTTGACGGAGTAATAAGAGAAACCAAGGTGTCAAAAACCTAAAACTACAAAATCATCCCATAAAACCCAGTAATTAACCAAACCGAAACGGATGACTACCAACAACCTACTAACCAATAAGATAATAACAACCAAATATTACTAAGTCCCATAAGATACAGTAAAGTCTTTGGGCATTTGAACTGAAATTTTGTTCAACAATAAAGTTTATTATTAATTTTTGATAACATTTTTCTCATTTATTGCCCCCCTTTTAAAATCCAGATATTTTCAACGATTGTTCAAAGTAGCATGGATGGAAAATCTTTTCGGATTTCATTAAAAATTTATTTCAAACTTCTAAAATATCCTTTTCATGTTAAATTCATAAATAATTTTTCATTTGAATGAGAAGAATGCTGTCATTTTATTTACAATCTGTTTTTTGCCCGTAAATTTTCATCTAAACAATATTACAATTTTATACAGGGCAAACAATTCTATATCTGTGGAGAATAATTCAATAGAGACTTTCTACTGCTTCATATAAAATATTGTACAGAATTGGAGAATGTGGAGTATCTCTTCATTGCCAACGCTTAGGTCCACTCTGTCCAGGAGTGGTAGCACCTGATAGGACCCTGTCTATGGGTCAAACAGAACTAAACTGTACTTCTGCTAAACTTAATTGCTTGAAATAGAACTGTTTATATGTATAATAATGGTTGATATATCGTAAAATCTAAAACCAAATTAATGTTAGAAAGGTCAATTAAAAGTGTAAAAAGAAAGTTAAAACTGCAAAAAGAAAGTCAAATATGTAAGTGTCATTTGCTTTTTTTTTTTCCACACTGAATAATATATATATATATATATATATATATATATATATATATATATATATATAATATATGTGTGTGTGTGCAAAGTTTTGAACTCGCGAGAATTCACCCAGCAACTATATCTCCCCCCCCCCACAAATACAAAAAAATGTCGACTTACGGTGAATTGCAGATACATAATTTTTGAGACTTAAATGTAAAATTGTTCAGTGTAAAAAGAAAACGACAAATTCTAATCTGGACAGTGAATGTAAGTATTACATTTCTATAACTTTTTGAGCATTACTGCTGAAATTGAAATCGAGTGAAATTTTCTGTTGCCAACATAAAGACTATTTCCGAGAAAAATTGGCGGACTGACACGGACTGGTAGCAGCACACATTTACCAGCGCCCAGCAGCCGACGTAGGATCCAACCCAGCAGAGACAATGCCAGGTTACAAGTCACAGCAGCTCTCTTAAAGAGTTATTTTTAAAGTTAATTTACAAAAGTCATAACCAGTTCTTTTAAGAGCTATCAGCTATGTCAGAAAGTCTTCTGAGGATCACCTCTGGTCTCCTCACCTACACCTCTTTGCAGATATCATGAGTCAACGACGCAGAAGCCAGCCAGACTTTAAGCAGATCTGCAATACCTGTTCTTGCATCACCTCTCAGACCAGATCATGCAATAGCACTCCAGTCCACGGGCGACAACCCAGTTCGGATTTATCAGCGCTCCAAGGACACATCGATATAAACTACCGGTTAACCAGGAACTGAATAAATCGGGACATCGATCATCCTGCCCCTGCAACATGCATGTTCACCTCTTCGACCATTTCCAGACAATGCAGTTACACCAAGACTATCCTGATCTTCTAGAATAGCAGTCACCAAGAACTTTTAGACAGTCGTGTCTACGCCTTTCCACAAATTCCACTTTCAACATTGCAGAGATTACATAGACATTAAGCAGCAGCAGCAGCGACCTTCACCTATGCTCAATTTTCGTGCGCCGATTCGCTCAATAAAAAGGCCTGGCCTTTTAAACTTACCCTTTTATCTATGTCATTTGTCTAAGCCCCTGTCAACCACTTTAATTTACACACGTTTGCGAGATCGACGCATTTATCGGTCCCGCAACACGTGTACCCAATTCTTCAGATACAAATATTTCCAGTTCCATGCGGTAAATAACTTTTATATCGGACTTTCTATATTTTTTCTTACTAATAGCACAAAGAATATGCCCTCCCCTCTCACAAAAATCCCACCCAAAACAAACTTATGCGAGGTTTCGGTAAATTTTCATCATCTAGTTTCTTTGTCAAACATTCGTGAAGGTACAGAAAGAGAAATCTTGCAACTCTACAAAAGCAGAGATTAGCCTCACAAGAGAATTATCTTTGTTTATCACTAGTACACAGGTTAGTAAAGATTAGCTTTAGTCATTTTCTACATGCATAGGGAAAGGGACTATACCCACTCAAAACCTCTGGTGGTGTAACGGTTAGCAAGCAAGACTAGCAAACCTACACGAGTGAGTTCGAGTCTCATTGGGCGCCCCATTCATTTGGCCTTGTGCCACATCGAAGCAAAGAGCTTTGTAAATTACTATACCCACTCAAAACGACAAACAACCCAAGTTTTATAATGCTGTAACGGTCAGGGTTTTTCATCACATCTAAAAAAATAGAATTACCCTGTCCTAGAAAAAAAGGCAAGTGTCATTTCCAAAAAATAAATTTTCCTTATTGTTATCAAAATTTAGTGGGTATGCGAACAGCTATCTCCCAAGAGTCTAGAAGTCCTATATTCAAAGAGAACAGACCAAATATATTTTACGGCTACTCCGACTGCCGAATCATAAAATAAGTCCGGAATTTCTCGATAACTATGCTTTATCCGCAAAAGAATTCAGGACCGAAATACAGGTTTGGCATATCAACCCTTGATGGCTATTTAATACCGAATATATACGATTTGTAAACAAATAGTTTTTAGGTAACTTTATTTTTAATGGGGTTAGATTGGTTTCAAGTTTTGCTATTTAATACTAGTAATTCTACCAATCAAGCATTCCTATCCTATACAAACAATTTGCCTACATCTGATAACTAATCCTTAGTAAGTGATCGAACAGTTCTATCCGACACATTGATCGGACCCTAACACACCAGAACCTACACTCAGATAAGCAATTGAAAAAATACTAAAAATATTTATGTGCTCATACAAAAATTAATACAGATACGGAAGTATTTGTAAATTATTGCTTATAACTAAAAATATATGAATACATAAAGATGTCTATTGAACTCAACCTCTTGATATTTGCTTTCATGTTCTAATTCTATTATTCTGTTATAGTTACCCAGAAGACACTGTAACACGCACTGTTAATGGTTTCAAGTACTGCTATTCAACAGTACTCATTTCTTCGCATCAGTAAAATTACTAAGTATTGCTATGTAATACCAATAATTCAGTTTTGCTCGCAGTTAAACCGTTTCAAGTATTCTTATCAAATACAAATAATTCTATTTAGTATTAATCATTTGTTTACACACACTTAAATAGCGTTAAGTATTGCTCTCACCAATAATTTAATATGCAGACAGTTTCGAGTATTACTACCTAACACAAACAATTCAGTCATTTGTTTACATAGTTAAATGATCAAATAGTTTTATTCTACCCATAGATGAAAATCCTATCTGGTACTCCCACTCCAGGTCAGAATGGACCTAGGAGCAATAGCAATGAAAGGGTACTTTACATTCCCCAGCGCTCCTGGACTGGAGTCTCACCATCAGATGATTTGGTATCATATCCCGGATACTTGTGGTGGGTACCTCTCTTCAGAGGTGCAGTCGGTGTATTCTGCAGCCCCAACTTGACGGAATAGATTTTTCAAATATGAAAAATTAGCGCCAGTGTGATATTACTAGTAATAAACCCTTTAGTTGAATTTACTGTTTTAATCGGTTACAAAGCTATATAGTTATTTACTAAGCTGAGCTTAGTTGTGGCACAAGGCCTGAAGTATGGGGTACCAGTGAGATACTAACTCACCAACAATGGTCAGTATATTTAGTTTATAAAACGTGAGGTGCCCAGCTATGTAGCCATCTAACTGTATTCTACAGTAACGCGTATATATATAACCAGTGTACCTCATGTGGCGAGACGGATAGCAAGCTAGATTAGCTGATTGTCGTCAGTGAGTTCGATTCTCACTAGGTGCTCCCATACTTCTGGTATTGTGCCACAACTCAGCTTATAAGTTAAGTAAAGTTTGCCGTCGTAGGAGATGGACAAATCCTGGACGACACTGATTGCATTTCACATAGCACTAATACCCTTGGGAAAGGTATGAATCCAATTATTCTCCCTCCAGCTATGGGTAAATAGGACAGACTACGTTCTTCAGCCTTGGTAAGGCAACTAGTCTAGGAGAAGGAAAATCTGAATTCAAACCTGTTAAACTCCGCTAAAGAAAAAAAAAAAAAAAAAAAAAAATTTGACCTTGTCTCGTATCCTGCCAGAGCAGAGGGGTTGGTAAATATGGTAAAGTTTGCCGACCGTAGTCAAGGGCATTACTTTTTTCTCTGAATTGCCCAACTTACCCTTGATCCGTACCTTATAATACTGAATATCAAGGAAGGAGGCATCAAGTACCATTTTTTGAGTTTTTGGTACGACTCGATTTGGGTTTGAACCCTGGTCTCCCGAACCATCAGCGAACACTTTACCGACAATACCAATGCTATATAAGTAAATAACTATATACCCAATCATCTAGTCTTAATTACATAGTAGCAAAATCCAAGAATTCGTAGAGTGGTTTTCTCAGATGCCATGCGTTACAAAACCGAAGATTAATTTATAAAAACAAAACAAACCAAACCCAAAAAACCCGACCACGTGTAGTGCTTGATTTGGCTAGAGTAGAAGAGGGAGAATTAATCCCAGACAATACGGCACCAAAAAGCTACCTCCTTTTGTCGAGAACTACTATTGAGACCCTCAGTACGAATTCGGGGCCCAAACTAAAGGCAGGAAAAAAAAAAAAAAATAGCCAGAAAATCGGTTTCGTCACTCGCTTCTTGAATAGCCGATATATATTTTTAACAGATAAGAAGCTTCCCAAGAAATAAGAGTGAAATTAAACGAAAGTAGATTACCAAGTTAAACAACTGAAATAAAATTCAACCAAGATTTCCACAGAAAACAACTTTAAAGAAGACTCGAAATTAAATGACCACCGAAACATTGACAAAACTAAAAGAAAAATACTCAAATTCAAAGAACTGTTTCACGGACACTCTCAGATAAGTTCCTGCAAATTGCACAAAAATTTGCAACGCTATCTTTTCTATCCCTCGTTTCTTTTGCATAAAATTCCTTTTTAAAAACTTTGTTAGCTTTTCGAATCAGCATCTGAACTAGAAAACAGTGAAACTTACCGTTTAAAATTACACACTGAAGTCCCCTAAAAACATTACCCAATTAAATGTTAAACTTGGCTTTCGTGTCACTTCCTTCATATCAATTTTATTCCCGCTCCAAATTCCTTTAAATTCACAAAACGCTTTTTCAAATTTCATTAAGATTTATTTATTTCAAAACTTTCCTAATAAAAATATCTTCATTCAATAAAGTCATAAATAACTATCAAAATTTTTCATTGAATTAGCAGAGTGTTGGTAGATTTTTAAAACCTGTTTTTGTCAAACTTTATCACCCAAATTATATACCGTATTAACAACTCTCAGTGTTTGGAGAACAGTCCAGAAAAACTGTTTTGTACAAAAATATATAGAAATGTAATACTTACATTCGCAATTCAGATATCAAAATCGTTTTTTTTTTTTTTAAGTGAACAGTTACATTTAAAATTTAAATCTTCATCTCACATCCACCTAACCACTATATATCTTTGAATATAGGAACTGATCTCTCAGCTTATTTTCGAATCATTTTTCATTTCATCCATATATCAGTAATTTAAATATCAAATCAGTTTGCGCAGATTAGTAGCAATATATTTAGAGAGTATATATATATATATATATATATATATATATATATATATATATATATATATATATATATGAAAAGAACGGGGCCTAGTTTAGAAATGATGTCTGTTCAGAAACGTGAATAATATGCACCCTAAACTATGACGCCACACAGCACTGTGAACAATACGGAAACCTACTTTTTGGTCTAAAATCAGAAGAACAGATGATAACAAAGTAAACTGAAACGGTTTATTTTATTTTTTATCTTAAATAAAATAATTTTTTAGAAGAGTTTTCCTCCATTTTTGAACTTAAAGTCACTTAAAAAAAAAAAAAAAAAAAAAAAAAATTCATTTTTTATTTTTTTAAGAGTATGTTGGCTCCATTTGAGTTCAGGTCATTTGTTTTGTTCTTTTAGGAGGTGTATCAGTGTTTGGAAGCATACCATTCCGAGACTTGTAAAGAAAAAAAAAGTTTCTCTAAAACACTTTGGATTTAGGGATTTTACGGCGAAGTGTAGTAAAGAGATTCTTTGGTTGCATTGTAGTCAGCCAAGTGACAAAACCTGGTTAAATCAGTTACACTTATTTTCTTGGCTTAGATGCAGCAGAAGATCAGAAGTATGGAGCACTCGCGGAGAATCGAATTCACTCACTTTGGTCTGATAATCTAGCTGGCAAGCCATCATGCAATGTGTATTACTTAAAATCTAACGTAGAAAAACAAATTTTAACAGATAAAAATTGAAATGTTGTCGGTTCCTTTAGATTTAAACATACACAACGTTGTGTGATAATTGTTTTGGTGTAGATTATCGGTCTTTTTGAACGGACACCAATTCTAAACAAATACTGAAGAACTTCTGGGGACTCAGATTTCTATCATTCATTGTGAAAGAAAAACAAACAATACAAATGAACGTAAGAAAAGAATAAACCAAAATGGCGGATGATTGATTTATACAGTGAAGTGTATTTAAAATAAAACAAATTTTTGATAAAAGAAAAGTAAAGTTATTCAATACTCACAACGAAAGCATCTTAAGTAGAAAGTTGTTCTGTAAAATTCCCGTAAACTTTGTTTTTCATCAGCAAATATGCGATCCGCGTTGCCTATAATAAAAGTTCAGTTTCTATTCATTAACGTACGCATTCTAAACAAGGGAGATAATTGATATGACTCCAGAATAGGCAATATTTCTGAGAGCTCTGGTTAACTTCCTTCGGCTTCGTCATGAACTCAAAATTCTTTAAGGAGTGTGAGACCTGTTTGCCAGGGTTACTAAATTTTGAATAAATTCTATGAATGAAGTTTTTTTTCAATTCGTATGCTAATTCGCTCATTAAAATAAATCTTAGATAAAACCAGCAGCAAAAATAATTCATATTAATCTTGACTTTCATCATTGTTACTCACCAAGCTTAGCTTAATGGGCGCCTCACGTAGTGTAATGGTTAGCAAGATTGATTTGTCAAACCTGTAAGAGTGAGTTCGAGTCTCATTGGGTGCCCCATTCATTCGTCCTTGTGCTACATCTAAGCAAAACGCTTAGTAAATTACTACCAAGCTTAGCTTAGCACAAAGCCAGAATTTATGGGGTACCCATACAAGGCGTCCAAACCTTTCATAGTTATTTACTAAGCGTTACTTAGTTTTGGTACAAGTATAGAGGATCCAGTGAGGATCGAACTCTTTACAAATGGGGTGTGTCCTCGTGGTGTAATGGACTTCGGAATTGTAGTATGCGATTTCGAAATCCAGTCGCGCTATTACGTTCACTTTCAGACAAATACCCTTGGGAAAGGTATGAACCCTCTTATCCTCCCAGCTATGGGTTAAATGGTATTACTACTGTTTTTCAAGAAAGCTGACTTTGGCATTAAATAAGCTACAAAGGTTGATATGCCATTAACACAAAGAAACCAAACCGAAACCAATCTTTACAAATGATTCGGGAGACAAACTTGTTTACCCACTGGACAAGCCTTTTATATGTAGTAACACAAAATACACAAAATAAGCTTTGTTTAATCTGACTGTTAGGAGCTGTATATAGAAACATCGTGTGGTGTAAGGATTTGCGAGTTCAGCTGGTACATTATTGCCAGCCCAATCTGGTGGAGCTATAGAATACGCCGACTGCATCTCTACAGAGGCATGAGACACCTCACCAAGGAGTATCTTGGATAAGATAATAAACCATCTAATTATGAGGTTCCACTCCAAGAGCTTTACGGACTGTGGACTACTCCTTCATTGCCATTACTCCTAGGTCCACCCTGACCTCTATTTGTATTTCCGTCTATGGGCCAAATAGAACTATTTAATCATTTACAATACTTGAAACCATTTAACAGTGTGCAAAAAATGACTGTTAAATGGAATTATTAGTATTACATAGCAATGCTTGAAACCATTTTGCTGTGTGCAAACGAATGAATGGTGTTGAATAGAATTATTTGTGTTAAATAGTAATACTTGAAACCATTTAACTGTGTGCAAACAAATGCGCTCTGGCGCGTTTAAAAATTGTTCGCTACAAACTATTCACTTGCGAAACATATATACTTAATATATATGTATAAACAAAATTTGGCACTTAATAACCAAAAAGAGTTGATTTGCCATAAAACACCACCAACCAAACAGACTATTGCGAGTGAATATGATTCTTACTGGATGTCCCATTCTGACATTGAGGTACAAGTGAGCTAAACTCGGTGAATAACTATAGATGTAAAATAAAGAGTAAAATCGCAATAGTCTAACCGAGGAGTTCTCAGTCTTAGGTTACATTCTTCCTCTTGTGATAGCTGGTTTGGTTTGGTCTTTTTACGGCATATCAACCATTGTTGGTTATTTAATTCCAAATCCTGTTTATGAATATGTATTAAATATAGGATTTGTAAACATTTTGTAGATAACCTATTTAGCGAGAATGAGCTCTTATTTTAACACAGTTAAATGGTCCTAAGTATTGTTTTTAACAGTCACAGTTTAACATCACTCATTGATTTGCACACAGTTTAAATATCAAACAGTTTGATCTGACCTATAGATAGGAGCCTGTCAGGTGCTGCCACTCTGGGTCAGAGTGGACCTAGGAGCAATGGCAATGAAGAGAGGTACTCCACATTCCCCAAAGCTACAATATTGAAGCCTCACCATCAGATTGTTTAGTGTCATATCCAGGATACTCATTCGGGGGATATTGCCCCCTCTACAGAGATGCAGTCAGTGCATTCTACAGCCCCAGCCAACTGGGCTGTGTCACCATTTGGGAACTATTGAAACATGCAACAGGTTATGGTTATTATAAGATGGTTTACACTCACAATCCAGGACACTCGTTGGGGAAGGGTCTTACTCCTCAGCAGAGATGCAGTCGGTGTATTCAACAGACCGCCCCACCAGCCGACTGGGTTATGTGAAACCTAATTTTCCTCAGTTCCATCCCGATAAAATTTTGAATCTTCATCATATAAAACTTCTTCGCCATTATGCGTTAATGGTGATAATTGAAACAATTTAGGAAACCAACTGGCTTTATTAATCGCAATCAAATGGGGAAAAAAGAAATCTTATATTTCAATGGCTCATAGAACCTCCATTTAATTTAATGTTTAGTTT
>OY757915.1:95505683-95648183 GCA_963585895.1 Sepioteuthis lessoniana | reverse complement strand
CAACCAGTCTAGGAGAAGTTGCACCCAATAATTGGCTAGCTCAGGTACTGTTCCTAGTTGCTGGTAACATGTAACTATAATACTTACCTTTGTACAGCCGTGTGGGATAGGTAAAGTAAAACTATCAGCTAAGTTCCAGAGGGCCTTCTCCTAGGTAGCACCAGCACTGTTGTTTCAAATGAGGAAGTGCTGGCTTTATTATCCGGTGCTTGTATTGTTCTTGAAGAAGAATGCCGATAGAATCCAAGCGATTTTAAAAACCACGATGTGAGAATCTTGCTACCTGTGTGGCTTTTCACATTAAACTGAGCTTGAGTCACATTCTGGACTCATGAGAATCCAAATAAATGACTACCATATAACTCAATACAGCCTGTCGCATTATACAATCAAAGAATCGCTTTTCTTCAGGAACGTCCTTCGCTATGAAATCCATAAATGCAAAGTGTGTCTTAGAAAAACATACCGAGAAACATTTGATATTTTGCAATATAACCTGGAATGATATTGTTATAAACCCTTTCTTCTTTGGATGAGCCAATTGTGTATCTTGAGCAAGAAACAAGGATTGACAGAGATAAACGGTAACACTTGTGAGAAAACAATAATGATTCATTTAGTCAGCAAGTTACAATCTCACTTAACTCTTTTTCCTCTTGAGAGAGTCATTTCCCTTTTGTCTCTATCAGGTATGTTCCTAAACACTGACCTCACCTCTCTCTCTCTCGAAAAAAAAAAAAAAAGAAAAAAAAAAAAAAAGAAAAAAGTGATGCTAAACCCGGGCTTCTTAAAACTTTTACTTAATGCACTCCTTGTAACCAAATTCAATTCATCCCCCCCCAACGCTTTAATTGAATATTAAGTTTACCACCGTTGAGGCCTATTTTGTGTTTTACTCGATTAAGTTTAAACCGTAAGTTTAAACCCATTTTAAACCGTAAGTTTAAACCCATTATATCGTCGAATAGAGCTCGTTGAAGTCTTTCTTTTGCACAGCAAAATAAAACTATGATATTTATTCAACTCATCAAAGCTATATGTATCTCCCAATAACATTACACCACCGTATTAAAAAATAAAAACGGACCCAATGGTGTTGTGGACTGTTCATACAATTTACATGAGAAAAGATTCAGGGCATTGCAAATGCAAATGTATCCTGAGAATAACACTAAACTGCATCTAATGGTGGGTACCACCGGTGATTTAATGGTTAGCAAGCTAGATTAGCAAACTTTCAGGAGTGAGTCTCTTTGGGTGCCTTGTGTCACATCAAAGCAAAAATCTTAGTAAGTTACTAAACTGCATCTGATGGTGAGGCTTCAGTTCTTGTGTTCTTACGAGTATGGAGTACTCCATTGTTGCCATTATTTTCCGGTCCACTCTGACGCAGAGGATGAGTACTTGTAAGGGTTCCATTTATGGGTAAAATGGACCTGTTTAAAAATTATTTGTATTCAATAGAACTGTGGGAAAAATAAGGAAAAAAACTCTTAGAAAACAACAACAGAAAAATGTAAATATGAACATACAATAAACGCGATTCCCTAACCTCTAATCATAAAATAACTCTAGACGGGTTGACATGCCGTTCAAATCAATTTATTATATAAATGCAATCGTACCATTAATTCTTGAATTATTTTTTAATGGGAAGGCTGGTTCTGGTGAGCACTAAGAAAATCACGAATATTAGGCTGCTGGTTTGTGAGTTTGAGTCATAAATCATCATGTTTTGGGTTCTCTGATTGATTAGGTCAGTTGCGAGAACAGGTCATTTTGGTAGAGTTCAAGAGAGTAGTCCAGGGCGCCGTAACGAACGGACGCCTAAAATGGCTATTTCTCTTGACGTCTTTGTGTCCATTTATAAGAACAGAAGTGAAAACGGAAACCAAGATAAACCCAAGACCACCCGAAGAAGTCCCAGAGAGAAGACCAGAGATTCTGGCTAGATAGATAAGTATAAGAAAAAGAATAAGGTGTATCCAACAATATTCTGACAGTTTTTTTCATTCCACCATTAATATTCATTTCTTTTAAATGCGTAAATAAACTTCACTTCAAAAATCGAAAGAGATTTTTATAAATTTTTTTTAAAGAAAGGTGTCTAAATTTTGCTCATTCCACCTTAACATCAAATGGAGAAATAATCCATTCGGGAATTTTCTTGTTTAGAAGATCCTTGAGTCGAGCTTTAAAAAAATCATTTTGCAAATTCTTAATGTGATAAATGTCGATTAAAAAATGTTGTACGGAGGAGTAATGGTCAAAAGTGCTGGACTGCGGCCTCGAATTCCAGTCGTGTTATTACTGGTTTGGTTTCTTTGTTTAATGGCATATCAACCGTTGTAGGTTACTTAATGCCAAAGCCATTCTCCTAGAAGAACAGTAGTGGTACTATTTAACCCATAGCTGGGAGGATAAGGGGGTTCATACCTTTCCCAAGGGTATTTGTCCCAAAGTGAACGTAATAGTGCGACTGGAGTACGAACTCGCTTTCTACGATTCCGCAGTCCATCGCTTTAACCATTACACCCCGAGGACTACGATTCCGCAGTCCATCGCTTTAACCATTACACCCCGAGGACACCCCCTCGTGTTATTACGTTCACTTTCGAATTTATACACTTGGGAAAGGTATGAACGCCCTTATCTCCCCACCTATGGGTAAAATAATATCACTGCTGTTCTTCTACAAGGGTGACTTTAGCATTAATTACACCACGAAGGTTAATATGGTATTAAGACAAAGAACCGAAAAAGTCGTTATTTATAAATACAAACTAGTAAATTCATCCACTGTGGACCCCTGTACTTTTATTAACCCTGCCAAAATTTTATTCACTCCAGGGGTCTATAGGGGCTACTTTGAAATACTCTATTCTACCCCCACTCCCGAAATTTTTCTATAATGATTTGTTTCCTATCTTAAAAAAAGGTTTATTTTGTTTGATGCTGTCTGTTTAATCTTTTTAGAAGATGAGCATCACCGAGCTACCTCCATCGATTCGGATAGGATGCAATATAAAGTCAATTTTTATGCGAAGTACAGTTGGTTTAAATTCAGAGTTTTTCTTCTCCTAAACTGGTTGTCGTACCAAATCTAAAGAGACCCATCTACTCAACTATTTACCGTAACTGAGATAAAAGAGATGAATTCATGCCTTTCCTGAGGTTGGTTGGTTGGGTTTTTATGATATTTAACCCCTGTAGGTTATTTTTAATGCTCAATCACATTTATACATATATATCAAATATATTTCGATTTTATTTGATATTAATCTTTTTTTTTTGCTCGTAGTTAATAGGTTTCAAGTATGCCTATTTAACACTAATATTTCAATTTAACTTCGATCGTTTGTTTTCACACAGTTAAATAGTCAAACGGTTCTATTTGACCCATAAATTGGACCCTATCAGGTACTACCACTCCAGGTCAGAGTGGATCTGGGAGTAATAGCAATTCCCTAGAGCTCCAGGACTGGAGCCTCACAAGCAGATAGTTTTGTGATATCTAGGAGACTCGTTGAGGGAGGAGGCTCTTACCCCTCTGAAGAGATGCAGTCGGTGTATTCTACAGCCCCCAGCCGACTGGGCTGCTTTCCTAAGGGCATTAGTACAAAAGTGAAATGCAAACAGCTTTGTCTAGGATTTGAACGTGGGTCATCATGCTCGTTTCCTAAGACGATAATTGTTACGCCTACCGCCTTCCTAGTTAGCCAGTCAGTACCCTCATGACAAGACGCCAAATACAAGATATAAATGTTTACCAAATAAGATAGCATTAATTGTAAATGAAAGAGTTTATATTATAGGCAAATCATTTAATAATCTCCCTTGAAATCATAATTATAGATAGACCTGTCCATTTACGTTGAATAAACACCTAAAGTAGAAATAACGCGAGAACATCTGATTGGGCCGAAAAGACGTAAAATAGTTTCCTTATTATTTGTACCAGACGCCATGTTTAAAAGTCAACTTTGATGCAAAGAAGCTACCATTTAGTAAAAAAAAAAAAAAAAAATCAAGTCAGCAGGCGCAACTTAAACAAACACAATGGATGCTCTCGAGTCTCATTGGGTGCCCCATTCATATGGCCTTGTGCCACATCTAAGCCAAAAAGCTTTGTAAATTACCACAACGGATGCTCATTTAATAACAGATTTTTGCTAATCCGAAGTAAAAAAAAAAAAAAAAAAAATAAAAAAATAAGTCGGCTGCTACAAGACGGTAAGTAATTTTTCAAATTTAAAATCATGTCGGTAATGTTAGCAAGAAAGATCATTTATTTTTATTTTGTTTTGTTTCAGCGTTTTTTTTTTTTTTTTTTGTTTTTTTTTTATCGGTGCATTTTGGGTGGTGTTATCAAGAATTTAGGAGTTATCCACTAATTGATAAAATCTGCCCCGTTAATGTCTCTGTTGTGAATGAATGAGTCTTTTTGAACGATAGAAGGAATAGAAAAAAGTGTAGCGTCTTATCCAGAGGACGAATCAAAAGTTCAATATGCCTGAAAGTTGGTGGGGTCGGAGCTCTAACGTGAATAATAATAATACTAGTGGAATTTAGTCGTCAAAGTAATAATCATTAAAAAATGCCAGAAGTTTAGGAATTCGTCTAATCTAACAAAGCTTATACACTGGCACACAAGTCTCATTTTAAAAACAATTTGTTTGGTAAAGAATAGATGTCAACCTTCTAAAGATATTTTGAATTGAAAAGGAACAGAACAACTCAAGACTTAAAATATGATTTTATAAATTAAGGATAATTATATAGAGTAGCTTAAAAGCCATACATTACTCCATCTATCTCAGGAATGGGACCAATATACATAAATTATGGGAAGTCAAAATGACTGTGACCCACCCACAGAGTCAGTCAGATCGTATCATCTGCCACTACAAACCCACATCTTTGTAGCGAGTTGGATATGTGTATATTATTGCTTGCTATCATCAGTGAAGACACACAGACACACTTTTATCTCTTTGAGCGCCAAATTCTATTTTTGCATATAAAATATTTGCCTATACATGTAATACAAGGTAAAGATAGAACAGTTTTTATATGTCTATGTTCAAATGTAGGTAAAATTAAATGCAAACACACATGTGTAAGTATATATTACACCCTCCTGAGTGTGTGCATATATATATTCGGCTCATTCAATTAATTAGATGAATTTGGCTTAAGGAACTGACAATATGAAGCACAGTTTATATTTGAACCTCTTTTTCAACGAATCAAGAATGAAGGGTCCTTTTTTTTTTTTTTTTTTTTTTTTTTTTATTATTTACGTTTCTTTTTTTTTTTTGTCCAAGAACACTATAAACTTGACCTTCTTTACAGATCGTTGCGCCTAAAACTTTTTCTTTGCCGAAAAGTCTGTGTTTCCATTCTATGGACTATTTTTTTCGACTCTAACTCGACATTTTTTGACTAAAATATGCCTCTCCATATATATCACATTTTCTTATATAAATTTCACATGGTTTGTTCTTCTAAGCCCCCCCCCCCATTTAATAACCGACCTCTGTTCAATCCTGAAGCACTCTAATGAATTTGCCGCGATTTTGAATAGCCTCCAAACCAGTATTATGCGGGATTAAAATGATTCCAAACAATGCAGAGTTTTCACTTACGGAAAACAATTCCAGAAAAAAAAATGCCTTCTTCAAAAACATTCCCATTATCTATTAAATGGTCCCAGCCATTGCAATGGTACAAATTTTCATAAACCAATAAATATTTATCGTGTCATTTGTGGCAAAACGGTAATCACCGTAGGAAATAAATTCAGTGAACCAAAATCAAATCATAGACGGGTATGTTTACGTTTCCCTTCACGCTAATTCCATGGGGGAAAGGCATGAGCACCTCTTTTCTTTCTCCACCATCTATTAGTAAAAAGACTGATCCGAATTCTGAGATCATTGGGAATGTCTATGCTTGGCCTCTTCATTCAGACTGACCGTTTTAGCCAAGGAATGGCAACGGGTCTAGGACGAAAACTGAATTAAAAACCATAATTCAAAGCAACATACTTTATCAATATGATTTCAGCTTTCTCCAATTCCAGAATTAAACTCTGACCCGGAGTAGTAGTACCTGCTAGGGTGTCATCTGTGGGTCAAATAGATCTGTTGAAAACTTATTCGTATTCTATAGGACCGTGTACAAAAAAAACCCTAAGAAAAACTAACTCAAAATGTAAGCATGCATGCGATTCCCTGACCTCTAGGCATAGAATAACCAAAAACGTCTTGACATGCTGTTAAAATCTGTCTACTGGGTGTCTCAATATAAATGGGACCCATGTGACTGCTAATAACTCAAGTTATGTTGTGTTCGTTTCATTTCAGATTTGAAAATAGTATATTATAACAACTATTAATCCTCGATCACAATGCTTTGGACAAGAGAGGAAAATATTTTACGTTATTACTTATTAGGAGACAAAATCATTCAAAACTGACTCAAAGTAGATGTAACCCATTTAATGATAATGATTTTGTTCTAAACTAAACTAAAAAAGATTGCATCTCCTGGAAGCTGATATGATAACACTTAAGATATTGATTTGATGTCTCTAACTCAAGGATGTATTTTGACAGGGCATGTTCCAAGTGATCGCCATTGCGCTTGTCTCCGTAATAAATCATTATCATATTAATGGGTTGCATCTATTTTGAGACATCCTGTACTATTGAAATAGAACGAGGTAAATATCCACAAAGTGTGCTAAGTTTTTTGACAAAGGTAGTTGTTATTTACTCTCTACAGAGAGTTATATCGGTCATTTTATTGAGCTTAGTTTAATATAAAGCCAAAAGTATTAGACAGCCAGTGAGGATCTAACTCATTAACAGTCATCGGTTAGTCTAGCTCTTTACTACTTACACCACGCGAGGCCCCCAAGAGTAGAATCGGTTCTTTGCAATTTAATATCTAATCATCATCATCATCATCATCATGTCGTGCTGGTAGCACGGATATCCCTGACCCTCTCTCGCCACTTCTCCCCATCGTTCATCGCCCTAGGCAGGTCCCCAGGACAACATCCCGTATCCTCACATAGTTGCTGAATGTATGTTCGTGCTGGACGTCCTGCTTTTGCACGGCTATGTGTGTGTGTGTGGGGGGGGTCCATAAGAGTACATCACTTATGAGCTCGTCCCTGCTTCTCCAGCAGTGTCCTGCATGTCTGGTTCGTCTAACTTGAATAGTTTTCGTGATAGGAGGCAGGTGGCCGTACAGTTGGTGTCTTGTGGGGTGTTGCCGCCAGGACTTGTTCAAGATTGCTCGCAGCATTCTTGTGTAATTGCCGTCTAGCTTCTTCTCCAGCCGTTTTGTTAGAGTCCATGTAGTGCATCCATATAACAGTATCGATGTGACCGCTGCCTGGAACGTCAACGAAATACATGGTTAGGTTTATGTTAACGTGTTCAAGTCCTCTAAACCAGGGACGTAATAAATATCAAGATATGTACAGATAAGCCGCATTTCCAACGAGACAACAAATCTGCTTCATATAACATTCGTATGTATTTGTGTCTTAGATAGGATTTTCGTATCTTTAATATGTTCGGGTGGACGATGTTTAATGCGCAAACATACTCTCATATACAGTTAAGTATATTATGCATATCTGATGTATAAGGTGAATGAGAACGCGCGTGCACGCACAGACGTGTGATATATAATATTTTATTTTATTTATCTATTTATTATTATATAATAGCTCTATCACATATATTATGCTTTCTTCAAATTATACCGCATTTGGTCTGCCACAAACCCACCAAGTGAGATAGTGAAACTGTTATAACACACACACACACACACACACATATATATATATATATATATATATATATATATTATATATATATATATGTGTGTGTGTGTGTTTTTGTATGTTTGCGTGTCTTTAAACTCACGTTAAGAATAGGCATTTATTTTTAATTTTCGCTTTGGCAGGGATTGAATTTCCATATTTTTCCTTTTTTTCTGTAAGTTTCTTTTTTGACATTCTATTATACTGGAAGGGTTTCTTATTTCAAGGCCAAAATACACAAAGAACATTGTTGCGTATGTGGTGGTGGGATATTCAGTGATTAAGGGTTCATGCCCTTGAACACATACGTACATATATATGTACATACAGGGAGATATAATTATAAATGAGCAAAACTACTTTCCAGGCTTACATTATTATTTCATTCGTATTATAATGATTAGCCGACCATTACTAATTGGGTCTAGTCTCACTGGATCCCTCATACTTTTATCCATGTGCTACAATTAAGTTTAGTGTAAAAAAAAAAGTGCTGGATCTCCAGCACATTCCACAGTATCTTTAGTGTCTCTTAAGCTCGACCATGGTCTGGACAGGTTCGATACTTCATCGAATCCCATATAACTCCAAGTTTGCCAGTTAGTATGCGCACAAAGCTCGCTTTTATGTTTTACAGTATTGAGTGCTTGGTGTCAAGGAAGATGTTTTCAGAGTCCCGACTCTCCAAGGACTAATTTTAGCATCGTCACTCTTTCGGCGAGGCTTACCGTATCCTCTGCAGCTGAATAAGATCCCCCCCCATCACGAAAAAAAGTGTCCTGAGTATGATGCTAAACTGCATTTATTGATTCTGGAGAGTGTGGAGTACCCTTTTATTGCTATTACTCCCATGTCTAGTCTGACGAGAAGTAGTAGTATCTGGGGGGGGGGGATCATATGTATGGGTGAAATAGTTTTTTTTTTTTTTTTTTTTTTAAATTATTCGTATTCGATAAGACTGTATGCACCCCCCCCCAACAAAACCTTGAAAAAAATTAAAAAAATATACAAATATTATTTGTCTAAGTTTCTGAGATGAATCTTGATAATCTTTATAACTTAAAATATTTGGAGTATTGTCTTCATCTTCATTTTCATACGCACACCTAAAGAAGGCCAATTGCCCAGTCGGCTGGGGCTGTAGAATACACTGACTGCTTGTCTGCAGAAGCATAAGCCCCCCCCCCAATGAGTGTCCTGGATATGGCACTAAACAATCTGATGGTGAGGTTCCAGCAGTGCTGGAGCTTTGGGGAATGCGGAGTACCTCTTTATTGCTATCGCTCCCAGGTCCACTCTGACCCGGAGTGGTAGCACCTGATAGGGTCCTATCTATGGGTTAAATAGAACTAAGAGCATTCTTATGCTAAACTGAATTGTTTGAGTAAACTGAATAGCTTGAAATAGAAATGTTTTTGACTATTAAACCGTACTTACATTTAAACTACGTGCTTATGCTTAACTGAATTATTTAAAATAAAACTGTTTTTCAACATTAAAACTGTATTTACACTTAACTGAATTGTTACATATAACTGCTTGGATAGTTTGGAATGGAAATATTTTTGGCAATTAAACTGTGTACTTATGCTAAACTGAATTGTTTTAAATAGAACAGATTATTTACATAAAAATGGATTTGGCGTTAAATAACCTACAAAGGTTGATATGCCATAAAACCAACCAAACTAAAGAAGGCCAAAGAACATATCCGCCGAAACGTTGAGAATATAACAACGAAGTTCGAATATTCGGAGTGATAAAAATTATACAAATGTCGACATGAACACGATTCCTTAACCTCTTGGCATAAAATAACCGTAGACAGATTGATATGTCGTTAAAATCAATCATATTAACATTAATGTATCCGTGACATACTAACACTGAACACAACTGAAGGAATGAAGATAAACTCATTTGTCACATACAAAGGTCGTTCAAAAAGTCCTAAGCTTTACCCAGAAAGAGCCAAAGCTGAACACTTTTGTTGCAGCAACACACTAACACTTTTAAAACTAGAAAGGGTAATTCAGATTTTTGTCTTAATTTCTATGCAGATGAGGCCCATACAAATGCGAGAGGTGTATGGGATACATCTAAATATAGGACAGCTTTTGAACGATCCTAATACGAAGAAGGTGCCGGTGGTGTAATGGTTATTGTCGCATGGCGACACGAGTTCAAATCTTGGACCAGGCTAATTGCATTTCACATTGCACTAATACCCTTGGGAAAGGTATGAATCCAATTATTCTCCCTCCAGCTATGGGTAAATAGTAGGACAGACTAGGTTCTTCAGCCTTGGTGAGGCAACTAGTCTAGGAGAAGGAAAACTCTGAATTCAAACCTGTTAAACTCCGCTTTAAAATTGACCTTGTGTCATATCCTGCCCGCGCGGAGGGGTTGGTAAATATGGATCCTTATACGAAGAACATTTCAGTTTTATATACACAATATACCTATAAGTGGTATTAAAAGTAAAGCATGCATAAACGTGTCCCAATAGCAAGGAATATACACATTGTTCCATGAGCCAGCAGTATGTAGAAGGGGTACAAAATAGAAAAAGGCTTACTTGATAAGTTTATGCAAGATAGCTATGTGGCTTGTCCGGAGTCAGTTAAAAAACGGACAAAAAGAGATCGAGAATGTGTGTGTTTTGATTTTTTTTTTTTTTTTTTTTTTTTTTTTTTTTTTTTTTTTTTTTTTTTTTTTTTTTTTTTTAGGATCATATGAATCTCCTACCCTACGGGGTCTTATCAGACATGCAAATTATTTAAGAGATAATTTATATTATCCCTACAACAGCTTCAGTTCTCGGGCCAGATCTTTTTCTTCCCTGTTCCGTTTTCTCTTTCTTCACCTTATGCCCGCCGAGACAATTGTCTACGACCCGGCAGACTCTCCGTTCATAGCAGCTTGGTGCCTTAACCTTCCATGAATTGGGATGGTCGGTCTGCATCTCACTTTCTAACCGAGTTGAGCACATTACTTTATGACTGGCATTTTTTTCTTTCAAGCAATAAAATGCTTCAAACCAAATAACAAAAATAACCCTTATTCACAATGATTTACAAAATAAATAATTTTAATTAATGTAAATTAAAACGAGTCGTTAAAAAAGCTAAAGAAATGTAACTTATTTATTTATTTATTTTTATACATGATAAATTGCATAAAATTCTAATTTAAAAAAATCAAGAATCGAATAACCTGGTTTTGAACAATGGCGTCGACACGTAAAAAGCGAAGATTTTAAAAATTCACAAAATACATTAATCATTGCATGTTAATAAAAATTTCGGTACTTATGTAATGAAAGTGTTCTCTCGAAATTTTGAAGGTAACATGATTTTTTTTCATTTGATTTCTTTGTTTTAATGGCATGTTAACTTTCGTGGGTTATTTAATACCGAAGTCATCCTCGTAGAAGAACTGCAGTAATACTATATAACATTTTTGCTGAAGAGAAAAAGGGATCAAACCTTTTCCAAGGATATTAGTCTGTAAGTGAACATGATTGAACGACTGGAGTTCGAACTTGTTTACTTGGCCCAGTAGGCTGGGACTATAGAATACACCGACTGCACCTCTGCAGAGGGGTAAGACTTCCCCAACGAGTGTCCTGATATGACACTAAACCATCTGATGTTGAGGCTCCAGTAATCTGGAGCTTTAGGGAATGCATAGCACCCCTTTATTGCCATCGCTCCCGGGTCCACTCTGGCTCGGAGTGGTAGCATCTGATAGAGCCCTATCTATGGGTAAAAAGAAGTAAATTGTGTACTCATGCTAAATTGAATTATTTGAAATAGAACTGTTTATATGTATCATAGCCGTCCTGGCTACTCAACCAAAAATCCCCGGTTTAGAGAAAACGCTGATTCACCCGCGAATATCAGACAACAAAACGTCATGCTTACGTTTACGAAGCGAACTTCAGTTACTAGTACACGAACTATTTGCCGAAAGAATTAATTCTGGTGGCCTTTGGGAAACATTTAATACCACAGGATAAAATACACAGTATTTGAAAGTTCCTGTTCAAAGTGCAATGAGGTATTTCATTTTTACTTATATTTACTAAAGGAACGTCCTGTGTACAGAAGCCCTTTCACTCGGCCCTGCAGTATAGCAGCGGCGGACGCTATATAACAGAGCAGGCAGTAACCAAGTCAGTCGGCGGCTGGGCTTCGGCTCGGCACTGCGCTTCAAGGTCAAGGACAGATTCGAGGCCGAATGGCTCCCGGCTTCGGCTAGGCCACCTTTGGGTGGGCAATGATATCATTGACAAACATTGTAAAGCACTGGACCCCGCGGTCCAGTTTAAGCTATAATCAGGCATCTGTGCCTGGACTCTCATTTGAGTCCATGTCCGGCTTGGCTCATCAGGCTCACATTGCACTAAGTGAGCCGATGACCAGTTTTGTCCAGCTGCTGGCTTACATTGCAGTAGGTAAGCCGATGTCCAGCATAGACCAGCAGGGCTCGAGCCTTGGCTCGTGCCTGACCTCTCCCTCCCTTAACCTTCTCTATAAACCGACCTTCGGGTCATTGACCTTGTATCAAGTCTTGTCTGATTGGAGGCAGACGGATATCTAGTCAGCAGCCGAGTTCGCCCAAGCCCGGAGGAGAGGTAGGAACCGTTCCTTTCCCAGCAGCATGGGGTCTGCGTCCTTATTACCGACCAAAGCAGACAACGTAGAATCCAACCAATCACAACGACATACCCAGCAACCAATCACTGCAGCTCTCCTCATTCAAACAGCTCTTCTAAGAGCCAACTTCATAAAGTCTTCCGAGACCTCCTCTGGTCTCCTCATTACACATTCCTGGAAAATACCACGAGACTACGACGCAGCAACCAACACCAACTGCAGACCAGTTCCAGTTTAACCCAGCAGCCGTCCCTGCGCAACCAAGCAACAGCATCTAGTCCACGAGCGACCACACTGTTCGGATTAGCACCAACTCTTCGAGGCCACATCGACATTCGCCCGGTCAACCAAGGATTGAATAAAAACAGGATATCGACCACACAGTCTCTGCCACCAGCATCTAGTCCACGAGCACCCACATTGCTCGAACTAGCACCAATATTCCAAGGCCACACTAACTCACACTCGGTCAACCAAGAACTGCATAAACTGGGACATCGATTCACTAGCCTCTACAACCAATGCGTCAAACTCATCGACCATCTCTAGCAACATCTAGGAAGTGCCCGGGGTGTAATGGTTATCGTCACCGGATATGGACACGGCGATACGAGTTCAATTCCTGGACAAGACTGATTGCATTTCACATAGCACTAATACCCTTGGGAAAGGTATGATTCCAATTATTCTCCCTCCAGCTATGGGTAAATAGTAGGGCAGACTAGGTTCTTCAGCCTTGGTGAGGCAACTAGTCTAGGAGAAGGAAAACTCTGAATTCAAACCTGTTAAACTCCGCTTTAAAAATTGACCTTGTGTCATATTCTGCCCGAGCGGAGGGGTTGGGTAAGTAGGATTTCTAGCAACATCTATAACCTGACCAGACAGCTACATCTATAATCTGCACCTTCTAGACGTGCAGTCGCCACAAACTAATAGATAGCTTTCTATAACCTGCTTTCAACACCCAGCAAAGACTAAACTTATGTGATACAACAAATGCGATTTCTACACCCATACACCTTTTGTGTAAGATTCGCTCAATAAAACCTGATTTTAAACTTATCCACTTGACTCTATCATTTGTCCAGTCCTTTGTCAAACACAGTAAACTCAAACTGTTTTTTGGAATCGACACATATATCAGTCCTGCGACATAGGTATAAAAATGGATTTGGTATTATATGACGTACAATTGTTGATATGCCATAAAATCAAATTAAACTCGCTTACTGCAAGGCCATAGTCCACCACGCTCACCATTATTATACCACAAAGATTCCTCTTTTTCATGAATAAATCATCTTTAGTTAATTTAGTATTTTTGATTAAAAATGGTACCACAGATTAGGTTTTACATTTTTTTAAAAATATGATTTCATGGAGAAGTAAATTCTCTTTATGATTTTAACCCCCCTCCCTCCCAAAAAAAACAACAACAATAAACAAACAAAAAAACTACAACAAATATTCATATGGTCAGCGAAAAGAAAACATGCACATATTTTTTCTTTTCTTTTAGAGATGTTATTAAAATTGACAATTGTTTAGTCTTTAACTTATTGTCATGGACTAAGACATTCTTAAGAATGCTGAGTGAATAAATGACTGATAGAACGAATAAAAATATCTCAGCAAATATTTTTTGTATATTCCTTATTGGACGATATTTTTTGTATAGAAGTCTGCAAAGGGTTATAACCATACCATTTAGGAGAATAATCCTTAACTATTTGCGTGATAAGACTTTTTTTTTAGGAAAACCGTTTCAATTTTCGTACTTCTGAAGGTAATGAGAATTAAGACATTCAGTGGGTCGCCAAAATGATGTAAACAAAGCATAGAAGCTGACATAATAATTATTGAAAGTGTATGTGTATGTATATGTATATATATATATATATATATATGGAATTCTTTACATTCAATGAAAAGAAAACGGTTTAAAAATCGTTTAAAATTTTTGCTTTTCGAAATTCCTGCCGAAGAAAGTGCTTGTTTTTGTTCTTACCTTGGATAATTTTTATACTATTTTTCTTTGTAATCTTATGAGTTTTGATGTCTTTTTTTTTTTTTTTTTTTTTTTGAGAAATGGGCAGTTTTTTTGAAAAACATTATAAAAGTTTTATTTAATGGAAATTCCGTTTACAAAATAAATATGATAAACTAGACCCTTTCTTTGCGTACATTGTAAAGCTTTGAAGTTTTTTGTTACTTCCCTTGTTAATTATATATTCAAATATTTTTTTCAATATTCGGATAAATTTCCGTGTTTTGAAAAATGATTCCCCACCCCTATAAATCAAACGAAAATTTGGTAAATGTAATTATTTAGATGCGAAAATATTCGATATATATATGTGTGTGTGTGTGTGTGTGTGTGTGTATATATATATATATATATATATATATATATATATATATATATATTAACCATCCGCAGAATCCTTGAAGGTGTACGGGCAAAGAACCTACAAGCGACATTAATATTTGTCGACTTTACCAAGGCTTTCGACTCTATTCACAGAGGAAAGATGGAACAAATACTACTAGCGTACGGCATACCTAAAGAAACCGTAGCGGCAATAACGATTCTCTATAGAAACACTAAAGTAAAAGTACGATCACCGGATGGAGATACAGAATACTTTGACATTGTAGCAGGAGTACTACAAGGGGACACGCTGGCCCTGTACCTCTTTATCATTTGTCTAGACTACGTACTTAGAACATCGATTGACAAAATCAAAGAGAATGGCTTCGAACTGACGAAGAAAAGAAGCAGAAGATACCCCGCAACAACAATTACCGACGCCGACTACGCCGATGACATAGCGATACTGGCAAATACACCTGACCAAGCCGAAACACTTCTGCATAGTTTGGAACGAGCAGCAGCAAGCATAGGCCTCTATGTTAATGCACACAAAACGGAATATATGTGCTATAACCAAACGGGGGACATCTCTACTCTAGAAGGAACCCCACTTAAACTAGTAGACAAATTCACGTACCTAGGAAGCAGCGTCGAATCAACCGAAAAGGACATCGAAACGAGGTTAACGAAAGCATGGACAGCTATCAATAGGCTATCAATTATATGGAAATCAGACCTAACCGATAAAATGAAACGCAGTTTCTTCCAGGCAGCGGTCACATCGATACTGTTATATGGATGCACTACATGGACGCTAACAAAACGGCTGGAGAAGAAACTAGATGGCAATTACACAAGAATGCTGCGTGCAATCCTGAACAAATCCTGGCAGCAACACCCCACAAGACACCAACTGTACGGCCACCTGCCCCCTATCACGAAAACTATTCAAGTTAGACGAACCAGACATGCAGGACACTGCTGGAGAAGCAGAGATGAACTCATAAGAGATGTACCCTTATGGATCCCCACACATGGCCGCGCAAAAGTAGGACGACCTGCTCGAACGTACATTCAGCAGCTATGTGAGGATACAGGATGTTGTCCTGAAGACCTACCAAGGGCGATGAACGATAGGGAGGAGTGGCGAGAGAGGGTCAGGGATATCCGTGCTACCAGCACGATATGATGATGATGATGATGATGATGAGATATATATATATATATATATATATACACACAAAAGATATTTTTACAAATTCCCTCAAATTATCACTCATAAAATCGGAAATATATTACCAAGCAAGATTTTGATTTTTTTTTTTTATCCCGCATAATTCACAGAAAAATAGTCTACATCAGATAAGGGCTTCTCATTTCATTCAGCATTTGTGGAATAAAAGTGAAATGAATATGAATCTCAATATAAAATTTGGGAATGTAGCAATCAAGTTGCCTTAAGAATGTTATTTGATATAGAATACACGAGGGCCGCCGAAATTATGTAAGACAAAGGATCTATGATTAAATTGCTGAAAAATGAAGGAATATTTTTAATCTCAAAATAAATTCATACTTGACTCCTTCTTAGCGTCTTTAGATTCTATCATAAAAAGTACAGATGAGAGATTTGATCATTTTAAGAATGTGGATTCTAAATTTAGTGCTTTAGATCCAAGACGTTTTGATAACATTGGTTTGATTTCTTTGTTTAATGACACATCAACCTTTGTGGATTATTTAATACCGAAGCCACTCTTGTAGAAGAACAGCAGTGGTACAATTGTACAATAGCCGTGATATGGCTATGTGTGAAACGTACATCGAATGTCCATAAAGATCGAACATAGGAATCTCGAAATGCGAAAAATACGTGACGACTTCTTTGTTCCGGTACGAAACTTTTTATTACCTTTTGAGTTTGAAGGTTCTTCGACATAAGGAGAGAGAGATACATTCTTTCTATTCTGGCTTTTTCATCTGCCCCGCCCCATCTCGTGCCCAAGGCCTCGCGAGCTAGCGAAAGCCAACCGTCTTCCCTCGAGGCAGGTCTCATCTCAACTAACTGACTTTTTAAAAATCTCCCCAAATCCTTCGCGCACTTCCGGTGCGTGACGTCATTCGCACTCTGTAACCCCGTTTCCCATCTCGGCTATTGTGACATCTTTGAGTGAAACGTTCGCTCCACCCGCGCGCGCGCGCAAACACCTGTGTTAATGTTGCACCTAAGTAACCCATGCACTGAGCCGAAAGGTTCTTAGCCTAACTAAACCCAAAGGCTTGAAACCAAAATCCCTTGGCCATTATATTGCACAGTTTAACAGTTATCTGGGGAGGGGGAAAAGGGAGTTCACACCTTTCCCGAGGGTATTAGTCCAAAAGTGAACATAGAACGACTGAAATTCGAACTTGCTTAATTTAAGGGTGTAGTCCGGCATGTTAGCCATTACGCCCCCCTCCGACGACATAGATAATGTGAACCAATGTATCTACTCTTGTAGGTTATTTAATACCAAATCTTGTTTATATCAATATCTTAAACATATGATTCGTAAAGGGGATTGGTTGGACTTTAAGGCATGTCAATCCTTGTAGGTTATTTAATGCCGAATCATGTTTTCCACACACACACACACACACACACACACACATATATATATATATATATATATATATATATATATATATATATATATATATATATATATATAATAAAGTAATAGATTGTTGGTAACATTTTTAAAGACAGACTTCATTTGTTTGTACACAATTAAATGGTTTCAAATACTGCTTCAAGTATTTCCACTAATTATTCTATTTAATATTAATCATTTATTTGACTCCTAAGTGACCTTAATTGATACTACCAATCAGAGTGGACTTGGGAGTATTGGCAATAAAAGGGTGTCCACATTAGCCAAATCTACAGGACTGAAGCCTCAACATCAAAAGGTTTAGTGTCCTATTCAGAACACTCGTTGCCCAGTCAGCTGGGCTGTAGAATACAATAACTGCTTCTCTGCAGAGAAGACCCCCCCCAACAAGTGTCCTGGATATGACACTAAACAATCTGATGGTGAGGGTTTAGTAATGCTAGAGCTTTGGGGAATGCGGAGTCCCCCTTTATTGCCATCGCTCCCAGGTCCACTCTGGCTCGGAGTGGTAGCACCTGATAAGGATCTTATCTATGGGTCAAATAGAACTAAACTGTGTACTTATGCTAAACTGAATTGATTGAAATAGAATTGTTTCGACATTTACGTGAGTGTAAACAAAAAACCTATACTTATTCTAAACTGAATTGTTTGAAATATAATTGTTTATATGTATAAGAATGGATTTGGTATTAAATAGCCTTCAATGGTTGATGTACCATAAAACCAAACCAAACCAAACCAGGACACACGTTGTGGGTGGGGGTCTTCTGCAGAGATACAGTCGGCGTATTCTAAAACCCCAGCCGACTGGGCTGTGCAAATTCAGGTGTTGAGAAACGTAGAACCAACAATGTACTTAAATTCCTCATTGCCATTGTTGTGTGTTCCATTTTTGTTGCTGAAAGATCAGTATTAGTATTATTATATCCGTGATACACTTGTAATGAATAAACGAAGATATACAGGATAAGCTAATTTAGACACACTGAAATTTTAATATATTGCAGGGAACGAATAAATAATTTTTTTAAAAAATTAAATTAAAAAAATAGATAAAAAGAAAACTATTAAATTTGCAGAAACTCCCAGAGGTCCATAACAGGAAAAGGAGATGACACATGCGTAAAAGAAAAAAGGCTTCCTCTTGACAAAGGGGACAATAGTATCTTTCTCTTTCAGGCAGTGACCAGCGGATAGATAACCTCTTGCAGGTGTTTTGGGCACCACGCATACGTCTTTGGACGTAGCTTCGGTTAGTCCCTTCACCCAGTAGCAGCTCTCTCTCTCTCTCTCTCGGTCAGCATTATGCTGAAATATAAAAGACCCACTACTGAACTATAAACTAACCCTTACCGGACTTTGACAAAACTTCCAAAAGAAAACTAACCCTTATGGAAGCCCGAAATACCAAATGCGGACACCTACATACATAAAACGAATTGACGTATTTTTTGACACCTTAACAGGGGGATTCAACCATTTCAATGTATTCAGGAAAAACTCCCTCATCCACGGAATGGTTGTTGAACCCAGTAAATAAAGAAAAGTATAAAAGAAACGTCTTCGTCTCTTATCTGTCCTGTCTTTTCTTTTTGTATAATTCTTTTTGGGACTTCCTTGGGCAAGGCATTACGCCGACTAAACAACGTGGGGGGTAAAATATAATATAACCAAAATATCGAGTCAGATATCTAAAACCAACGCTACCAACGTAATACTAACGCAACATAAGCCTCAAACCCCACAATATGCTTAACCTATGAACAAGTTGTATTGAATAGAATATACAAACGTTTCTCAACATATAAAAATATGCGTATATTGTTTAATGAACAAGCAGTGTGTAAAAAGGACACAAAAATAATCTAAAGTTTACTTGTGAAAGATGGACAGTAAAATGATTATAGAGATGCTGGCATTACTGTATAAAGGCGAGTTAAGAGACATGTCTATTTTTCAAAGAACAGAAGCAAAAGAAATTTTGCACAGGCTTCTCGTATCGCAACGTGATCGTCAACAGTCACGTGCTCTCTCCAAGGGAGAAAACTCTCAACAGTCCGAACCTGACCTCATTGTTCTGTATTTTTCTGATACTACCAATTTCTCTAACAGAATGATTCTTAAATCAACTCTTGCTCCAAAAGTCGTACTTTTGTTTTATAAGTAAAGGTAGATAGTCTTGTTACACTTACTCCCCGTTGAAAGACAATAGGCACACTGAGATCGATTATGGCAGATAAATTTGTAACTTTGCAAGAATGAAGCCTGCACGAAAGAAGCTACCGTATTTGTCATTTACAATGCGTAGCTAAGTTTCGTACAAGGCCAGTAAGAATTTAACGCATGAACATTGGTCTGCTTGCTGGTTTTACAAACCATTAAACCACGCGAACCTCCTGAAGAGGCAATTGTAGTTTGCTTTATACAATTCTTATGTTAAAAGGCGCGCTTAACGTAACTGTTAGCGTCGTAGCAAATAGAATTGGAGGCTCTAGTTCAAATTCAGCCTTATCAGCAGCGTTTAGAATACGCTGACAGTATCCCTTGCAGAGGGGTAAGACCCCGCTTCCCACAAAAGAGATGTCTTGGGCATGATACTAAACTACATCTTATGGTGAGTGTGGAGTACCCTTTCATTGGTCATTACTCCTAGGTCTACTGGAGCCTGAAGTGGTAGTATCAGTTAGGGTCGAGTCGATGTGTTTGAAAACTCTTCGTATTTGATGAGACCGTTTTAACTGAAAAGATAGTTAATAAACAACTACATAAAAATGTAAACACGAACGTGATTCCCTAACTACTAGGCCCAAAAATTACCCAAGGACGGGTTGATATCCCGTTTAAATCCATGAATCGATCTCAGAGTTCAAATTTTGGACGTGACTGTTTGCTTTTCACTTTGCGCTTATGCCTTTGGGAAAGGCATGAATCAATCTTTTTTCCCCCTCCAGCTAAATAGTTAGGTAAAATAGTCGAACAGACAGGAGTTTTTTTTTTTTTTTTTTTTATCCTCGGTTAATCAACCAGTCTATGAGATGGAAAACTGAGTTCAAATCAGCTGTATTCCGTTTAAAGAATTGACCTTGTGTCGCATCCTGCCTGTGGCAGATGGTTTTGGTAAATACATATTTTTCATATTGCTTCGTTTTTCATTCTGTTTAAAAAGTAAAACAAATAAATGACAGATATTTTTTGTTTTTCATTTGAAATTAAAAATAATTTTTGACCTTGTTGGAAAAGCTTTTTTCAATTATATTTTAGTTTTAACAACAAAATATCAATTATGCACTATTTTTAAAACTGTCTTATGTTTTTAATTGAAATAGAATATCAAAGAGGCGCATCTGCACACTAAATGGTAGTTCTCTGAAACTAGTGGACAAGTTCACCTAGCTAGGGAGCAGTGTCTCATCAACCGAGACAGACATCAACACGCGACTAGCAAAGGCATGAACAGCTGTCAATAGGCTATCGGTTATATGGAAGTCAGACCTGATCGATAAAATAAAACGCAGTTTCTTCCAAGCAGCGGTCGTGTCGATACTGCTATGTGGATGCACTACATGGACGCTAACTGAACGTATGGAGAAAAAGCTTGACGGCAATTACACAAGAATGCTACGAGTAATATTGAACAAACTTTGACCCGACAAAGCAGCAGCTGTACGGTCACTTATCACCTATCACAAAAACTATCCAAGTTAGACGAACCAGACGTACGGGCGACTGCTGGAGAAGTAAAGACGAACTCATAAGCGACATACTCCTGTGGACCCCATCACATGGACGAGCAAGGACAGGACGACCAGCGAGAATCTATATACAACGGTTCTGTGCCGATACAGGGTGTAGCCTTGAAGACATACCGGAAGCGATGGACGATAGGGACGGGTGGCGAGAGAGTGTCAGGGAGATACGTGTTGGCGGTGCAGCATGATGTTGATGATGTATCATGAATTTAAAATCATTTTGTACATGTCATGACTCCTTTTGCAGTGAGAACGCTCCCTAACAAAAAAAAAAAAAAAAGTTAGAACATGTCTATACCCCTGGGTAGACCTACCCTAGGTAGAGTGTTATATACCCTACCTATGAACATTAATGAGTATGTCTCGTTCCTCATAAATACGTTGGACTATTGTGAGGGGTGTGAAAATCTTCTGTCTATGGTGGTGATGTTTCACAAGGTCCAGGCAGCTTTACGTGGGTGCCGGGGAAGCCCAGCATTCATGTCACGCGACCGAATCTCAGAAGGCCATCCCTCCAGGCTTTCCCTCTCCATGGAGGAACTTGGTTTATCGCCTGGCGCCTGAGACCCCTCCTTTGTTTTTTGGGGGAATGCCAACGGGGCCTGAGGCATTTCTGGAGCCGCCGAGCGTGTCTGGGCTACGGCCCTGCGCCTGGACCAACCTTAAAAAGGCCTTGTGCTACACTCGTCCGGTTGGTGGGACGTACGACAAATAGGAAAATCTTACTGCTTTTGGCGGTGGTGTTTCACTTAGTCGAGGCAGCTTGACGTGGTTGCCGGAGAAGCCTAGCATTCATGTCACGCAGCTGACACTCCTCGAGCCTCAGGAAGCCGTCCCCCTGGCTCTAATCCACCAGGGAGGGGCTAGGTTTATCACCTGAGGCGCCCTTTTTAGTGGAATGCAGACGGGGCCTGAGGCATTTTTGGAGTCACCGGGTGTGTCGGGACAATGGTCCTGCGAACGGACCCGCCTAAAAGGCCTTGTGCTACACTCGTCCGGTTGGTACGACAAATACCGAAAGTAGTCACGACTAGCAGCAGTTACTTTCTTCACACTGCTGGCAAGTATTATATTTTGTTAATGTTATAAAGATTTCCATATAATTTCTAACCTCTGTTTTAGTTATTTCTCATTCAGGAACCTTTTTTTGCTAGGTTACAATAGACAGTTAATATGAATTAAAGATTAATTTCTTGGCGGATGGTAAGTAAACGATCTCCTCTACCAACCTTGGCAGAGTTATTGTTAATTGTGTGCGTACATTTGTATGTAATAGTTTGAGGTATGTTTAAGTAGTACGCATACAATGAGGTAGTAAATATATTGAGAAATCTTTATTTGGCATCGAATTTGTGAGAGCTTTAAGTAGTAGGTTCATTTTTTTTCTGAGTACTTCATACTTTTTGTGAGGATGAGAATAAACATCGAAATATCAAAATTCTCGGGAAAATCTTGTTAACCAAGTATTATTGCCGACTAGCATAAAAAATTGCCGTCATGCAATTTAAAAGATGCAGGAAGAGTCAAGTTAGGGGAAACTAATACAAATCAAATGTAGTACGGACTTTTGTCGCTACCCTTTGAGATCGTACAGTAAATGCCTAAGAAAGATTAAGAAAAATATCTTGATTTTTTTTTTTAAAGGTAATTTTTGTTGACATATAATTTAATTTTCAAATTATCTGAATTTTTGTATGGGACTCGTGTTTGTTCGCCGAAATAGAAAAATGCATTAGACAATATCACGGTGAGAATTGATAACAAATGGGTAAAGCGTTTTCAAACACTTACTCCAAATGGCTTTAACATAAAAAAATGATCCTCATGAAACGGCTTTCAAATAGAATATACAGATTTGGGTTAACGTATAAACACCTAAATAAATAAATAAATGACAGACCAAAACAGTCGCGTTTAATTTAAAACATACATTACCCATATTGAACACGTATCTCCCAAATGAAGATGGTCCAGTCATCTGGGGATGCCGAAGACACTAAACAATCTGATGGTGAATCAGATTGCTTAGTGTCTAAACCAGGACACTCGTTAGAAGCGTCTTACCCCTCTGCAGAGATGCAGTCGGTGTATTCTGTAATGCTGGAACTTTGGGGAATGCGAAGTACCACTTCATTGCCATTGATCCCTGGTCCACTCTGGCCCGGAGTGTTAGCACCTGATAGGGTCCTATCTATGGGTGATATAGAATTAAACTGAGTGATTACACAAACCTAAATTGTTTGAAATTTACTGGTTTTTTTTAAAAAATTTTTTACATTCAACTCTGTTTAAACTGTGTACTTATGTTAAATTGAATTGTTTGAAATAGAACTGTTTTGCCATTAACTGTGTGTCAACAAAACTGTACTTATACAAAAGTGATTTGTTTGAAACCTATCAAAATGACTTAATTCGGCATTAAATGACCCGAAAAGGGTTGATACACCGTAAAACCAAACAACCAACCAAAACAGAAAGCTCATTACCTGGTGTCTTCGATTGCAGAGTTAATATAAAGGTTAGTTGAAGACACTTGGATACTAGGAAATAATTTTCCTTCGATGAATGGATAACGTAACCAATTCCTTTTTCATCACTTCACTGGCAGTATATGTTCTTCTTTTTAAAATTTATTTTAAAAACTTTTTCTAAGAACACTTTTACTCAAATGGTCTCCTTAATGGTTTTGAAGTACAATCTTTGAAAAACCCTCTCTCTCACATACAGTTAATTAAAACCATCCACTGATATCCAGATTAGCTGTTCCTTCTTCTTACATATGTATTTCTAATTTGGCTTCTGCATTTGATATTTGTTTGGATTTAAATTTCTTCATTGCATCATAGAAAATTTTTCTTTGGTCGGGTCACATGCAGATGTTTAATAATTAGATTAATTTCAAGTTTTTTGGGTTGGGGATAACTTTTGTGTCCCGGATTTCGTTAGGAATTTAGGCAAAGTAAATTTAGAGGTTCTTCATTAAATACTTACCGAAATGATAAGTGTTGCTTCCAAAAGAGAAAATTCTTCATGCCAAATCAAATAGACATGGTAAATGCGCTTCCAATTAACCAGATCTATCTTGTAGTTACATTAGTATTCTTACAGCTGACACGGTCATCTCCAATTCTACGTCTTCCCAAGAGGATTGGAGATACGCATCTGCGTAAACATAGCCGTATGGGCAAGGAAATAGATATATTTTTTTTAATTAGAGGAATTATATTATAATTTTGAATTATCATTTGGCATCACTTGTGTGCGATGTGGACCAGTAGCTCAGTAGTAGAGTTTCAGCTTTGCATTCTGTGGTCGCTGGTTCGATCTCAAGTGGGAAAGACCACGGTATGCACTACTGATGAGACCTGATAAGGTCGAAACAGATGTCCAGTAGTTCCGTATGTTGCGCGTAGTGCCTGCCGTATTTTCTGATCATGGTAATTCAATTTATAATATAATTCCTCTATTTAAAAAAAAAAAGTGTGTCCTATCTATGGGTCAAATAGAACTGTTTTTCTTTTTTGTTATGGATTATTATAAGTAATTTGAATCCTTTCAGCTATGTGAAAGTTGTTTGTATTAAATGGGAACACTACTCTTAAATATCAATATTTGAAACAACTTAACTGTGTGAAAAGAAATTAGTAATATCTAATAAAACTTTTAGTGTTAGATGTATTATCTCACACTAATAGTTCGATTAATATTAATCATGTTTTCGATTTAATATCAATTATTACTGGAAAGCATTTAGAATTATTAGTGTTAACAATACTTGAAACTATTCAAATGTATGCGAGCAAATGAATATATATATATATATATAATATATATATATATATAGTCATCCACAGACAGTTTCGTTCTATCAGAACTCTTCTTTACGTTAGACTAAGTCTCAGACCTCTCGGCCATCAAGCGTACCACGTTGGCTAAAGGAATTTTTAAGGTATTTATGTAGCAGCAGCAGCGTCCGTTTGTTTACATTTTTATACTATATATATATATATATATATATAAGCAGGATTTGGAATTATATGGCCCACAAGGGTTGATATGCCATGAAAAACGACCAAATTATGTCATAAAAATGTAAGGAAGGTTTACATGGCCTAAAACCAACCAACCAAACCAACCAGTTTCAATTCTAATGTCCTTTCTTTCCCAATTAGAAGATGGAGGGTAAATTAGACGCAACGTTGTGACAAATAATACCAATCAAGATGAGGACATAGGTTTGAGTGCATCAATAAATAATAATGTTAAGCCTTATCCCAGAAAATAAAATGAAAAGAAAAAGCTCACTAGCACAAGAATTAGTTGCGGCATAGGGTTGAGCTCTCTAACGAAGGAAGTAATCGTGTTGCCATTAGCGTTTATTGCAAGTCTCTTCATATATGAATTGAGCTCTCGGTAGCCGTTAAGCAGATGTATGTAAACAATAGTAATTGTGATTCATAACCGTTTAAAATTTACTTCGCTGCTGCTGGTTCCTGTGGGGTAGAGTCTTGGATTGGCGTTTGAGTCAACCGGGTTTCGATCCCAGCTACGGGAAGCTAGTATGTCTAGCCACACTGAGTTCTGATAGAACGAAACAGATCTGTCTGTGGATATATATATATATATATATATATATATATATATATATATAATGTGTGTGTTGACAGATATTAGCTGTCAAATATCTGATTTATTTGAATCTAGTTGGATTGTTATTACGGAACAAATAAATTCAACGGTTGTTTGCATTGAACTCTCTCATCTCCACCCCCAGCTATGGGTTAAATATTACAACTACTGTCTTTCTACAGGGATGCTTTAAGCTTTAGATAACACTCGAAGGTTGATATGCCATTAAACTAAGAAACCAAACCAAAACAGGATAATTGTTATAAAGTTGAATATTTATGTTATGAAATAGCCGAGGGATTTCGGTTCATGCCTTTGAGTTTAGTTAGGCTGAGAACCTTTCGGCTCAGCACATGGGTTGGTTGGGTGTAAGATTGAAGCAGGTGTTAACGCAGGTGCGCGCGGGCGGATGAAGGTGTCACTCAGATGTCATAACAGTCCGAGACGATACTGGGTGACAAGGTGCGGGTGACGTCACGCACTGGAAGCACACGGAAGTTTGTGTGAGAATTTGAAGAAAATAAGAGTCGGGTTTTAGACGCCAAACGAGAAGGATCGATTTTAGAGCTCGCAGGCGCGAGGCGAGTTTGCGCCCTACGGGGGGGGGGGGCGCTCGAGTTGGGGGCCAAATGAATAAGACAGCATAGAAGATTGTGTCTCTCCTCCTTACGTCGAAACCTTTAACTCAAAGTTAATAAAAAGGTTTCGTACCTGAACAAGAAGTCGTTACGTGTTTTCGAATTCCGAGATTCCTATGTTCTTTATATGTTCTATAGTAATGAACATTACATGTCTATTTTGCACATGGCCATATTCGTGTATATGGCTACGCAACATTTATCCATAATTTCCCGCCGAAGAAATTGACACATTGGAAGTTGTTCAAAGTCGGCCATTGTACATTATTATTTTCTTTGACGGGTGATCTTATACAAATTACCTAAAATAGCAAATAGTTCGATTGGGGCTGTAGAATACACCGACTGTATCTCTGTAGAGAAGGTAATTTAATATATATGTATAAACAGGATTTGGCATTAAATAACCAACAATTGTTGATATGCCATAAAAGCCAACCAAACCTAAAGTATCAAAGATGACTGAAGCATAAGTTTGAAATAAATTTGATGCCGTCTCTCAACCAGACTATATTTTCTTTTTGGAGAGGCGAACTTTTAGGAAAACATAAGTTTTTACAAACTGGTGATGTCCCCGGGAGATAAAGTGAAAGAAAGTCACGTTGATTCGGGTGGGTTGCTGCATCGGTCAGAATTTCAAATATTTCCGAAGCTCAAAGGGATTATTCCAAGCTCGCTGATAATGACGTGTACTGCTGTCACTTACATATTCCACATTTTCACTAGGAACCATTTAACTTTGACTTTTGCTAAACTGAATTTTTTGAAATGGAACTGTTTGATCATTTAACTGTGTGTAAACAAGAGACTGATGTTTAATTGAATTGTTAGTGTTAAATAGCAATACTTGTAAGCATTAACCTGTGTGCAAACAAATGAGTAATAGTAAATAGAATTATTCGTATTAGATAAAAAAATTAGTGATTTATTTAACTGGGGGAAAAATATTTTAAAATAATGAACTGAGGCTTGTTGAAAAATATTATCTACAAAATGTTTACAAATCATATATTTAATGTATAAACAGGATTTGGCATTAGATAACCTACAATGGTTGATATGCCATAAAACCAAACCAATCCACATTTTGCTCGAGTTTTATTTTCACGTTCCTTGTTTACATTGACTGGCTTTCTAATCTGGATTAGTTGATATATTTTAATTTCAAAATCTTGTTGAATCTTTAAAAAAGATTCTCGTGAGTATTTAAGAGCATATTATAACCGATTAAGCAGATCTAATAACAGCGATAAAATGAGTGCTGATTTTAAGTTTTAGTCATGGTGGTCTCGTATCTCATGGTATTCGTGGTGATGGTGCTAGTAGTACTTGCAAATGTGGTAGGAGTAGTAATGGTGCTTACAGTAGTTTGTAAGACATCTGCAATAAGTTGACCGAGTAAGTGGACTAAAAAGACATTGGCGAAAAAAAATGGGACATTGAAAAAACGTCACACTGAAAAAAACAAACAAACAAAAAACGATTATATATATATATGACTAGGCACAGAAAGAAAATTAAGAATGACAGGAAGTTGGAAAATGGAGGATGAAGATAGAAACAAAGATATACTCCCCCCCCCCCAAAAGGGAAGGCAGTAGATATCTACTAAATTTAGGCTTTTTTTTCTCAAGGCCAAATGAAGTAGCATAGGAAGATTGTGTTGCGCTAATCATATCAGACAGTTCATGCCTGTGTTGAAAACCTGGCTTTTAGCTGAGTTTGAGCAACTTAGAAATAAACGAGAAACTCCTAGATTATATTGGTTATTTTTTTATGGCATACCGACCCTTGTGTTTTATTTAATGCCGAAACATGTTTATATATGATTTGTAAGCGAATAGTTCGTAGGTAAGTTTATTTTTAAACGAACCAGTTTTGTTTGCACACAGTTAAATGACTTCGAGTATTGTAAATGATTAAACATTTTTATCTATTTGACCCATAGATGGGACCTTAACAGGTACTAACACTCCGGGTTGAAGTAGACCAGGGAGTAATGGCAATAAAGGGGTACTCCACATTCTCTAAAGCTTAAGAACTTAAGAACTGGAGCCTCGTTTAGTGCCATATCATGACACACGATGGATTGAGGGGTCTTACCCTCCTGTAGAAATGCAGTCGGCGTATAATACAGCCCCACCATACTTAGAATAACGTTTCGGTTTTTATTACGCCAGTTTTTCCAGTGGGTAGTTCTTTCCTTCCTTGAAAACGAGCATTCGAAATCCTGGACTCTCATCGACTCCTGACACACCGGAATATAAAAAGGTTGTTTCTACAATGCTTATTAGTTGATTATTGTATCAATCCTAGTTGGTTATTTAAGGCTTAATTATATAGTAAAATTGGCGACCTTAGTCGAGGGTGATCCGAAGGCTCCCTTTTCAATAGCTACTACACCAAGGTGTAGGAGAGGGCGCTACTCCATTCCCTGGATTACTCCACTTTACATTCGATCCTTATCTTAAAATACTGAATGTAAAGCAAGGCGGTATCAAGTACCATTTTTTGGAGTCTTTGGTATGATTCGACATGGACCATTGGCGACACTCTACTCATTTGGCCAATATATATATATATATATATATATATATATATATATATATATATATATATATATAAGTTTTATCATACAACCTATGAAAACACGTGCGATGCTCTGTCCCCATCAGCCACTAATCAGGCGTGATGCCATAGTTTCGGTGGCTAAGGTAGTCCTGCCACCCCTTGCGCCACTAGCAACTTTTACCAGCGGAAGTTCGTCATGATGTTACAGTCGTTTGCTTTCAGATGTTGATGACGTGTTCATAAAAATCATTATTAACGATCATTCATTGGGTGCCCGTGGTGTAATGGTTATCGTCGTAGGAAATGGACACAGCGACACGAGTTCAAATCCTGGACGAGACTGATAGCATTTCACATAGCACTAATACTCTTGGGAAAGGTATGAATCCAATTATTCTCCCTCCAGCTATAGGTAAATAGTAGGGCAGACTGACTTCTTCAGCCTTGGTGAGGCAACTAGTCAAGGAGAAGGAAAACTCTGAATTCAAACCTGTTAAACTCCGCTTGAAAATTGACCCGAGTGGAGGGGTTGGGTAAATATGATTAACGATCATTCATATAAAGTGGACATTTTACTTGAGCACGTTAGGCTGTAGTGTTACGCACATTTCATTTTCGTCGATTTGGTTGTTTTTCCTCCCCCCACCCCGTCTTCCATTACTGGGCCAAACTACTCAAAGCAAACGTTATATATGATTTTACAAAAAAGACAGAAAACCTGATCTGTTGTCTAATGAGACCCTTAAGATTGGTGGTAAGGATAAATGAAAGTTCTTCGTCAATATTTATCCAAATAGCTTTCTGGTTACCTTTGGGCCACTGGATTCTTGGCTTACTAAGAATTTCTCCAGGACGCTGTCGCTCAACAATAAAACCCTGAACTCTGTTGGTGTAGTCTAGATTTATAACCCCATCATTCGATTTACATTCCCCGATAGAATTACGTGCCTTATGGATACGTAAACCTCAAAAACCGTAAAATCTTCTGGCGCAATCACATGTTGTAGCCGGGTCCATTTCAAGGTCGTTTTCTTTAAAATCAGTTTATAAGTGTATATTCTCTCTCCCCGCTACTGTCAACCAGAGCGCAATCTGTGTCTTTTGTGCTGTTCATGATTTGATGTAGTTTCTTGTCTTTCCATGATGTCACTCCAACTTTCTAGAGGATCACTTCGTCTTTCCGACGAGTCATCTTGCTTTCGTGAGTATATATATATATATATATATATGTTGGTTTAACCTCAACTACCCTGTCGAGGAGACTTACAATGCACATTTCTGACACAAGTTCAATAGCTCAGCATTTAAAAAATATTCATGCCCAACAACACAACTACGGAAAATTCTCACCGACAACACAACAATATTAGAACATGAAAATAATAAACAAAAACTTCAGATTCTCGAAGCACTACATATTAGAAACATGCAGCCAACACTTAATAGAATTAATTTTCAAACCGGTGCTAATGTACTTAAATGTCTTTAGCTACTGGCACTAATTATAGAATTACATTTAAAAGCAAACGCCATAATCTTCAACGGCAACGACGCCCTTACACAGTAGTAATATGCTAAAACAAAAGTTACATCACTTTTGTAATAGATCCTCCCCTGATGATGGCCCAAAGTCGGGCAGAAAGTACTAGGAATACATACAACTATGGACAATACACAAATCAACCCCCCCCCCCGAATACGATAAAAGTAATACGAGAATTCGAACGGATCCAGAAGAAAATATGTAGACATAAAATGTCTATTATGTTTAATGAAATTTGCATATATATATATATACACACACACACACTTAAGCAAGTTTTGTTATAGACGATGGAACACTGTTTATGATTTTAAATTTTATTTTTTCAAGACTCCTTGTTATTTTTCTATTGTCGGGATCTAGATCATAAAGGAATTGTCCCATATCCTTCGCCCAGATGCTTTCAACCATACTTTTGGTCGTCATCGGGAGTAGTGTAGTTTTGAGTTGACTGCTGTGTTTTTACTGCTTAAATAATTCGTAGTGTTTTGTTTTGAAGTTGTCAGTTGGAACGTTTTCAGCGTTTTGTTTCAGAACGTTTGGTCGGAAAAAGGTTTACTAATAGTTAGTCATTTTTAGTTATTAAAAATATTTAATATGTTGGTGCCTGTGTTAAATGCTATTTTACCAGACGAACTTTTTAAAATAAAACGCTGAAAACGTTCCAACCGACAACCTCCAAACAAAACGCTACAAATTATTAAAACAGTAAAAACTCAACAGTCAACTCAAAACTACACTACCTCTGATGACGACCAAAAATATGGTTGAAAGTGCTCTGGCAGAAGATATGGGACACTTCTATTACCATCTAGATCCCAACACTAGAAAAATAACAAGGAGTCTTGACCCCCCCCCAGAATTCCATCGTCTTTAACAAAACTTGCTTGAATAATAACTTGTTGCCTATATATATACACTCTTTAAAATATATATATGTGTGTGTGTGTGTGTGTGTGTATATATATATATATATATATATATATAACCGTTATTTCACGGGGACTACCATCTTGTCCAACGTTCTTCGTCCATCCCAATATTTTCTCTGGTCACATACGTCTATACATTGAAACTTCTATTCGTGATTTAACATTTTCCGAAACACATACATTTGTGGGGATTTAGGAATTAACAATAAAACTCCCAACCGGATGTTGACTCGTCGGCTGCCACGTACAAAATGTATAAACGCGTCGCCACGCATAAGGCTCCACGCATCCATCCGGTTAAAAATTAGAAAAAAAGAAAAATAATAAAAAGCAAAGTAGCCAATGGGAAGCGGTCGCGCCAAAATTAGAAGGATTTTGGAGTGGCGAATTTGGAGCTGGTAGAGAGAGATAAATATTCAGGTTTTCTGTGAACCGAGTCTTGTCAGGGAGTGTCCGTCAAACCAACATCATTTTGCTGTCTGGTGTTTTGGGCACCACGCTACGTCTTGGGACGTAGCGTTGGTTAGTCCATTCACCAAGTAAATAAAGGAAAATATGGAAGAAATGTTTTCGTCTCTTATCTGTTTCTATCTTTTCTTTTTGTATATTTCTTTTGGACTTTCTTTGGACAAGGCATTGCGCCGGCCAGTCAACGTGGGGTAAAATAATATAGCCAAAATATGGAGTCAGATATCTTACGGCAACACAGCCTTGCCCTTAGCCCCTGACCTTCAAAAAACGCTTTTAAATCCAACTCATTTGAAAAAGCCAGACTTATAGAATTTGAACTTCGTCGAAAACAAGGAATGATTCGAAATCTTTCTCGATAAACAAACGGAAGATAACTTTTTACAGAATATTTCTAATAAGTCAAATAACGTAATTTAAAACAGCAAACGCTGTTTCATTAATCAAACAGCCAACGGTTTTTTTGTCATAAACGGCCAACTTTTTTTTTGTTATACAAATTTTCCTAGGTTTTTATATTTTACACTTTTTACACATCCATCGTTGATTTAACATCACTAATATCATCCCTCATAGTCCTGATGATGGTTCATTAGAACCGAAACGTCATAGTGTCGGCTTTACTTCTCAATAAATCTTGCCTTCTACTTGGATTACCTTGTTATCAATTTTTCTTTACAGATTGTCGGATTACATTCCATTATTTACTTCCATGTATACACACACACACACACACACACACACACATATATTTATATATAAAGAGAGAGACACATCCACATATGTGTATGTATAATATTTGTTAGCGAATAGTTTGTGGGTAAACACTTTGGTTTCTTTTTTTAATCGCATATCAACCTCCACGTGTTATTAAATGCCAAAGCCATCTTTTTAGAAGAATAGCAGTGATACTATTTAACGACTCAGTCAGGGGAATAAGAAGGTTCATACCCTTTCCCACGGATATTATTCCGAAAGAGAACGTAATAGCGTGACTGGAGTTGAAACTCTGTTACTTCCAGCCCACAGTCCAGAACTTTAACCGTTATTTCACGAGTACTTCCTCCTAAATAAATTGTTAGAACTCGAAACAAGAGTTAACAAAAATTTTCGCTTTACAAGCGTATGCTTAGTGCGCATGTAAAAAAAATATTGGCTATACTCGTGAGAAATAGATACAGCGACCCGAGTTCAAATCCTGGACGAGGTTGTTTACATTTCACATAGTGCTAACGCTCTTAATGAAGGTATGAATCTAACTATTACACCTCGTGGTGTAATGGTTAAAACGATGGACTGCGGAATCGTAGTAAGCGAGTTCGTACTCCAGTCGCGCTATTACGTTCACTTTCGGGCAAATCCCCTTGGGAAAGGTATAAACCCCCTTATCCTCCCAACTATGGGTTAAATAGTACCACTACTGTTCTTCTAGGAGAATAGCTTTGGCATTAAATAACCTACAAAGGTTGATATGCCATTAAACAAAGAAAACCAAACCTAACTATTCTCCCTCCAGCTATGGGTTAATAAGAATGAGTGGATTCTTTTTAACATCGGACAATAATGTTAACGCATTTCAAATGATTTATAAGAGATTTTTTTTCTTTAATTTTCTTAAAGGCATATCAATCCCTAATGGGTTATTTGAAATCAAAATTTGATTCATTAGTAAAAGTTTAATTTTAATAAGTTTTTTTTTTTTTTTTTTTTTTTTTTTTTACATTAGTTATTTGGTTTCAAGTATTCTTAGCGAATACTAATAATTTTCAGATGATCTATTTGATCCACAGATGAGACTCTGACGGGTATCAACACCCTTTAAGTGGCCCAGAAAGAGTCCCAGTGGCGTAATGGATAAAGTGCTGGACGGTGTCCTCGAAGTAAGAGTTCGAACTTGGGTTTATTTTTGGTCTAATACCCTTGGGAAAGGTATAAACTCCTTATATCTCTTGCTAGGGGTTAGATTTTATCATACAACGTGTTAAAACACGTGCAATATTCTGTCCTCATCAGCCACCAACCAGAGGTGATGCCACAGTTTCAGTGGCGAAGATGGTACTGCTACGCCTGGTACCACCAGCAGCTTTTGGCACCGGACAGAGTATGAAGACAAACAGAGCGAAATTTCCTCTTTGTCTCTTATCGCTCTAGCTAGGGTCAAATAGTATTACTGTGGTCCCTCTGCAAGGATTGTTGAAATTTGTACATTCGGCAGTTAATGTCTGCTCGAATCTAATTGGCTGTTTTGAAATTGTACCGTTAGCCCCTGTTGTTATTTAAGTGAAACCCACGTGGGTCTGCGCTCTTCTTTTTTTTTTTTTTCAGCACGAGCAGAAGGCTCTGCTTGTCTCACTCCTTTTGCTTTGCGAGGTCTTGTTTATTCGCCTTCGATTTTAGGAATTTTTATCTTGAGCAAAATAGGCCTATTTAGTCGCTGTATGCTAAGCCTCTTTTCTTTACTGGGTTTTTATTGTTACTTGTTGAAACAATAAGTCTAGTGGAGGCTATTTGTGGTTTTGGTATGCTATCCCCTTCAAAAGAAAGTTGAGTCTGAGGTCTGGAGGGGGTATTATTGGACTTTTGTTAACAAAGGAAGTTATTGGCCGGGTCAGAAAATGTAAAAGCCTCCGTAGGCTCAACAGAAGAAAATCAAAGTCGAAGCAGAAAGATATTCATCTAAGAGGAGGAAGCGGTGGTCTACTTGAAGTTCCCTTAAAGAAATAGTAAACTTCGTTTCTTTTTCAGGTAACAAAAGTAAGCTTCCCTTCTCCTTTTTTATCTTCTTTATTTTTATACATTTCTCTATCCCCTTTGCTAGGCCTAACAGTTACTACTAGATAATTTCTTGGGCTGGGCAGAGCCAAAGCCTTGCATTATTTATTGAATTGAGCACATTTCTCATAGGAAGGCTTTGGCATGAAATTAGATAAACCAGTAAGGTTGATATGACTTTAAACAAAGTAAACTTTCAAAGTGGAAGAGGGAGTAATGGCAGTGGATGGATATCCAACACTCCCCAGAGCCTCTAGAACTGGAACTTCACCATTGGACGCAGTATTTGTAATATAATGGCCGAGGGATTTCGTTTTATACCTTTGGGTTTAGTTAGGCTGAGAACCTTTCGGCTCAGTGCATGGGTTACTTAGGTGCAACATTAACGCAGGTGTTCACGCGCGCGCGTGGGCGGAGCGGACGTGTCACTCAGATGTCACAATAGCCCGAAATGGGAAACGGGGCTAGCAAGTGCAAATAACGTCACGCACCGGAAGCGCGCGGAGGATTTTGGGAATTTGAAGAAAGGTAGTAGAGTTGAGAACTGGACACCGAACAGGAAGGGTCGACTTTCGCTTGCTCGCAGAGGCCTTGGGCAGGTGTCGCACATGATGGGGGGGGGGGCAGATGAAAATGCCAGTATAGAAAGATTGTGCCTCTCCTCCTTATGTCGAAACCTTTAACTCAAAGGTAATAAAAGGTTTCGTACCTGAACTGAGAAGTCGTTACGTGTTTTACGAATTTCGAGATTCTTATGTTCTATCTTTATGGACATTCGATGTACGTTTTACACATAGCCATATGATGGCTATGGTACATATTGTCATACTTTGGACCCCACTTTTTAAGAAAATTTATTTTGAGTGTTGTTCACGTTTTAAAGGAAAGAAATGGCAATTGGGGTTTTTAAAAAATGCTGTTTAAACATTTTAGTAACTTTTTATTTTCTGCGTACGTTCGAGTTTAGCAGGAATCGTTAAGATCTGGGTATATTGTTCGTGTTATGATTTAGTAGTTACGAATACGTCTCCTCCACTTCGATGCTAATAAACAAAGCTCTCATCACTTGAAAGAGTAAACTAGTACAAATGGTTTTATTATGATTTCAATTAGTTTCATTTGTCAAGTTAGGCAACGAAAAAATAAAACCAGAAACGTTTATTACGTGATTGTCATGTATTTCTGGCTCGTTCCGGCTGGGCTAAAAGTCAGGTTTTACCTATTATGACTGGCGCAACACAGTCTTCCTATGCCAATTCCTTTCACTTCGAGATAAATAAAGCTAAACCGAATGTATATAAGAAAAATTAAAACTTGTAAAAGGAATAGGTTTGGTCCCTTTGTTTAATGGTATATCAACATTCGTGGGTTATTTAATGCCAAACCGATCTTTGTAGAACTGTTGTGGTACTATTTAACTTATACTTTGGGGGATAAGACGGTTTATACGTTTACTAAGGATATTGGTACGAAAGTGAAAGTAATAGCTCGATTGAAGTTCGAACTCGCTTTATATGTCACAGTCCAGAACGTTAGCCACTACACCATTGGGAATTTTTCGTAAAGGGATTCGGGTAGAAAAGTAAGAAGAATCAGAAAGACTAGAAGGAAGAAATACGGAAAAAAAAGCACTAATTGTGTCAGTAGGTCGAAGAAGAAAGAAACTGTTTCCGGTTTTCAATAATTAAGGCACTTTGGGGTGTTTCATTTTTATGGGGATAGAGAAGAGATCGGATGTTGAGCATGGAAATTTATTTATTTATTTATTTGAGTAGGAATAAGTGAAAAACTTCAACAAACCCTAACTGGTTCCTTTCCTCTCCCTCCCCCTCTTCCTCATTATTATTATTATTATTATTTCTTCTACTTTGTTTCTCATTGTCATTTTAATTGCTGTTTTTTTTCTTCAATATAGTTTATACTCTTAAGAATTTCTATCTCTTTCCACACATGCGGGTTGTTAAGATGCAAACACGTGTACCCCCCCACCACAAAACCGAAAAAAACCACGTGTGCTCAATTAAGGCGCGAAGCAAATGTAGTGGACACGAATTGACGCATAATACGCTTACACATGAACACACATAGTAATTCAATTGCCCACGGGCGCGCACACACATTAGCGTAACGGTTATTGTCGTAGGAAATGGATTCGGCGAACCGAGTTCAAATTTTGGATGAGACTGTTAGTATTTTTGTGGTAATGCCCTTGAGAAAGGTAGGCATCTATCTGTCCTTCTTCCTGGGTAAGTAGAGGGGCAGACTGCTTTTTTTAGTCTTGGTTAGGCAATCCGTCTCGAAGAAAGAACTTTAAATTAAAACCAGCTGTACTCCACTTTAAAAAAATTGGTTGTCATATATATATATATGTGTGTGTGCGTGTACTTATTTTTGGCGCGCTTCATATTCACATTCTTGGCGACAGTTTCAGTTTTGTAGAGTTGCGTAATAAATACAACTTAATCCTATTTACCCAACCCCTCCGCTCGGGCAGGATATGACACAAGGTCAGTTTTTTAAGCGGAGTTTAACAGGTTTGAATTCAGAGTTTTCCTACTCCTAGACTAGTTGCCCTACCAAGGCTGAAGAAATCAGTCTGTCCTACTACTTACCCATAGCTGGAGGAGAATAATTGGATTCATACCTTCCTCAAGGGTATTAGTGCTATGTGAAATGCAATCATTCTCGTCCAGGATTTGAACTCGAGTCGCCGTGTCCATTTCCTACGACGATAACCATTACACCACGGGCAACTTAATACCATCGTTTTTCTTATGTAACGTTTCACTAGAAATGATCTTATATTATTTCACTCCTTGCGAAATTTTTACACCACCTTATCTGGTAGTCTTTTCATTGGAGTCTGAGCAAATCTCTTCTGAGTATTCTCGCCAACCTTACGGTGCTATGGTCTCGATTCTTCCTCTGATTTCCAATTTTCCAATGTCTAGTCTTTTCCCCCAAACGTTTGGTGACGGTGATACCAATTGTATTTATTACGTTGTTATAAGCGCAACTATTATCATTGGTATCACCATCATTCACATGTTCCGCACACGCGTGTGTGTGTGTGTGTGTGCGCACGCGCGCTATTGCTTTATTCTATTTTATTCTTTTTTTAAAAAATAATTCTCAGGCAAGGTCCGAGTAGTTGTTTATCTTTTCGTTTTCTTTTATTTTCACTCTACCGTCCACCGAAACGGCAAAATCTACTAGATCGCAAGTTCTTTTTTGTGTTAATTAACACTAAAAGTAAAGTTGGCGACTAAAGTCGAGGGTGACCCGAAGGCTCCTTTTCGATAGCTACTACACCAAGGTGTAGTGGAGGGCGATACTCCTTTCCCTAGATTGCTCCACTTTACCCTTGATCCATACCTTATAATGCTGAGTGTTAAGCAAGGAGGCATTAAGTACCATTTTTTTGAGTCTTTGGTAATTTTATGGGTCCCATTCTTCAGGACAGATTCTGGTTTGCGCATACACCCTTTGGTACTATGGTCAAATTTGAATCTCTTGCACCATTCCTTGTGGATCATCTTCCCCACTCAGTCGTGTTTAGTTTTGCTCTCTTTTTGAGCTAGTATGTAGCATTCACTTATGTGATTTGCCGTTCCATCTCTCTCTCCACTTTACCTAGACTTGCAATTCTGTTGCATATTATTGTGCCCGTGGTGTAATGGTTATCGTCGTAGGAAATGGACACGGTGACTCGAGTTCAAATCCTAGACGAGAATGATTGCATTTCACATAGCACTAATACCCTTGGGAAAGGTATGAATCCAATTATTCTTCCTCCAGCTATGGGTAAATAGTAGGACAGACTGGGTTCTTCAGCCTTGGTAAGGCAACTAGTCTAGGAGAAGGAAAACTCTGAATTCAAACCTGTTAAACTCCGTTTAAAAATTGACCTTGTGTCATATCATGCCCGAGCGGAGGGGTTTGGTAAATAGGATTTTTTATTTTTCGTTATAACGTAATTTATATTTATTGCATTGTTTTGAGCTGCTATTGTAAAAAATGCAGTTTATCTCTTAAGATTTCCAGGTTTTCTCATTAGCAATCGCGCCAGTCTGTCGCTTGAGGTTTTCATACCGTTATTTTTCTTCTCATTTCTGTTTTTGAGTTTTTGTTGTTCTCTCTGTTATTATGTTGCCAATTCTGTTTCTGGTTTCTGTAATTATTCTTTTTTTTCTCTGTTTAATGTATTCCTCGAGTCATTGTATTGATGCATCTATGGAACCCTCAATGTTGGCAAGGGGGTGTCCTCGTGATGTAATGGTCAAAGCGATGGACAGCGGAATCGTAGTAAGCGAGTTCGTACTCCAGTCGCGCTATTACGTTCACTTTCGGGCAAATACCCTTGGGAAAGGTATGAACCCCCTTATCCTCCCAGCTATGGGTTAAATAGTACCACTACTGTTCTTCTCGGAGAATGGCTTTGGCATTAAATAACCTACAAAGGTTGATATGCCATTAAAACAAAGAAACCGAAACCGAATCAATGTTGGCAAGTCTTCTTCCTCCGTCTTTACTTGACACATGTAGTCTGTCATCTCTTGGGTGTAACGCCTGGTGCATAATTATCAATTTCCTTGTCCTTTGGTTCATTTCTTTATTATTATACTCTTTTGAGTGTTTTTCACTTAGCGATAACTGATGTTCTTCCACCGGAGTTTGAATGACAGTAATCCTTCTCAAGTCTCTAGGACTATTCTTAGTATTCTGGCCTATCTTAATAATGCTATAGTTTGGATGGTCTCCACTTAAATTTTCAAGTCTTCCAGTTATTTTACTAATCCTTTGAGATTGCTTCAAGTGCTCAAATTACAACTGGTATCACTGTCACATTCATGTTCCATATTTGTTTAGTTCTCTAGTAAGGTCTAAGTACTTATCTCTCTTTTCGCTTTCAATTTTAGTGTGTGGTCTGCCGGGACAGCAAAGCCTACTATTCGGCAGGTTCTCTTTTACTTGGCTTCTCTGATCACTTGGTCTGGTCATCTGGCCGAGGTTAGGTAATCTGTTTATATCTCAAAATCCCAGTGAAGCTTGTGCGCCTAATTTACCAGAACGGATTCTGGGTTGTGCATATAACGCTTGTTCATATGGTCAAATTTAAACTTCTTGCATAATTCCCAGTGGATCACCTTCCCCACCTAATTGTGTTTAGTCTTATATTCTTTTTGTGCTAATTTGCTACATTCGCTTATGTGAGTGATCATATTGCCTTTATCACCACATAACCTACATTTGCTATTTTGTTGGGTTTTATCTATTTTTTCTTTGACATAGTTGGTCCTTATGGCGTTGTTTTGTGCTGCCGTTCGAAGAGATTTAGTTTCTCTCGTAAGGTTTCCCTTTCGAAGCCATGTCCAAGTCTTCAGGTGTGAGATTTCGCTTGTTTGTCGCTTGAAATATCCGTACAGTTGTTTTTCTTCCCATTTTTGTTTTCTGGTTATTGTTGTTCAATTGATCCCTGTGTTGTCTGTGTTGTTTCCAGTCGCTGTAATTAGTCTTCCTCTGGTCTTTTTAATCAAGTCTTCGAATCGTCGTATCGATGCATCAACGTTATCTTGAATGCTGGTGAATCCTCTTTCTTTTCTTAACACATGTAATCTGTCATCTCTGGGATAGCATAGTCATAAATTTTCTTATTCTCTGGTCCATTTGTTGAAGTTCTTCCCTCGTCGACTTCAAGAATGGTCCCGTGTCTCTTACAAGAGGGACAGCACAGGTGTTTACCCCTTTAATAAGATTTCTGCGGTATAGTTTGTTTTCGAGTAGTTTTCTCGTTTTCCTGAGATACTCTTTATAAAAAAATTTCCTTCATTTCTACTTGTTTGATGGTGTCCACTTCTGATATTCCCAAGTACTAATAAGTTTCCTTTTCTCTGAACATTCTAATTTTCTCTTGATTTGGTATTTCTATTCCTTCCGTCATTTGTCATTTCTCGCTTCTCATTATTAGCATGGGGAATTTTTCTATACTAAATACCATCCCTATGTCCTGCTTGAATATTCTCACTGCCTGAATTAGGGACTCCAATTATTTTTCACTTTTGGCAAAGTTTGATATCGTCTATGTACTTAGTTCGACGATTGATTTTTTTTCTTGCGATTGATAAAGTTTGTATTCGCCTGTGCATTATTATTATTATTATTATTATTATTATTATTATTATTATTGTTGTTGTTGCTATTTTACCCCTTGAGTTTTTCACATCAGCGTTAGTTGATGGGTTTTCATAAGAGTTTAAGTGACAGCAAGTCTCCAGAACTCGTCTCAGTATTCTGGCCGATATTAGTTATGCTGTAGTTTAGATGGTCTCTATTTGTCCTCTGATTCTTAAGTCTTCTAGTCTAGTCTTCTTTGGGGATTGTTCCAAGTGCAGTAATAACAATTGGTGTCACCGTAAGCGTCATGTTCCATTGTTGTTTTTTTTTAGTTCTTTAGCAAGATCTAGATTTTTATCTATTTTTACTTTCTTTTAATTTTGTTCTGTGATCTGCCGGGACGGCCAAGTTCACTATTAGGCAGTCTCTCTCTCTCTCTCTCTCTCTCTCTCTCTCTCTCTCTCTCTCTCTCTCTCTCTGTTTTAAATTTTTGTTGTTGTTGACAACCATTTGGTCTGGTCGTCTGGCCGAGATTGGGTGATCCGTATATATCTCGAAATCCCAGAGGAGTTTGTTCGTCTTAATCCCATGGAGGGATTCTGGGCTGTGCATATACCACTTGTTCGTATAGTCAAATTTAACTTTCTTGCATCATTCCGAGTGGATTACTTTCCCCAGTGTCTAGTCTTATAAATACTGTTTTTGCGCTAATTTACTGCATTCGCTTATTATGGAATTGATCGTTTCGTCTCTATCACCACATAACCTACATTTGCTATTTTGTTGCGTCTTATCTATTCTTGCTTTAACGTAGTTTAGAAGAAAATGTACATAAAAAAGTTAGTAATATACTTAGTGATACTGTGATACCGTAGTAAACAAGTTCGAAATCTACTTGCGTTATTGCGTTCACTTTCGGACTAATCATCATCATGTCGCGCCGGTAGCACAGATCTCCCAGACCCTCTCTCGACACCGGTCTCTATCGTCCATCGCTTCCGGTATGTCTTCAGGGCTAAATCCTGTATCAGCACAGAGCTGTTGTATATAGGTTCTAGCTGGTCGTTCTGCCTTTGCTCGTCCATGTGATGGGGTCCACAGGAGTATGTTGCTTATGAGTTCGTCCTTACGTCTACAGCAGTGTCCCGCATGATGAATCCCTTTATTTACTGTGCAATAGGTTAAGGAGTATCACTACCGTTATTTTACAAGGACGACTTAGGCATTAAATAACCCACGAATGTTGATATGCCATCACTCAAAGAAACCCACAAGCAGGTCAAAAGGTAGTACTTTTGTTTTGGGGAACGCTAACTATCAATGTAAACATTTTATACTCGTTCACGATAAACGTATCATTGTTACATGCACTTGGCACCGGAAGTTGTTGAAGTAGCTTGCCCCTTTCGACTGCTTCCTGTTGCTTGGCAATAGAAATTCAGGAGGTAATCTTATTCGGTTTTTGGCTTCTGCCGAGCGAGAACCATTTTCAATGCCTATTATTCCATCGGTATAAATTTTCTTTCTCTCTTCCGTGTGATAATGTACAAATTTACTCTGGAGACGAAATAATTTGTTGCATTATGACGAGATAAATTACTTATCTTTTCTATGGTCGACAGACTTGTCCATGCTTCAGCTAACTTATCGTGAATCTTACTTCTGATTACAATTTACCTTTCTTTAGAAATGATTTTGATTAATCGTAATTGTTTTATTTTTACAATACTGCGTCTGTCTAGACTTTACGTTAAGAAAAGAAACTTTCTGATTTTTCTTTGCTAAGATTATTAATAGAAAAAATAACAAAGCAGCGGTCGTTTCGATACTGCTATATGGATGCACTACATGGACGCTAACTCAACATATGGAGAAAAAGCTTGACGGCCACTACAATAGAATGCTGCGAGCAATTTTGAACAAGTCCTGGCGGCAAGACCCCACAAAGCCCCAACTGTACGGCCACCTACCTCCCATCACGAAAACTATCAAAGCTAGACGAACCAGACATGCAGGGCATTGCTAGAGAAGCAGGGATGAGCTCATAAGTGATCTTCTCCTATGGGCACCCTCATATGGCCGAGTAAAAGCAGGACGACCAACTCGAACCTACATACAGCAGCTCTGTGAGGAGTCGGGATGTAGCCCTGAGGACCTACCAGAAGCGATGAACGATAGGGGGGAGTGGCGAGAGAGGATCAGGGATATCCGTGCTAGCGGCACGACATGATGATGATGAGTAGTCAAAGATTTTCGGCTGAGGAACTCTCCAGCTGAAATTAGGTCAAAACAATAAAGATAACGATGCCCCGTTTGCATGTTATAGATACTAATAACGCTATTTTATCCAAGAAATTTGAAAAGGGATAAATGTACTTAGACTATCGGATATATACACTGCTGCATGGCCAGGAGCAAACAGCAAGAGGCATAGATCTCTCCATAAGCTCGAATAAACAGTTCGTGTTTTTAATCAAGATTATACCATGTCCATATGGAATTTATTGACCAGTTCATATATCTCGGTAGTAATATTCTATAGGCGAGTGACCGGCAGGTTACAGAAGAAATAGAAAATAAGTAATACTTTCCAGACTTTGTATTGGCCATATCCACATTAGCCGCTCACACCTCCTTAAAAAGGAAGCCTCCCACCGATATGCTCAATATGCAAAATAGCCCTCACAGTCAAACATATTCTCATAAACTGTGACAGGTTTAGACAAATTCGCACAAAATACTACCAGACAAGAAACTTAAAGGACCTCTTCAAAAACACGAAACCAGAGGAAATCTTGAGCTTTCTAAAAGCAACTACTAATATTTTCCACAAAATCTAACCAAATATAATAAAGCATGACAAAAACCCAGACCCTAAAGCATACACAAAAGACAAAACCAATCTAACCCTTCTGATATGCCGTTAAACAAAACACAAACTCAAACTCTGTAGTAATATCTCATCTACTGAAAGAGATGCCAGCACACGCATGGGTAAATAACACTGACATCGACAAGTTATCGACGCTACGGAAATCTGATCAGATAAAATAAACTCTATAGCAGTGTCAGTATGGCTGTGTCACAAGTAAACGATTGAAGAAAAATTTACTTGCGAAACGAGTAAGACCCACTGGACGTTGCTGGGGAAGAAAGGACGAACTCATAAACGACATTCTCCTCTACTGTTATATAATTAAGGTAATGATTAATTATATTAATCATTTTTCGTTAATTATATTCTATTAAAGTAAAGTTGGCGACCTTAGTCTCTGGTGATTCGAAAGCTCCCTTTTCAATAGCTGCTACACCAAGGTGTAGGGAAGAGCGCTACTCCTTCCCTGAATTGCACCACTTTACCCTTGATGCTTACCTTATAATGCTGAGTGTTAAGCAAGGCGGCACCAAGTATTATTTTTGAGTCTTTGGTATGACTCTATCAAGGATTGAACCCCGGTCTCCCAGACCATTGGCGAATACTTTACTCATTAGGCCAATGGCGACATGATGGTTACAATGTTCGCCAATGGCCCGGGAGACCTGGGTTCAATCGCAGGTCGAGTCATATCAAAGATTCAAAAAATGGTACTTGATACCACCTTGCTTAACACTCGGAATTATAAGGTACGCATCAAGGGTAAAGTGGAGCAATCTCGGGAAAGGAGTAGCGCCCTTCCTTACACTTTGGTGTAGTAGCTATCGAAAAGTGAGCCTTTGGGTCACTCTCGACAACAGTCGCCAACTCTACTTATATTCTATTATTTTGTTTGTGTCTCTTGGTTCAGGTGTCGTAGTTAGACGGGGCACTCGCGTGCCCGTGCGGAAAGCATATAACAATCATCTGGACGCGTCGTTGGAATGACGAGTGAATGACGTCATGTCCGGTAGAGATATCATGAGAATTTTAGGATTTTGAAAAAGACGACGAGTTGAGATACGACCGTCGAAGCAAGCAATTGGGTTTTTCTGATCTGATCAGATCAGTTTGGGTCTCGACCGACAGAGATGAGTTGAGATCTTAAACAAAAACAAGATGCGCTGCGCGCGTGGGTCGGGGTGTCAGTAGAGTATGGTCAGCATATGCCTTTATGAATTGTGTCTCTCTCTTTGTGGTGTCGTCAAGGGCTAAAGACAGAAAGAAATAAACCCGTTCGCATCGGAAACGACAGTCCGCCTATATCGTTATTATTATCATTACAGTATACAACACTACATATGAACACACCAGTGTTAGCTAAACAGCAAAAACTTTCAACTGCTCTATGTGGATTCTGGATGCCATCTAGAGGACTTTACCAAAAGCGATGGCAAATAGTAACGGATGTCAAGAGAGTCCAAAGTAGTCTGTATTGTCGGCACATCTTAATGAAGGATATTTGTGAGCTGGTACCTGGACTGCGAGGGTTCTATATTGTGGAGACGCGCTTAGTGTAATGTTTATCGTCAGAAATGGAATCGGTGACCTGAGTTCGAATCTTAGAAGCTGTTGGAAAATGCTGGAATCCAACTGTTCTCCCGACAGCTATTGATAAATAGTTGGGCAGATTGGGTTCTTCAGCCTTGGTGAGGCAACTAATCTTGGAGAGGGAAACCTCTAAAATCAAACTAACTGTACTCCACATAAAGTTTGACCTTGTCACATCCAGCCCGTGGCGGGAGGATTGGGTAAATACAAACATTGTTTAAAACAAGTTTTAGAACGCGCAGATATTAAACTCATTCTGTGAATAATAATTTCAATTTTTACGGGTACTATGCCAGTGTGTGTATATTACGTACAATGAATGAGATATATACACAATTCTTTCAGTCATATTTATTTATAGGTATTTACCAGGCTTAGCTTAAACTGACAGTCACAAGTGTGAAGTGCCCAGTCACTCAGTGATAATGGTTTTGTTATATTAGTAATTTACTAAGCTCTTTGCTTCGATGTGGCATAAGGCCGAATGAATGGGGCACCCAATGAGACTCGAACTCACTCTTGCAGGTTTGCTAGTCAGGCTTGCAAACCATTACACTACCCGAGATGCCCGATGAGAATGGTTATATTGTAATTTACAAAGCTCTTTGCTTCGATGTGGCACAAGGCCGAATAAATGGGGCACCCAATGAGACTCGAACTCACTCTTGCAGGTTTGCTAGTCAAGCTTGCAAACCATTACACTATCTGAGATGCCCGATGAGAATGGTTATATTAGTCTACTAACTCTCAAGAGGGCGCTTTTATAGATTTTTTTTTTAAGATTTGGCACAGGGCTACAGGTGTGGTGCAACTTTTGACAATCTAATTCACTGAAAGTTTAATGGTATTTTATTAACTTGCTATCCACTTCCACACAAAGAGGCACTCGAGATATTTTAAACAATGGAAAATAAAAGTACGTTTTTGAAGAATACTTTTTTTTTATTGGTCGACAATCAAAGGTTTCTAATTTTTCTCTTGTTCTGGTTCTGTAAAATTTGACCTTCAAATTTCTTCCAATTCATAAATCTAGACCGTCGCGAGCGCTTATATTCATTTTTTTTTATTAAGGCGGGAAAACTGGTTAATGATAGTAACAACTATAAAAAAAAGGAAAATAGAGATGACTTCCATTCACATTGTTATCAAAATGACGGAGTGATTCATAAAAAAATAAATTGACATTATTCACGTAGCGGTTTTGAGTGCTAAAAATATGATACAGTTGGATTCGCTCGCTCAAACAATGTTAGAAAAATCATTCCAGATGTTTTCCCGCCTCTGTAGTTGTTTCCGAGGTCTGCGAAGATGATTAACGACAAATGGGCGTTGGACGCCAGATTAAAGTGCTGAAGAAAACGAGTTTCTCTCTTTAGCTATTAATCGTAATTTTGATTCCAGTTTTTCCAGAATATGTTCGCGTGGCCGATTTAGCTTGATAAAACAGGATCAAATAACGGCGAGAAATGCTGTACAGTGCAAACATTTATTTATTTTTTATTTATTTATTTTTTTTTTTTTTTAGATGTCAGAGTTCAGACTAGTTCTAGTAATAACATAGATTATTTGGTAAAGTATGATTTATTTATTTTCGTTTCAATAATTTTGACAGCAAATGTCGAATAATATTCTAATCACTCTCGAGATCCAATTTAAACATGGTGCGAATAAATCATTGAGCAAAAATTCAGATATGTAAAAAGGATGTTTTTCAATTTAGATTTGGTCGAATTACCGTTAAGCTTTTCAGTCGAGTCGGCTTGGGCTGTAGAATACACCGACTGCATCTCTACAGACGGGTAAGACCTCCTCATCAATGAGGGTCCTGTTTATAACGCTAAACCATCTAATGGTGTGGCTCAAGAACTGCAGCTTTAGGGAATGTGGAGTACCCCTTCATTGCCGTTATTCCTAGGTCCACACTGACCCAGAATTAGGCTTCCATCTATGAATCAAATAGAACTGTTCGTTAAAATTAAATAGAACGTTGAATAGCAATGCTTAGGACAATTTGACTGTGTACAAACAATAACTAAAAAACGTGGTGTAATGGTTTTCGTCATAGGAAATGGACACTGCGACACGAGTTCAAATCCTGGTCGAGACTGATTGCATTTCACATAGCACTAATACCCTTGGGAAAGGTATGAATCCAATTATTCTCCCTCCAGCTATGGGTAAATAGTAGGGCAGACTAGGTTCTTCAGCCTTGGTGAGGCAACTAGTCTTGGAGAAGGAAAACTCTGAATTCAAACCCGTTAAAGTCCGCTTAAAAATTGACCTTGTATCATATCCTGCCCGAGCGGAGGTGTTGGTAAATATGATAACTAAAAAATGTTGATACCATTTTACTGTTTCCAAATATAGTTTAGCGTTAGATTGCAATACTTGAAAAGATTTGTGGGAAAATAAATGATTATATTAAATAAAATTACTAGTGTTCATCACTATCACGTTGTGCTGATAGCACGGACTTCCCAATCATCAATCGCTACCGGCAGGTCTTCTAGACTACATTGCCCAGTCGGCTGGGGCAGTAGAATACACTGACTGTATCTCTACAGAGGGGAATCCCCCCCCAAACGAGTGTCCTGGATATGACACTAAACAATCTGATGGTGAGGTTCCTGCAGTGCTGGAGCTTTGGGGAATGCGGAGTACCCCTTTATTGCCATTGCTCCCTGGTCCACTCTGGCCCGGAGTGGTAGCACCTGATAGGGCCCTATCTATGGGTTAAATAGAACTAATAGCATACTTACACTAAACCGAATTGTTTGAATAAACTGAATAGCTTGAAATAGAAATGTTTTTGACAATTAAACCGTACTTACATTTAAACTGCGTGCTTATCCGTAACTGAATTATTTGAAATAGAACTGTTTTTCGACATTAAAACTGTATTTACACTTAACTGAATTGTTACATATAACTGCTTGAATAGTTTGAAATAGAAATGTTTTTGACAATTAAACTGTGTACTTATGCTAAACTGAATTGTTTTAAATAGAACAGATTATTTACATAAAAATGGATTTGGCGTTAAATAGCCTACAAAGGTTGATATGCCATAAAACCCAATAAACCAACCAACCAATCTAGACTACATCCCGTGTCCGTACAGAGCTGATGTAGGTATGTTCTTTTTGGTCTGCCAACACTGGCACGTCCATGTGAAAGAGTCCATAGGAAAACGTCACGTTCGTCTTTGTTTCTCCAGCAGAAACCCGCATGTTTTGTTCGTCTTTTTTTAAAATGGTTTTAGAGATAGAAGGTCGGTAGCCGTACCATTGTTTCGTGGAATGTTGCTTCCACGATTTGTTCAATAAAGCTGGTAGCATTCTTGTGCAGTTCTCCTCTAGCTTTTTCTCTATACGTTTTGTCAGCGTCCATGTGGTGCATCCGTAGAGTAGAATTGGCACAACCACTGATCTGAAGAAATTGCATCTTATTTTATCGGATATATAATCTCTTAATAGTGTTAGATAGCAAGATTTGAGGTTATTTATGAGTTACCACCCCGCCCCCAAAAAAACTCCATCTCTGCTCGTTTGAAAATGTTACCCTCAATCTATTCGCTTCCAAATCCTCTATGTATAAACAGGATTTGGCATTACAAAACCTACAAGGGTAGATATGCCATTCAAAAACAACCTAACCTAACCTAACCGTTAATCTGACCCAAAATGTTAGTAGTAATTGTTAGTGTCCCATTTTTGGGTTAAATTAAAATATTTCTAATGTTTTTATTCTTTAAACCATTTAAGTGTGCAAACAGACGACGACGACGACGACGACGACGACGACGACGACGACGACGACGACGACTACTACTACTACTACTACTACTACTACTACTACTACTACTACTACTACTATTATTATTATTATTTTTTTATTTTTTTTTTTTTTTTTTTTTTTTTTTTTTTTTTACTACTACTAAAACTACAGCAATACTTGGAACCGTCTATGTAAAAATGAAACTATCAGTATTAGAGAGAAATATTTGAAACCATTTAACTGTGTGCCAACAAATAAGCACTGGCTCAATTAAGAATTAACTACAAACTATTTGTTTACTAAACATATGTATTTAATGTGTTTAAACTGTGTGTGTGTGTGTATATATATGTATGTATGTATGTGTGTATATATATATATATATATATATATATATATATAGAGAGAGAGAGAGAGAGAAGTGCATTAAAACAGAAGAGATTTAAGGACATAATAAAATATATGAAATAATCTGGACTATCTGTGGACCATGGGGAAAAAATGGCTTCAGATAGAAGTAAGCCACAGAAACTGATTCACGAAAGCATAGAACCCTTTGAGAATAGCCGTATGCAGTACAGCGCTTACAAACTGGGCACCTCTGGTGGTGTAACGGTTAGCAAGCTAGACTAGCAAACCTACACGAGTGAGTTCGAGTCTCATTGGGTGCCCCATTCATTCGGCCTTGTGCCACATCGAAGCAAAGAGCTTTGTAAATTACTACAGCGCTTACAAACTCCTGATTCGCAAAGGCGAACAGGATCCAGCACCGGGTCCACAAAGTCACCACGCTAACTGTGACATCTGTGGAAAATTGTGCCTATTTCTTGCTGGTCTCAAAAGCCATCTGCGTAAATGTGCAAAATCTATCTTGCACCCAAATAATGTCACTGCAAACAAAACTGATTGGTTGTGCTAATTCTGAGGCAAAATCTGTCGCAGTTTGGCTGGCCTGAAGAGTCACCTACGAACACATACAATTTAAGTGGGGAGGACATGAGATAAGGGAGGTGGTCACGCTCGAAACCGAGAGGACAGCCATCATCATATATAATATATATATATATATATATATATATATATAACAGGACTTGGCATTGAATACCTCACAAGGGTTGATATGCCCTGAAACACAGCTAACCAAAAAACCTAACTTAAGTGTTTAACTAATAAAAGCGGTATTGTTGTTCATTAACATAATAATTGTTTCACTTTCGTTTGTATAATGATATAAGTTATTCAACAACATGTGAGCCTGTTTCTGATCCATAATTTGATAAATCGAATTAAAGAAACAGCTATGCTCAAGGCATAAAGTCAATAAGCCGAGCATAAATATCAACATCGTCTGAAAACTACGCATTTATAAAGAAGATAAAGATTTAACCCTTTATCTTCAACCGTCTTGTCCACGGGGATTAGACTACATTGACTGTATCCCGTTCAGAGGTATGAGATCCCCCCCCAAAGGGATGTTCTGTGTAAAACACAAAACTGCATCTGATGGTGAGGCTCCAGTTCTGGAGATCTAGGGAGTGTGGAGTACCCTTTCATTGTCATTACTCCCAAGTCCCCTCTGACCCGAAGTGATCGAACTTGCTAGGGGTCCTATCTATGGGTGAAATAAGAATGTTTAATCATTTACTGAATATTATTATTGTCATCAGTTACTTGAAACCATACAAATGCGTAGAAAATGATTTGTATTGGTTAGGAATACTTGATATCACATAACCATGTGTAACCCCCCCCCAAAAAAAAACAACTGCACAATTTAAAGATCGTACAATGAACGCAATTCCATAACCTCCAGAGATAAAACAATCCTGAACTGGTTGATACGCCGATAAAATCATTCAACCTTCATATCTGACTTCGCACAGTTCACCCTGTTCATTGACCTGATGGTTAGAGTGTTTGCCAACCTGATGGTTAGAGTGATGGTTAGAGTGTTAGAGTGTTTGACAATGGTCCGGGAGACCTGATTTCAATCCCAGGTCGCGTCATACCAAAGACTTTAAAAATGGTACTTGATACCTCCTTGCTTAACACTCAGCAATATAAGGTACGTATCAAGGGTAAAGTGGAGCAATCCAGGGAAAAGAGTAGCGCCCTCCCCTACATCTCGGTGTAGTAGCTATTGAAAAGGGAGCCTTCTGGTTGCCCTCAACTAAAGTGAGACAACTTTACTTACTTATTGACCTCATGAGACCTCTAATAAGTACAGGTCTTCAGATCCAATCATTTAAGTTTTAGAGGTGGAACAAAATATCTCAACAGTATTATTTGCTGATATTTGTTTAGTTTCGCACATATGCCTTATATTGTCTACAGTTTTTAAATGGTCAACCATTTTATTACGAAACAGACTTATCTCTCAACGTCAGTGATCCTACAGGAATCAATGCTTTTAAAAGTAACTTTACCATAAGTCATTTCAACAGTACCGAAAAGATAGTTTTTTTTCCTGTCTATATTTCTGGGATGAGGTTTTATGTACATTATTTAAATTTTTCGGACTATTGTCCTCATGTTTGTCGCCATGTTTATCACAACGTGTCGGCCGTTGTATGCTCCAGCCTTCTTCAGGTGGTTGGAATGTCGAACTTAACCCTTCAGTTCGCTCACCGGGGTAGACTGTTCTAGTTCCACGAGCCATGTTTAGTGGATGTCAGTTATCATTATCTCCTGTTAATTTTCTCCTCTGAAAGTTCTCCACTGCCTTCACTGGGTATTGAACTCACACTCTTTTGGGTACGTCACTGGATCTATCCAATGTCTTTATATAGCAATACTTGGAACCGTTTAACTGTGTAAAAATGAAACTATCAGTATTAGATATAAATATGTGAAACCATTTAACTGTATGCAAACAAATAAGCACTGGCTCGCTAAAAAAAATTGTTAACTACAAACTATTTATTTACTAAACATATATATTAAAACATGTGTTTAAACAATGCGTGTGTGTGTTAACAGGAGATAACTGAAACTAGAATAGTCTACCTCAGTGAGCGAAATAAAGGGTTAAGTTCGACATTCCAACCACCCGAAGAAGGCCGGAGCGTACAACAGCCGAATCGTTGTGATAAACATGGTGACAAAGATGAGGACAATTGTCCGAAAAATGTAAATAAAGTTTTTTCCCGTTTCCTTGCTAGTATAATTGAATCAATTTTCCTAAATCAGAATTTTAGGCATCTTTTTCGTATAAATAACTGTAATAATTCTTTGGAATTTTTCATCTTTTTTCAAAATTCTGTGGCAACGTCATCTCCTGAGGTTTTCGGGGGTTTCATATTCTTAAACGTATATATTTTTGTTATATATAATGTAGTATTACCTACCCTTAATACGTGCGCGCGCACATAACCGGTGGGTAGCGTTAAGGTTTCTGTGACCATCGGCAATGCAGCCAATATAAAAGCCCTAAGACACGAATCATTCTCTCTCTCTCTCTCTCTCTCTCTCTTTCATCTCAACACTCGGTAGAACAAAGATGAGCTATGTCACTCACACAATCACATTTCTGCCACACAAAACTCTGTGGTGATTCTCAAACTCCTCCAATAAGTAGCGGTTATCCTTAACTTGTTTTTTTTTTTTTTTTTTTTTTTACATTTGGCTCTACCGCTTTTTTTGTTTTTGTTTTGTAATGGTTTTCTAACGTGAACTGCCGATCGAGTTTTAGTATTTGTTTAGAATTGAGGTCTATTTAGGAATGAAAAGAAATATACACAACAATGTATGACATCACACAGCATTGAGTACAATTTGGAACACAACTCTAGTTTTGATTTTAAGTTAAAGACCTCGTCCTAAAAAAAAACAAAAAAGCCCCCCCCCGAAAAAAAACAACAAACAGAAAAATCTACAACTTTCTACTTTTTCTATTAACTATTTCTACTTTATATTATATATTTCAAATTCATTTAATTTTAAGAATGTCTCCATTCGAGGGTCGTTCAAAAAGTTCCAAGTCTTGCCCAGAAAGAGTCGGAAGTGTCCCGGAAATGTCAACCCTTTTTAGCTTGTGCTCTGACGTCATTATTCTTGGAACTCATCTCGCTGACCGCTTCCCCATCCCATTATCTCTTTTAAAGAAGATCAGCAATAGCTCTTCTTTCAGGATAAGGCTTAAAACTTTTTGAACAACCCTCGTATTGTACACAGCGCTGTGTGACCTGATAATTTGTTGTGTATATTCGTTTGCATTCTTGAAAAAAAAATCAATTCTGGCTTTAAATCTGATGGTAAGACTCTAGTCTTGGACTGTGGGAAATGTGGAGTTCTTTATTATTTGTACTTTCATGTCCACACTGTCCCGGAGTGGTAGTACCTGTGAAGCTCCCATCAATGGTTCAGATAGAACTATTTAATTATACATAAAACTAATTAACTGTGTGCAACCAAATGACTAATATTAGATAAAATTGTTGGTGTTGGATGGCTGTACTTGGAACCATTTAACTGTGTGCAAATAGAACTATCAGTGTTGGAAAGCAATAACTCTGACTCATTTAAAAAATGCCTGTAAACTATCCGCTTACATTCGTGTTAGATATATATATATATATTATAACGGTGTTGGTTGTCACTAAATCACTTAGTGGGTTTGTGTCGAACCAAGTGCTCAATATCTAGGATAGAGCTATTATATATAATTTGGCATTAAATGATCATCAACGTTTGATATGCCATTTAAACAAAATTACCTAATATAGCCTGAACTAGTACCATTTATTTTTTTCACATTATTTGTATGTTTATTTTACGGCCATTAACTTTCTAGATGTACTGACCGGAACTGGCTGGCAGAACACGTGCGTTTGTTTACATCTGAATCTAATAATACTCTTGGTTTACTGCATTTGTAAATGTTTGAAAAAAATGGTGATGAATATAATCAATATTCCCTTGAATCCCTTTTTTTTTATAATTGCGCTCAATTTTTTTTCAGTCATTTGTTTGTACTCAGTTGTGATATTGAGTGTTCCTATCTAATAGGAATAATTCATCAGCCCACTCGGCCGGGGCTGTAGAATACACCGACTGCATCTCTGCAGAGGGATAAGACTCCTCTAAAGAGTGTCCTGGATAGGACTCAAAACAATCTGATGGAGAGGCTCCAGTAATGTTGGAGCTTTGGAGAATGTAGTATACTCCTTCATTGTCATTGCTCCTAGGTCCACTCTGGGTCAGAGGAGTAGCACTTGATAAGGATCTTATCTATGGATCAAATAGAACTGTTTGACATTTAAACTATGTGTTAACACATGACTTATGTTAAGTTGAATTGTTAGAAATGGAACTGTTTGATCATTCAACTGTGTATAAACAAATGACTGATGTTTAATTGAATTGTTAGTGATATATATATATATATATATATATATATATATATATATATATATAGTAATACTTAGAACCGTTTAACTGTGTAAATGAATGAATAGTGTTTAATAAAAGTTTTGAATAGACATACTTAAAACCATTTATCTGTGTACCTAAATTAAATTATTGGTATTTCATTGCAATATTTGGAACCATTTGTGTGCAAATGAATGAGTAGTGTTGAATAGAACAATTAGAGTTGAAAAGCAATACTTGTAACAACCTCACTGACTGCAAACAAATGATTAATAATAATACTTGAAACCATTTAACTGTGTGCAAAAAAAAGAGCTCAGGCTTGTGTAAAAATATTATCTTCAAAATGAGTTTTCAAATTTTATATATATATAAACCGCATTAGCATTGAATAACCAACAATAGTTGATATGCCATAAAACCCAACAAAACCAAATCATATATATTTGATATATATGTATAAAGAAAATTTGGCATTAAATAATCTACCATCGTTGATACGCCATAAGGCCAAATCAATAATATAATTCATACTGTTTCAAGTAACTATCTGTATTTTTATGATGATGCTGATAATTTGTTTCCATACACTTATATGGTTTCAGGTATTACTATTTGATATTAATAAGATTCAAAACGGTTTTATTTGACCCATAGATAGAGTCCGAAGAGTTACTACAACTCACTCAGTGAACCTGGGAGTAATGGTAACAAAGAAGCCCACCAAGCTTCGCAGAGCTTCAGGACTGGGACCTCGTCACCGAGTGTCGTTTAGTGTCGTACCCAGGACATATCAACTGGTTTATGACACAATAACTTTGCCCAGTTAGTACTGGACAATATTTTTCCCCTCGTGTTTAAATTTCTCATGGATCTTCGTTCATGCATTTCCCAAGGGCATTAGTGCGAAGTAAAACACAAATAGCATCATTCAGGATTTGAACTCTAACTGCCGATTCTATTTCATATGATGATGACCGTTACCCTATACGTGCCTCCATCAATATTGTGACGTTTAATAATTAGTGCCAAATAGTGCTCTAAGCAAATAGTAGTAATTTACTAAGGTTTTTTTCTTAAATGTGGCACAAGGTCGTATCTCGCCTAAAGAGAATCAAACTCACTAGTTTAGGTTGCTAACCATTACATCACCCGAGGCGCCCACTCAAAGTAAATCAGCTCAGTCGGTTGGATTTGTAGAATACACCGACTATTTCTTTGCAGAGGGGTAAGACTTCCACCCACAACGAGTGTCAATTACCACTTCATTGCCATTACTTCCAGGTTCACTCTGGCCTGGAGTGGTAACACCCGATAGGCTCCTATCTATGGGTCAAATAGCACTGTTTAACATTTAAACTGTGTGCAAACAAATGACTTATGCTAAACGGAATTGTTTGAAATAGAACTGTTTGACGATTTAACTTTGTGTGAACAAATAACTGATGTTTAATTGAATTGTTAGTTATACATAGCAATACTTGGAACTATTTAACTTTGTTGACTCATGCTAAATTGAATTGTTAGAAAGAGAACTGTTTGATCATTTAACTGTGTGTATCTACATGATGTGTTTACAAATCATATTTAATATATATGTAAAAACAGGATTGGCATCAAATAACCTACAATGGTTGATGTGCCATAGAACTAAAGTAAACTAAACTCAGATATGTTTGCAAGGTCATAAAAATATGTATTCACCCATTCCAAACTGTACGAGTACTACACAATAGATTGGTGAACTTTATTCTTGATAGGCAGTGTAACATTCGAACTAAGTTTTAACAGAACGGCTGAAAATACACTAAGAGTCAATTCGATTTAATTGACAGATACTGACCTGTAGGGGCAGTTGAATGTTCGACTGTTATGGGAGGATTGTAAAGTCAGATGATTGGTTATGAGATGCTAACTAGTAAACATGTGTGAAAATGGATGAGCATTTTTCTATCCATAGAACTCACTCCCACTTTTACACAGGGTGGGGGTACAATGGTGATCGTCGTTGGGAATGGAAACGGCGACACGAGTTCAAATCCTGAACGAAGCTAACTGCATTTCACATAACATTGATACCCTTGGGAAAGGTATGAATCCAATTATTATCTTTCCACCTATGGGCAAATAGTATTTTAAATCTTGGTATGGCAACCGGTCAAGGAGAATAGAAACTCTGAATTCAAATCTGTAAAACTTCGCTTAGAAATTGGCCTCGTATCACATCCGGCCTGTGCGGAGGGGTTGGTAAATACATAGATGGGTCATATGAGTGAAAAAAGACGTCATAGTTCAAAAGAAATAAAATAAGCGGCTGGTTATTTGATCTTCCCAACAGGAAATCTTTATTCCTCTTGATAAAGCAGCAAGCAGCCCTCAGAGAAAGAAAGGATTTGAGCCATCATAACAATATAAAGTGGAAGCAAGATTATCATTAAAATCATACGAAGAAGATTGCAGAGAGCTCTATATCACTGGCCGGATTTGACCCAAGGTCAATTTTAAGCGGAGTTTACGTGATGAATTCGTTTTTTTCTCTGTGACCGGTTGCCATACCAAAGTTAAAGAGACTAGTCTGCCCTACCCATAGCTGGAGGGAGAATAATTGGATGCAACCTTTTTCCCACGGGTATGTGCGCAATGTGAAATACGAACAGCCTAGTTCAGGATTTGAATGCGTGAAAATATGCTCACTTCCGTCTGTGTATTGTAGTGCTGCTCAATTAATTCTTTCACGATCTCAGGTTTTCTTAATTCTTCTTCCCTTTTGAAGTGGCTTTTAGTATCTTTTTTTATTTGGTTCTTATATTACAAGCTTCTACAACAGTGACTAAAATTAGATGACTCCATCCAAACAATATCAATCATATTTAACAAGAACGTCTCCCATTACCTTCCATGTTTAAAACTTCTCCTTAGATCTAAATTCCATCCCTTGGAGCCAAGTGGCTCTTGTTTGAGAAGTGTGTGAGTGAGGTGTGGTTAGTTGATTTTTAAAAGTTAACTTATCTTTGGTTCAGAAGAAAATCTTTTTCAGTATAAAATTATTCAATGAAAACGAATTATTTCTTCACAAACTCTACGGTATTTAAACTTTTAGTGTTTTGGATGGTTGTTTTCCATAACACAATACATTATTTGACAACACAAATGAATAACGAAACTTCTTTTGAAAACATAACAACGAAAGGTTTATTATAGTAGCAAATGTAAAAGAGTCAGTGAGATAGTGTTCCTTTTAGTGTCGCCGGTTAGTATGTTGGTCCTTGAGTTTGTAGGAAGTGTGTATGTGTCGTTGTAGCAAATAGCTCATGTGACTGGTTCTTCTGTATGTGAAGCTTGTAGCCGCGTGTCCTTCTGTGAAGGCGAGAGAGGTATGTCATGGCTGCTAGCTAGGTGCTATCTGACCATGTATGTGTGTCACTGAAGCGAGTTGCTCGTGTGACTGACCGCAAGGCTGGTTCTTCCATGTGTGAAGCCAGTAGTCGCGTGTCCTTCTGTGAATGCGAGAGAGGTCTGTCATGGCCGCTTGCTAGGTGCTATCTGTGGTTGTCGGCTGACTACCAAAAGGACTAGAAAAATAGTTCTAGAGAGGGAGAAGGAATCAATGCGCTTTGCCTGGCGATTTGTCGGTTATAGCCGAATCGCTTGGCAGGTGCATTGATTCGCGGAAGGAAATAGATCTGTGGCTGCTACAAACACTTTGGACAAAAATACAGATGTGAATAAAAAAAAAGGCGAACAAGGTAATTGCTTTAAGTTTTATCTAATATAACTGTAGTCCAGTTAAGGTAAAGATTATTTAGTATTTATCGTGAAGTATTCTAAGGAGAGACAACTATGTTTGATTATACCTCAATGTGGCAATACAAAAATAAGTGTACTTTGACGAGAAAAATGCTATACGGTAAGTATATTTTCAAAACAAACCTGATTTTTTTTTCTTGGTTGCAGGGTTTATTACTGATAATTACTGTTGCTCGGTTTAAAAATCTTTAAAATTCCGTCTTTTAAGTGAATACTGCCCCTCTAAGTTTTGAAAGAAATAAAATTCGAAATATTCAATAATTTTACAGGTTTTCGAGGATATCTGAATTGACTGAACGTACCCGAAAATTAACATTAGATGACGGCAACCTAACATTACTAATTTGCTCTGTCAGTTAGGGTTGTAGATTATACCGATTGCACTTCCTTGTGATAGTTACCTATTGGCTGTGGGTGGTGACCCGTAATGCCTGAAGATGGGATCCTTGTGGCCGAGCGGTCCGTGACCTGCAACATTCCACTACGGCCCCTTTATTTAGACGAGACGGGCGGTAGGAGAGGCCCGATACGATCAATCTGCGCATCATGTCAAGCCTTAATTCGAAGAAAATAAACCATTTTTTAAAAATCCATCCCATATAACGTGAATAATACCTCTTAAATTAGAAAGTGATGGCTGTATGGTCATTCGATATGGGTGGAAAAAAAAGATTGACATTGTGTAATATAATGGCCGAGGGATTTCGTTTTATGCCTTTAGGTTTAGTTGGGTTGAGAACCTTTCGGCTCAGTGCATGGATTACTTTGGTGCAACATTAACGTAGGTGTTCACGCGCGCGCACGCGGGCGGAGCGGACGTGTCACTCAGATGTCACAATAGCCAAGATGGGAAACAGGGCTAGCAAGTGCGAATGACGTCACGCACCGGAAGCGCGCGGATGATTTTGGGAATTTTAAAAAAGTCAGTTAGTAGAGTTGAGACCTGCCTCGGGAGAAGACGGTGGACTTTCGCTTGCTTGCGGAGGCTTTGGGCAGGTGTCGCACGAGATGGGGGGGGGCAGATGAAAAAGCCTGAATAGAAAGAATGTGTATCTCTCTTCCATATGCCGAAACCTTTAACTCAAAGGGAATAAAATGTTTCGTACCTGAACTAAGGAGTCGTTACGTGTTTTTCGTGTTTCGGGACTCCTATGTTCTATGTGTGTGTATATATATATATATATATATATATATATATATATATATATATATATATATATATATATATATATATAAAAACATTATGAACGTTTTGCGTACCGGTATGAATATGTCCATTTCACGTATCCATATCGGGCTATGGTATAATTGCTGCAAGACTTCAAAAGTTTTATCCACAAAGGTAGATAAGCTCTTAAACAAAATAACTAACTAATCAAAATATTCGACTAACTTTTGTTTTGCGCAAAACAGTTCATTTAATAACAAATATTCACCGAAAAACCATTCGCTTACAAATCATATATACAAAATGAAAAAAAGGAAAGCCATTGAATAACCAAGAAATGTTGATATGCCATTAAACAAAACCCAAGTTCATTATATTTTACTTATCACAGACATTTCCCCAATTGCCATCCATATTTAAAATTTCCCTTAAGAAATGAAATTCCGTCCCTTGGAGCCAAACGGCGTCCGTTTGGGAATTACCGATTTAATACAAGACATCTAACAAATTCACTTCACTTTAACATTTAAACCGTTCTTCTCTGCACAAGCTTAAGTTTCCATTGTTACGATTAGGTTTATCAGTTTTAGGATCGCAAGCAGGCTATCTGTTTGTCTATTGGTGCATGTTAATCACATGACTGCATTCCAAAATCTACAGCACATATGGGAATTCTCCCCCTTTCCCCTTTACCTACCTGCAATGAATATGTATCCAATATCAACATAGTTTAAACAATTTCGGGTGGAGCCCAACCAAAAGACTCGAATTATAAAATAAGGAAAAAGGTGACTGTGATAACGAGGCTTCCAGCAGGAAAAAAAGGGGATCTCCATATCCCCCCCCACTTCAATAACAAGGTTTACTTTAAAAATAATCAGTTCCTCTTCCCTAGGGATAGACAAAAGAGAGAAACGCCAGGTGAAGGAAATGAGAGCGATATTCAAAGTCTTATCTTTTCTTCCTCTGCTGTAATGTATGCATCTGTCGTCACAGGTACATTCAGTTTGTATGATAAAACCAGAATCTAAATTCAAGTTTGAGCAAGTTTCCTGCCTGGTAAAAAAAATACTGTTGGTTCCCCCCACAAAAAACAAAATGAATGGGTCACCAAGGCCCATTCAAGAAATAAACAATCATTGTCTCCCTAGTCATGCGACATTGGTTTAGTTGCTTTGTTTATTGGTATATCAACCTTCGTTGATGCCAAAGTCTTTTCAAAGAACGGCACTGATACTATTTAACCCATAGCTGTGGGGTAAGGGAGTTCATACGTTTGTTTCTCAAGGGTATTTTTCCAAAAGTGAACTTAATAGGACGACTAGAGTTCGAACTCACTATAATATTACAACCCAGCACGTTAGCCACCACGCCCAGGGGACTTTGTAGGGAACGAATAAATAAATAAATAAAATTGAAAATTAAATTAAAAACAATAAATAAAAAGAAAACTATTAAATTTACAGAAACTCTCAGAGGTCCTTAACAGGAAAAGGGGATGACGCATGCGTAAAAGAAAAAAGGCATCCTCTTGACAAAGGGGGACAGACTTTCTTTCTCTTTCAGGCAGTGACCAGCGTTTTGACAACATCGTTGCTGACGTGTCTGAGCACTACACATACGTCTTTGGACGTAGCGTTGGTTAGTCCCTTTCACCCAGTAGCAGTTCTCTCTCGGTCAGCATTATGCCGAAATATAAAAGACCCACAAATGAACTACAAACTAACCCTTACCGGACTTTGACAAACTTCCAAAAGAAAACTAACCCTTATGGAAGCCCGAAATACCAAATGAGCACAAACACATGCATGAAACGATTAACGTATTTTTGACACCTTAACTGGGGGATTCAACCATTTCAATGTATTCAGGAAAACTCACTTATCCATGGAATGGTTGTTGAACCCAGTAAATAAAGGAAAGTATAAAAGAAACGTCTTCGTCTCTTATCTGTTGCTGTCTTTTCTTTTGTATAATTCTTTTGGGACTTTCTTGGGCAAGGCATTACACCGACCAGTCAACGTGGGGGTAAAATAAAATAACCAAAATATGGAGTCAGATATTCAAACGGCAACACAGCCTTGCTCTTTGCCCGTGACCTTCAGCCTCAAACCCCACAACTTCTCTACGACACTGGAATCAGCTTTAGTTTGGTTTTGTCTCCTTGCAAAATCAGCTTCTAAAGTTGCAAGTATTGATATATATCACAAACAATTATATTAAACATCAGTCATTTGTTAGCACACATTCTAAATGCCAAACAGTTCTATTTGACCGTAAGATAGGACCCTATCGGGTGTTACCACTTCGGATCAGAGTGGACCTGGGAGCGATGGTAATAAAGGGATACTCCACATTCCCCCAAACTCCAAAACTGGAGCCTCACCGTCAGATTGTTTAGTGTCATATCCAGAATACTCGTTGAAGGGTGTCTTAGCCCACTGCAGAGATGCAGTCGGTGTATTCCACCACCTTAACCGTCTGAGCTATTGACTGGACTGAGAACAGTTCAGCTTTCTCCTCATAGTCGTAGCACAGAGCCCGGTCGGTGAGGCTTAGAATATGCTGACTGTATCCTTTGCAAAGTGGTTAGACCCCCCCCCCAAAGGAATGTCTTGTTTATGACACTAAACTGCATCTAATGTTGAAGCTCCTGTTAATCTGGGGAGCATGGGTACCACTTGCATTTCAATTACTTCCAGGTCAACTCAGAGCTGAAGTGATAGTACCGGTTGGCTTCCCTTCTATGAGTGGGAGAGTCCTCGTAGCGTAGTGGCTAGAGTGCTGGACTGCGACATCGTACTAAGCGAGTTCGAACTCCAGTCACGCTATGACGTACGCTTTCGCAATAATACCTTTGGAAAAGGTATGAACTCTCTCACCCCCTTAGCTATGAAGTAAATAGTTTCACTATTCTTCTACAAGGATGGCTTTGGCATCAAATAACCCACGAAGCTTGATATGTCATTAAAGGAAGAAACCAAACCATTTAGGGCTCTAACAGATCAGTTTAAAAATTTTTCTTATTCAATAAGAATGTGTGCCAAAAAAAATCAAGAAGTGTAAATATGAATGTATGGTACTATTTACCCAACCCCTCCGCTCGGGCAGGATATGACACAAGGTCAATTTTTAAGCGGAGTTTAACAGGTTTGAATTCAGAGTTTTCCTTCTCCTAGACTAGTTGCCTCACCATGGCTGAAGAACCTAGTCTGTCCTACTATTTACCCATAACTGGAGGGAGAATATTTTGGATTCATACCTTTCCCAAGGGTATTAGTGCTATGTGAAATGCAATCAGTCGCGTCCAGGATTTGAACTCGAGTCACCGTGTTCATTTCCTACGACGATAACGACTACACCACGGGCATGGTGGTGAACGCGATTCCCTAACCTCTAGGCATAAAATAACCCCCAACGAGTTAACATGCAGTTAAAATCAATCATCGCAGCAATATTTTCTTTATTTTATTAGAGCATTGTGAATTGTTACCAATTGTAACCAGTATTTGCTTCCTTCTTTAGTTTCTTTTTATTGTAACTTTAACTTTTTTGAAGCAATAAGCCCGATATTTCAGGCTGTACGCTATTTTATCATACACTTCAAGCCCGATATTCTGAACTGAATACGATTTTACTATGCACCACAAACCCGATATCTAAGATACCGATATTCCAAGGCGTAATATAGCAACCATTTACCCACCCCCTACTTTTTTTTATTTTTTATTAATGAAATTATGTGACAGCTTTAAACAAAGATGTCTATGCCCCGAAACAAAATTCAAATGCACTTTTGTGCTTTTTATTCAATTTTGTAATCTCAGTTAGAGGTTGTCTCGGGGCTAAAGATTCAATATCAATAAAGCTGTCGATTTAATTTGCTAAGATTTATGGTAAAACAAATCTTTATTGTAGTAGGTATTATTTCTAAGTCCCGTTTATTCACTGCTTGAGTTGTTGCGGTAAAAAGCAAATCGATAGATTGGAGAAGATAAGACTATTATTATCAATTTTTGACTAGTACTATGTAATAAGTTAATATAAATGACCGCTCTATTTTTTTTTTGTGTGTGTGTGTGTGTGTGTGTGTGTGTGTGTGTGTGTGTGTGTGTGTGTGTGTGAATCTTCTTTATACTGATAAAATATGATACTTACGAATAATAAAAAGGTAAATATTAACTGTAGTCACTTGTCAGAACCAAATATCTTCAAGAAAGAAAAAAAGAGGCAGGGGAAAATTACCAGGTTTTACTGATGTGATGTCGAGGAACGCAGAGTAAAATACATTTTCAGACTGCTAAAGGTGTTGTCGGGCCACACATGCGCAGAGATAGGGGAAAGTCGAAAAGAGCAGAGGGTAATGTGTGTGGGTCGGTGTAGATGCACGTAAAGGAAAGAAAGAAAAAAAAACGTGAGTATGAAAGAGACAAGTGTGTGTGTGTGTTGGCAGTGTTTATACAAGTTTAGTTAAAGTCAAGTAAAAAACGTTTACAAATCCTCAAAGTCATCGATATTTATAATAAACAACCAAAACATAAAATAGCATTTAATACTGACACTAACATATTAAACATCTATAACAACTGACATATCAACCCTCCAATAATAAACCATTCCTGCAAAATAAATATCGTGCTAAAAAAAAACAATCAAACAAAAAAACAAAACAAACAAACTCCACACACCTCCTAGTATGATTGATTTTACGCTTTGAGGCAAAACCTAGTGCAACTTCTCTATCGATTGAGTCCCGATATAAAAAAGTAAATTTCGTTGTCTTTAACCAAACTTGTGTGTGTGTATATATATATATATATATATATATATATATATATATATATATATATATATATATATATAGAGTAAATAATATATTGTCGGATTACACTCCATTGAGAAAAATTGATAACAAGGTAATCCAAGTAGGAGAGATTTATTGAAAAGCAAGGTCAACACTATAGCATTTTGGTTCTAATTTGGTGTACAAATTTTCCCTAGGTTTTTGTATTTTACACTTTTAAACATCCATCATTGATTTAACATCACTAATATCATCTCTCATAGTCCTGATGATGGTTCATTAGAACCGAAACGCTATAGTGTCGACTTTGCTTCTCAATAAATCTCTCCTTTTACTTGGATTAACTTGTTATCAATTTTTCTTTATATATAATATATATATATATATATATATATATATATACACACATTTCGGAAACTGTATTTCTTGTGTTTTTTCGCAATTTCTGAAAAGATTACTTAGGTATCGATCGGTACTTCTAGTTAGGACAAGTATAGTATTTATACCCGTTAAAATACAGTTATTTTGAAGAGCAGAAGATTTAAAAAGTCCTCAAAAATATTTTAAAAAGACACATGTATATCTATTTATCCTGTTTATTTCTTTTTCTCTTGCTGAATGTGTTGAGATTTGACTTACACCCGGTTGGATTAAAGGTTATTTTTGATTGAAACAAGTGATGAGAAAGTTTACGATTTGAGTTTTAGCAGTTGTATTTTCTAGTGGGCTGCAGAGGAGATATGTGCTTTCGAGTTTCCTGTTTTAGACTCCCTCTTTTTTTTTTTTTTTAAATTTCTTTTTTTTTTTTTTTTTTTTTTTTGGGGTTTCCATATTTTTATTAGAAAATGAAACATTTGAAAAGACGGTTTGGAAACTTCCGGAAATGGCCGGCTTGAATTAATATTTTAATAGGCATAGGAATCAAACTGATATTTTTGTTTTCTCTTTTGTCACCGGGATTAAGAGCCAATTTTTGCAATATTCCCACGACATTACTAATATATATATATATATATATATATATATTCGAAAATATTTAGCCTGGTAGTAGTTGTAGTAGTAAAACTTGAAACTTATGCCCTTAAAGTTTGACTAATTAGCGTACTTATTCTTATTCATTTTTAAGGAAGTGATAGAATCTATAATAAAACAATTCATACAAAAATATGATACAAGCGTATGTAATGTAAACGAAGTAAGTTGATTCTTAAAAATGTACTCTATTCCCTTTTTAATTAGATTTTTTAAAGATATTCTACCGAAAATATTCAATTCAAAATTATTTTAAAAGCCGTCTTATTTAATTTGATATAAGTACGTGCAGAGTTTTTGGTATTCAAGCATTGAAAAATGAAAATTCTCTTAAATTAAAATGTTTCATGAAAATGAATTTTCTGATTTGGTCTTCAAATATTGTCGGTTAAATCTACATCTGTTGATGTTTAATATGGTATTTTTATTGTATTTTTTTTATTAATAAAAGTTTTCAAAACGAAGCGATATAACAAGAATGTATAAAATAAGAAAAGAAAAAATGTGTAATTTCCGTGGGTACTGCTAAAATTGATGGTCATGAATGATTTTTTTATCTGACTGTTTTTAGCATTGTTTACTTATATATATAAAATGAAAAATAAATGTAACTCATTGAAATAATAACGTACCAACATTTAAGCAAAGTTTTTAAAAGAAACGCATCGTAGAAACTATCTTTCATTTATTCATTCATTTCTTCTTCTTCTTCTTCTTTTTATTTTATTTTATTTTATTATTTTATTTCATTTTATTTTATTATTTTATTTTTATTTTTATTTTTTTGATTATTATAATATTTATTATTTTTATTTATTTACTTTTTTCGAGCTCATTTGTTTATGTGGCCTCAAGTAGTTAATTTTCTATAATTCAGCCTGTTTCAGACAGACCCATTCAGTGAACAAATGAAATGATGACTGGGGCATATATATATATATATATATATATATATATATATATATATATATATGAGAGAGATGGTGGGAGAAAATCCTTCCGCTTCTTGAGTGTTCACAAATTATCAAATATCTGTATCATTAGTCAATTTCTTGCATTTTCTTAATATCGGCAAGAAATCTCCAATTACAAAAATAAACGTGTAATCCTTACCCCCGCCGTCTATTTCAGGGAATTTCCACAATTGTTGATTCTGGCTAAAGAAAAATCTATTCCGTTTGATCTTTCATATAATTTTACATTAATTTTTTTTTCAAGCAGTTGTACATTTGTAGGCCGAGATAACCACACATTCTTTCATTGTCAAAATCTTATATTTCGAAAGTTTCAAGAGTTTGTACGTATAAACATTCGTATCTCTCTTATTTTTAGTTTACTGTATTCTTTTTCTGCTATCGGAGGCAAAAAGGGGCGGCAACAATTAAGAACCATATGAATAAACAAGACTGTGACAGATGCAATAGTAAGTTGGGTTCAGTAGTTAGAACAACGATTTTTTTTTTTACCCACCTCCAAAAAAGCGTGGGGGGGGGGTACAATCTCAAATTAAACGATGGAGAGGTACATCACCTTGTATCAAAAATGTGTTCACCATACAACCTGATCTCGCTACAAAGTAATGGCAATACTCTATTGATATTGGCAACACAAGGCATGCTTAGCCGTTTGCATGTCGTTTTTTTTTTCTAAACACAAAAGTGCATTTAATACAAAACTTCTTATAAATGAGTCGTTTAGTTTCACTTCGACTTTTCACTGGCCTTCCGGCCACCTGATATTCGTGCTGGGTGGTTGAAAAGTTTTTTGAACATTTGGTCTCAGGGGACTGTCCTCCCACAGCAGTATTTACCTGCTTTGCAGGGTTGGGTTTATTGCACGGTGTCTGAGGTGCCTCATTTGGGAAATACCTACAGAACCAAGTATTTTTTGCCCCCTTCACACATGTTTTGATTCGTGCGCGGACTCCACGATAAAATGACCCTGTGGCGTATTCTGGCTTGAAGGGAAGTCCGATACATAACTAGTCATATTGAAAGCACAAATTCCCGCTAGATCTCCGAAGTTAAGCAGCGATGAACCTGTTCAATACTTAGATGGGTGACCACTTAAGCAACAGTAAGTACAGTTGTTGTAATTTACTAAGTTTTTTGCTTAGATGTGGCACTAGGTCGAATGTATAGAGAACCCGGTTGGACTCAAAAATTAATGGTTTCTAGTCTAGTTTGTTAATCATTAAAACCTGCGAGCAGTCTAGTCGGCCGGGACTGTAGAATACACCGATTGCATCTCTGTAGAAGAGTGAGATCCCCCACCCCAATGAATGTTCTGATACGACACTAGACAATCTGATGCTGAGGCTCCAGTAATGCTGGAGCTTTGGGGAATACAGAGTACCTCTTAATTGCCATCGCTCCCAGGTCCACTCTGACCCCGACCTGATAAGGTTCTATCTATTGGTCAAATAGAATTGTTTGGCATTTAAACTGAGTGCAAACAAATGAATGATACTAAATTGAATTATTTGAAATAGAACTGCTTGATCATTTAACTCTGTGTAAACAAACAACTGATGTTTAATTGAATTGTTAATGATGCATAACAATACTATATGTTAATGATGTTTAATTGAATTGTTAATGATGCATAACAATACTTGGAACCATTTAACCATATTTACCAACCCCTCTGCTCGGGCACAAGATCAATTTTTAAGCGGACTTTAACAAGTTTGAATTCAGAGTTTTCCTTCTCCTAGACTAGCTGCATCAGCAAGGCTGAAGAACCCAGTCTGTCCTATTTACCCATAGCTGGAGGGAGAATAATTGGATTCATACCGTTCTCAAGGGTATTCGTGCTATGTGAAATGCAATCCGTCTCGTCCAGGATTTGAACTCGTGTCGCCGTTTCCATTTCCTGCGACGATAACCATTACACCACGGGCACCTCCATTTAACCGTGTGCAAAACGAATGAGTAACGTTGAATAGATTAGTGTTAAATAGCAATATTTGATACTCTTTAACCGTATGCCTAAACTGAATAATTGGTATTACATAGCTATACTTAAAACTATTTGAATTGTGCTCAATACAATAATTAGTGTTAAATAGTAATAGTTGTAACCATTTCACTGTGCAAATAGATAATTAATAGTAAACAGAATTATTCTTATTAAATAGCAAGATTTGAAACTATTTAACTGTGTGCAAGAAATGAGCTTAGGCTTGTTTTAAAAATGTTATCAACAAAATGTGTTTCCAAATCATATATATCTTATGTATATGTATTAAGAGGATTTGGCATTAAATCATCAACATCGGTTGATATGCAATAAAATTCAACTAACCATACCAAACTAACAACATGCAAGGCGCCCAACAGAAGGTATTGATTTATTTGACACGAAATCATTCTTTATAAAATGAAGCCTGGCAGCCATATACAAACTTGGCTTGGTAAATAACTGGGTTTTCAGAGTAATGAGAAATTTTATGATTATAGTAACATTTAAAAAAAAAATGTGTTATATAATTGATCCTATTTACCCAACCCCCCCGCTCGGGCAGGATATGACACAAGATCAATTTTTCAGCGGAGTTTAACAGGTTTGAATTCAGAGTTTTCCTTCTCCTTGACTAGTTGCCTCACCAAAACTGAAGAACACAGTCTGTCCTACTATTTACACATAGCTGGAGGGAGACTAATTGGATTCATACCTTTCCCAAGGGTATTCGTGCTATGTGAAATGCACTCAGTCTCGTCCAGGATTTGAATTCGTGTCGCCGTGTCCACTTCCTACGACGATAACCATTACACCACGGGCACCTGTTATAAAATTGATCTTTGGTTGAAAATCTCTGTTTTGAAGCTGAATATTTGTGAAATTATTAAAATTTTAGAAAAAAAAAACCCTTGAAATAGCCGTGAGATTTCACGGGTTTCATTGGTTTCAAATATTACTCTCTGATCCTCTGCAAGTATCGATTCATACGTCAATCATTCTATCAACCGACGAGAATTATACTATTCCTCAATTTTTAAATCTATTAGAGAAAATAGTTTTGTCGATGGCCAAGTTTTGTGTTTTAAACGTTGCCATATGAGAGTAGAACGAATTTTTACTCAACCAATAGATGAATCTCACGACTCTATTGTAGGTTGGTTGGATTTTATGGTATATCAACCTTTGTAGGTTATTTAACGCCAAATTCATTTTTATACAAATAGTCAGTTCTATTTCAAACAATTCAGTTTATCATGAGTACAGTTTCAATGTTAAAAACAGTTCATTTCAAGCAGTTCAGTTTAACATAAGTACAGTTTAATTGTTAAAAATATTCCTATTTCAAGCTATTCAGTTTAGTCAAACAGTTCTAATTCAAATAATTCAGTTTAGCAGAAGTATGCAGGTAGTTCTATTTAACCGATAGATAGGGCCCTATTAGGTGTTACTATTCTGGGCCAGAGTGGACCTGGGAGTGATGGCAATGAAGGAGTGCTCCACATTCCCCAAAGTTCCAGCATCACTGGAAACTCACCATCAGACTGTTTTGTGTCATATCCGGGACACTCGTTTGTGTGTGTGTGTGTGTGTGGGGGGGGGTCTTACCCCTCTGCAGAGGTCCAGTCGTTATATTCTACAGCCCCTGCCGACTGGGCAATACATAGTTAATGTCAAAACAGTTTTATTTCTGATGATTCAGTTTAGAATAAGTACACAGTTTAGATGTCAAACAGTTCTATTTCGAGCAATTCAGTTCAGTACTAGTACGCAGTTCCAATGTCAAAACAGTTCTATTTTAAACAAACCAATTCAGCATAAATTAGCAGTTTAAATGCCAAAAACAATAAACTCAAACCACGGTTTAATTCTATTTAACCCGTAGATAGGGCCCTTATCAGGTACTACCACTCCGAGTCAGAGTGGACCTGGGAGCGATGGCAATGAAGGGGTACTCTGCATTCTCCAAAGATCCAGCATTACTGGAGCCTCCCCATCAGATTGTTTAGTGTCATATCTTGGACACACGTTGGAGGGGGTCTTACCCCTCTGCAGCGAAGCAGTCGGTGTATTCTACAGCCCCGGCCGACTGGGCAACGCACGATTCGAGCTCAATTATCTCTCAACTTTCAGTGTCATAATACCGAGAATGAACTAAGTCAATCCACTATTCAAATAAACCGCTCTCTTTCATCATAAGGAACCATATTTTGTTTTTACGTTTAAACATTTTTCTTATTAGCACTTGATAGTTACCTTTTGTTGTATAGAGAATTTGAATGACTGAAAAGATGTTTAACGCAAACGCTGACTTCACAAAATTATTTAGTACCGAATTCGACTGGAAATTATTTTAAATTGCTCTAACGAAAAAAAAATCGCTATGATGTTCGACTTTGTTGGGCTACAGATACACACGCACTAGTCTGTCCCAGGAGACATACCACAAAATAATTTCATAATAAATCTACGCATGTAAACTATAAATTAACCTCTTTGAGATTGATCTTTTTCGGTTTATATTTTAAACTTTCCTGAATTAATTAACGTATAAATAAAAATTGAATAATCGGTTTTGCGAAGCAAATAGATTATTTTCGTAGTTAAATATATTTTTGATAAAAAAAGAAAAAATGAAAACATTTTAGTTGGGTGGTTCGATTTACTATAAAACTAAATTTGCCGGTACGCGAGATGATCAAGATTAATAGCAATTCTTGTAGTCGCAGATAATTATAAAACCCTAACAGAAAAACCGGCAAACAAAAACAGATTATTAAAAAGATATAATCTTTTTCAATATATTTTTTCTAATCTCATTTTTTAATATGCAAATTAGTTTATTCCCATTAGAAAAATTCGTTCTCTTTATCAAGTTATAAAGCAGATTACTAATAAATTCATTTGATAGAGGAAGAGGCGGTCGTTTTGGAGGCACAAATTTCAATTAGGACACACAAACAAGATTATATATAAGCTGCTCTCCGCTTAAAATGTACCTTGTGTCACATCCTACTTGTGTGAAGGTGTTCACACACACACACACACACATACATACATATATATATATATATATATATATATATATATATATATATATATATATATATATATATATATATATATATATATATAGTACAATTTAATGGAGACTCAAACTCTGTTAAGTCGTCATAATAAATTTATTTCAGCGGAGAATATTATTGCAATACTCTTCGTCTCGTCAGATGACTCTTTACATGCTTCCCTCCTGTCGCAAAGTAGCGAATGTAGAGTTTCAGTTCTTATTTAGAAGATAAAATGAGGTAATTAAAAATAAATAAATAAATAAGAATCAGAAAATGAAAAATAAAAATAAGGTGGAAATCAAATTACAAATTATTTCATTCATAGCCGTGAGATATATGAGAGAATTAATGTGAACTTATTCATTTTCTTTCTTTCGTATTGAATAACGCTTAATAAGATCAAAGGGAACTGTTTAACATTTGGCTCTTATTTTTATTAAAATGCTTTTTGGGCGACTCCGCGAAATGGAATTTGTTATAAAGGAAGTGGGCAATAATTCTCAGTCATCCATAACTTGAAAATATCTGAATTATGGAATATAACAAAAGCTCTTTGTCTACTCTTTTTCCTCAATACGCTTTTAAAATGCAATGAATGGAGAAAAGATATTTGAAGTAGGTGGAATTTCGAGTGCTTCAAAGTGACAACAAAGGTCACTTCCTATTATGTAACCTCCAAATACCAGGGTGTCGTCTGTTTGACAAAATGAAAACACTGGAATATTTTCTACACCTGTTTAGATTGTAAGCTTAGTGTTCTAAGACCAAATAGTTGGCAAATTGTCTTGTCTTCAGACATACCTTTTCATGATAGTTAGCGTAATGTTAATTTTTATGTAAATTACTTGGTAAGGTAAATCAAACATTTTTTTAATAAATGAATTTCAGTAGGATTTTAAGAAAGTCATTTGAAAAACAAACGTTAAATGGATTTCTCCTTTCTGTATCTTTGTCTTCATAAATCTATCACTAAAATTCTCAGTTTGTATATATGTAAATGTAATCTAAGGAAAAAGGTACATGATAGGAAGATTGCTTTATTCTAAAAATTCTCAGTCTAATTTGTAACTGAATAATTTTGTGCGGTATACATCCGCGCTTATCTTTTTTTTTTCTTAATAAAATCATCCAAATTCTCGATATAAAACAAATAATCATGAAAATTCAGAAGCCTTTACTCTTTAAATAAAAACATCTCTCTCTCTCTCATATATAAGTTGAGCTGACAGCACAGATTCTCTTGACTATCACCATCTGTCCCTATCGGTTATCTCTCTTGGCAGGTCCTCAAGACAGCATCCAGTATCCACACAGAGCTGATGAATATAAGATTTTGTTGACTGGCAAACACTAATGTGTCCATGTGGGCGACCATAGAGGGCCTAACATGATTTCGTCTCTGATTTCTCCAGCAGTACCCAGCATGTTTTGTTCGTCTTATTTTGATGGTTTGTGAGATGGGAGGTCGGTGGCGTAACAATTGTGGTTTTGTGTGGTGCTGCTCCAAATATTTGTTCAAAATAGCGTCCATCATCCTTGTATAGTTCCCCCATATGTATGCGATATATATATATAGGGGGGGGGCAACTAATCCCCTACACAGGTGCTTCATAAACGATACAATGCTAAAGAATAACATTATATGGATATTTGTCGCTGCCTCCCACCAGACAGGACTTGACACAAGGTCAAAAGCCCGAAGGCCGATTAAAGTAAAGAATAACATTATATGGTATTTGTTACGTGTATGTAGATTTTATGCAACAATATAAGTCACGTGGTAACACTTAATTCAGAAAGCAGTATCTAACGATTGAAAGGATTGCATCGTGTGCTAGCTTCATTCAGTCATCTATTCCTTTGTCTCGTTCGCCTTTCGCCATCATTTTCTTTCCTCTTTGTTTTCTCCGCCCCCTACTGGGTATCTGCACTTTGGCTTTACCTCTTTTTATGGTCTTTTAGTTCGTGGTTATCTTGTTTCAAATTGGCAAATCTCATTAGATTCATTTAGGGTGAACGGATCTCATTAACAATCGTTTCGGTTTGGTCTTTTCCTTGTTAATGGGGAAAAAATCTACCCTGTTTGAAGTACAGTTGCTTTTCCTTCATGTGAATTAAATCTCTGGGGACTTAATTTGTAACAACAATGGACTGTCTCAAAGTCTGAAATGCTGTTAAACTCTTTATTTCCCCAAATTGTAAGAGGACATACAAGAAGCCCCAAAAGTGAAATGCTGTTATACTCCTGTGTCATCTGACTGTTATTTTGTTATATTAATACAAGATAGCCATGATACTATTTACCAACCCCTCCGCTCGGGCAGGATATGACACAAGGTCAATTTTTAAGCGGAGTTTAACAGGTTTTGAATTCAGAGTTTTCCTTCTCCTAGACTAGTTGCCTCACCAAGGCTGAAGAACCTAGTCTGTCCTACTATTTACCCATAGCTGGAGGGAGAATAAGGGGGTTCATACCTTTCCCAAGGGTATTTGCCCGAAAGTGAACGTAATAGCGCGAGTGGAGTACGAACTCGCGTACTACGATTCCGCAGTTCATCGCTTTAACCATTACACCACGAGGACACCCCAAACGAGGACACCCCAACAAGATAGCCATGATGAGCTACATCTGCGTCTCCGTCTTGGGAATGATTCATACAAGTTAACATCACCAGAACGTCAATAAACTCGTATATATTAAACCGCGAATAAAATGAAGAGAAACGGACACTAAAAAAAAGCAGGAATATGTTCGCGTGTGTTTGCATGCACGTAAATGCATTTTTACTTCTCTCTCTTTCATCTTCCTCCCACCTTCTCTCTCTCTCACTGTCTAGTTGGCTGGGACTGTAGAATATGCCGACTGCATCTCTGCAGAGGGATGAAACTAAAGCATCTGATGGTGAAACTCCAGTTCTAGAGTTTTGGGGAATGTGGAGTACTCCCAGCTCCACTGTAACTCGGGGTGATTGTACCTGATAAGGTCCTATTTATAGATCGAATAGAACCATTTAATTATTTACTAGAGAACATTTAACTGTGTGCAAACAAAGGAGCTATAACTTTAAAAATGTTGCCCACAAACTATTCGTTTATAAACGATATATATTTAATATATATTTGTATAAAGAGGATTAGGCATTGCATAGACTAAAAGGGTTGGTATGTCATAAAATACAACCAACCAATCTCTCTTTCGCCTTTCCCCCTTACTCACTCTCTCTTTCGCCTTTCCCCCTTACTCACTCTCTTTTTGCCTTCCCCTCTTACTCACTCTCTCTTTTGCCTTTTCCTCCTTCTCACTCACTCTCTCTTTTGCCTTTTCCTCCTTCTCCCTCACTCTCTCTTTTGCCTTCCCCCTTCTCCCTCACTCTCTCTTTTGCCTTCAACCTTCTCCCTCACTCTCTCTTTTGCCTTCCCCCTTCTCACCCACTCTCTCTTTTGCCTTTTCCCCCTCCTCACTCACTCTCCCTTTTGCCTTTTCCCCCTCCTCACTCACTCTCTCTTTTGCCTTTTCCCCCTCCTCACTCACTCTCTCTTTTGCCTTTTCCCCCTCCTCACTCACTCTCTCTTTTGCCTTTTCTCCTCACTCACTCTCTCTTTTTCCTTTCCTCCCACTCTCTCTTTCCCCTGCCCTACCTTTCTCTCCTTACCAGCAAACTTTCATCTTTACATTTTTCCAACTACACGTTATACCTTAATCCCTACCTTGTCCGTCTCTCTCTCTCTCAGCAAATCCATCTTTCCATTTTCCTACTGCCCCTATTTATTTATCTATTTCGCTGCCCTCTTCCCCTTTCCCCCTTCCTTTCTACTCTTTTTCAGACAAGACTACCTGATTTTAAATTCAATGAATAAAATTCAACACAAAATATTTTACATATAAAACTTTAAGAGAATTTATCGCCAAACCAATTTCTCTTTTAATGTCCCCTTATTCCATTTTTGGATTGTGCAACTTTCAATTTAACATCAAAATATGTAAAAATAATTTTTTTTCGAAATTTCTGGAGATACTATTTACCAACCCCTCCGCTCGGGCAGGATATGATACAAGGTCAATTTTTAAGCGGAGTTTAACAGGTTTGAATTCAGAGTTTTATTCGAAATTTCTGGAGATGTAATTTAAAACAGCCATGAAGGGAAGCGGTTTAAGAAACCAAATAGAAATTAATTTTTATTTAAAAACTTTTTTTCATGACAACAAATTAACAATGAAAGGAAAAAAAAATGAATGGTCAATTGTTTATAGGAATCTGTTCAACCTAAATGATTTAAGAGATCTGCTAAGAGGGGGAAAAAGGGGGCGAAAAATAAAAGGGGCAAAAATGGGAAGATAAAAAGGGAATAAAAGAGTGAAAGAGAGGGAGGTAAGTAATTGCTGGAGTCAGACATACATATATATATATATATATATATATATATATATATATATATATATCCTTTCTAGTTCAGCCATTCTTTGCGCAGTACACAGGGCTTAAAATACGCTGACTGTATCCTCGGCAGAAGAGTAAGACCCCTTCCTTTCCTCACCAAAAAAAAAAAAAAAACATGAGTGTTCTAGGTATGTCACTAAACTACAATCCAGAGATCTGGAACCTTACCACCAGATGCAGAGTCTGCCCCCACTTTGCCATTACTCTAATGTCCACTATGACTCAAGGTAATAATAACTGTTCGCCCCATTTATGAGTCAAATGTTTGAAAATATTTGTTTCAGATAGGAACATTTGATACCATGTTTAAGAATAGTTAGTTGAAGCATAATGGTTAATGTTCGCCAATAGCTCGGGAGACCTGGCTTCAGTCTCGGGTCAGGTCATACCAAAGACTCAAAAAATGGTACTTGATGCTTCCTTGCTTAACATTCAGCATTATAAGGATCAAGGGTAAAGTAGAGCAATCCAGGGAAAGGAGTAGCGCCCTCCCTTACACCTTGTTGTACCTATCGAAAATAGAGCCTTCAGGTCACCCTCGACTACGGTCGCCAACTTTACTTATAACTGTTTACTAAGAATTATTAATTTACTTAAAACCATATAACTGCGAGTCAACAAACAACTCTTAGCAAATAGAAATCATCATCATCATCATGTCGCACTGGTTGCACGGATATCCCTGACCCTCTCTCACCACTCCTCCCTATCGTTCATCGCCCTTGGCAGGTCTTTAGGACAACATCCCGTATCCTCACATAGCTGCTGAATGTATGTTCGTTCTGATCGTCCTGCTTTTGCACGGCCATGTGTGGGGGTCCATAAGAATACATCTCTTATGAGCTCGTCCATGCTTCTCCAGCAGTGTCCTGCATGTCTGGTTCGTCTAACTTGAATAGTTTTCGTGATAGGAGGCAGGTGGCCGTACAGTTGGTGTCTTGTGGGGTGTTGCCGCCAGGACTTGTTCAAGATTGCTTGCAGCATTCTTGTGTAATTGCCGTCTAGCTTCTTCTCCAGCCGTTTTGTTAGAGTCCATGTAGTGCAGCCATATAGCAGTATCGATGTGACCGCTGCCTGGAAGAAACTGCGTTTCATTTTATCGGTTAGGTCTGATTTCCATATAATCGATAGCCTATTGATAGCTGTCCATGCTTTCGTTAACCTCGTGTCGATGTCCTTTTCGGTTGATTCGACGCTGCTTCCTAGGTAAGTGAATTTGTCTACTAGTTACTTGAAATCATGAAATTGTGTGTAAATTGTTTTAGTTACTTTGCTTTAATGGCATATCAACCTTTCTGTGTTATTTAATGCCAATGTCATCCTTGTACAAGAACAGCAGTGATACTTTTTTTTACCCATAGCTGGGGGGATAAAGGGGGTTCTTACCTTTCTCTAGGGCATTAGTCTGAAAGTGAACGGTATAGCGTGACTTGGACTCGCTTACTCCGATGTCGCAGTCCAGCACGCTAGTCACTACACTACAGGGACTCCTCTTAAGTATAAATTATTAGTATTAGATAGGAATGTAGCGGTTTTGTTAGGCTGTGTGTAATCATTATTAAACAAAAAGGAGCAAAAGTGTTGAAATAAAGAACCAAACTACATAAATTGATTTGAAAGATAACAAGCGTGTATTTATCAATAAACAACAATGAAAGTGCAATGCAAGTAAGAAATATTCAAATGTTTGTTTCCATAAACAGTGTTCAAACAATAAAGTCTGTTCATACGAAAGAGTCTAGTTCTGCGATAGTGTTCAAATGAATATTTCTGTTCGTGTGAAAGAATTGTTTGAGAAAAGTTTGTTCGTCTGGAAAGGAAAAAAAATGTGTTTGGGAACCTTTTGGTAAAAATTAATTGTCGTATACAGCAAAAGTGATTATCATGTATTCCGTAGATGTTTAGGCAGAATTGCATTTGATGATCCACAAACATACTAGTAAACTTAAAGCAGCAAAAATAACGTTAGCTGTAATAGTAGTGCTAATACATCTATGTATGTAAAAATGCTTATGTAGGTGTTTTCGCGGATAGTTTTGTTAGCGACTGAAGGATATTTAGTTAATTTTTAATAACCCAACGTAACCGGCTTAGTACTTAGGTGTTATGAGTCGAAATTTTATTCTCACAGTCAGTTTTTGAGTTCGGCATGTTCATTGTCAAAGATTCCAGTAGAAAATTATGGCTGAACTGCCCGGCGAAAATATTTTCGCGTATTTATAAAATTTTTGTATTGAAAAGTGAATCAACTTAGGTTTTTGTATTTTAGGCAGGAATCAAAGTATACGCCAAAGCGGCTTTTGGACCAATGGAAAGTTGGGCTAATTGTAATAATTTTCCACCTTTTTTGGATCCTAAAATCTGTACAAATTTTGACTATTTGTGCTTCTGGTTAAAATATAGTTATCCACAGGAATATTTCAAGCCATACAACTGTATGCAAATTATTTGTATTAAATAGGAATACTTGATATCAAATAACTGTTCACAAAAAGCCTCTTAAGAAATAACAATAAAAAACGCTGTTAAGAGAAATGTACAGGGTATGCAATTTCCCTAACCTCTCAGCATAGAATAGAATAAAACAGATTGACATGCAGTTAAAATCAAGCATTCTGCTCAGTTTTCTTTCACAATGAAAAATCTAGCGAACTTACAATACAGGAATACTTAACTTGTACACGGTTATGGATAACGGAATCAGAACAGGCGACCCCCGTGGATTCAATAAAGGACGTAGTTCGAAGTTCCGTGAAGGTTCCCGAGTTCGACAAACACCTGAAAAAGGCCAGAGGACAGATCGGCCGAAACGTTATGGAAATAACAATAAAGATGAAGACAATAGTCCGAAAACCCTTAATGATAAAAATCAACAAGCTTCGTCTCAGAAATTTAGACAGCTGATATTTAGCGAACTTGTTAATAAGTGCGAATATTAGGAGGCTGTCAATGCATTCTTAGAGCATTAACAGGAAGGAGGAGTCTCCATAGTGTAATGGTTATAGTGCTGGAAGTATCTATTATATATATATATATATATATATATATATAAATGTGGAATATTTAATTTTATCATTTCCAGAATTGGAGGGATAGTATTAAGCTAAAATCTAAACTTTCCAAGCCTTTATTTAAACAAACAAAACAAAAATGAAATTGTTATTTTTAGGTTAGGCGATTGTTTAGACGAAATGGGTTTCCTTATAGTGCACAAAGTGCAGATAGGGTGGGTGTCATCTGTCTCTTGTAACGATAACGCAGAAAGTGGGTAAGCCTGTTAGCGGGACGTAGAATAATTCCGACTGCATCCCTGCGGTTAGGATAGACCTACCCCAACCCTCATTTGTGTGTTCCGAGTAGGGCACTAAACTATATCTGGTAGAGAGACTCCAGCTCAGAAACTTTGAATAGTGCAGTGTCACTCTTTTATCGTTACAACTATGTTCACTGTAGTGGTAGAGCCTATTAAGGTCCTATTTATGGGGTTAAATGAAGGGATTTTAATGGCAGTTTTTAAACTGCTCTCCAATTCCCTTAGTCTTTCTTACGGGTTCTTTAAAAGTATCTCGACTCCAAGTTAATTTTTATTTTGTAGGATGCGACTCTATCCGTTGTAAGTATTCGTATATAACAGTAATCATTAAAAACATGAATATTATTTGAAAAGGATTAGTATTTTCAGTGGGTTATTTCATACTAAAGCCATCCCTGTAGAAGAACAACAGTGATACGATTTAACATAGCGGAGGGGATAAGGAAGTTCATGACTTTTCCAAGGGTTATTAGTCTGAAAGTCAACGTAATATCACGACTGGTGTTTGAACTTGCTTACTTCGAGACAGCAGTTCAGTATTTTAACAATTACGCCACGGGGACTCCGTGTGATTTCTTAAGAGAGGTAACTTAAATTAGGAGAACTCTCCATAAATACCATTTATTTGTAACCATAAACTCTGAAAGTAGAACGTGACTAGACCTTGAGATTAATAGCTACCAAAGGCAGATATTAAGCTTTGCTGGAATAAAAGGGTAGAGGGCGCTATAACATGTAAACTTTGGGGTTCACTAATTAAGATTCCAAGGACATGAGGAGGAAAAATGAATCGGTGAAATGTGTGCTTTGAAGCAATATGTGATTAAGTTGCAGAGACAGTTGAAAAGTAGATGCCCTGAGCTCCAAAAGTGCAAGTGTTTTGCACAGAGAAGTCTATGAAGAGAAGGTAGGCAGGATTAATGTAGAAGTTGGCTGTTGCGATAAAAAAAAAAAAATGAGGAATTTAACTTTTTCGTGCTTGTGAGGTTATACAATTAGAAGCCATTTTTTATTTTTATTTTCCTTTTTACAGAAAAGCATATTCTAAAACTTGCTAAGTTGAAGGGTCAACTTTTACACATCTTAAAGAAACAATACTGCAAATCTTTTAATTCAGTCCACTGGAAAACCATTTTCAAAAGACTTTTAGTCGGGCATATGATAATGTGACCAAGTGAATGACCAGAGTTAAAGTGGTCATCGAATAAAGTTGATAATACAACACATGAACTGAAAAGACACACACAAATATTATCTCACTCTTATATATATATATATAGTATATATATATATATCTCTCTCTCTCTCTCATATAAGAGAGAGAAAGATAATCTGTATGGGGGTGGGTCCTACTGGCGTTGTGGCTAACATACCGGATTGCGATATCGTAGAAAGCCAGTTGGATCTCCAGTCGCTCAATTACGTTCATTTTCAGACAAAAACCTTTTGGAAAGGTATGAAGCCCCTATTTCCCAGCGACGAGTTAAATAGTACCCCTACTGTCCTTCTACAAGGATGTCGCTGGCATTTAATAACCAACGAAAGTTTATATGCCGTTAAACAAAGAAACCAAATCATATATATATATATATATATATATATATATATATATAGTTAAATTACCGTAATTATAACTGACGGAAGAATTTTGAAAATAAAATAAATAGGTAAATAAAAAAATGGAAATTCAATAAAACGAGGAGGTAACTCTTCAACTCTCTCCCTCCCCCTTTCCCCCCGTGTCTATTCTGTTTTATTTATCCATTAGATCTGACGAAGTCCTGTTATATTTTTCTTCGTGTTTTTGGTTCACACCAGAAACAAAAACAGGATGGAAATAAATTTATAATCCTAAAATAACCGGTCTTTGTTTTGTTTTTTCTTTAAAGAAATATATATATATATATATATATATATATATATATATATATATATAACATAAATTAAAATTGTTATCTCACCTCCTCATGTCGGTGTCATTGCTAAAGGTTTCATGTATTAAAAAAAAACATAATCTTCCAGTGAAACATGTCGTATAAACAGTCTGTCTGTAGATGACAATATATACGCTCCACCACAGGGGTTGAGCACTCTGGCGAAGGAATTAACAGCTGCCACCTGCATAATGCAAAAGCTCTTCGAATGAATTGAGCACTCTGGTATCCAGTAAGGCAAAAATGTAAACAAACGAAAGCTACTACATAATGCCTAAAAATTCCCGAGCTGACGTGGCTCGCTTGCTGGCTGAGAGGTATGATACTAAGTCTAACGTATAGTTGGCCGAGTTTCGATCCCAGCTTCAAGCGGCCTACGTGTCTAGCCCCACTGAAGAGTTGTGATACAACGAAACAGTCTCTCTGTGGATGATATATATATATATTTGAAGTTAAAAATTTTAGGTTTTAAAAAGCTTTACTCTATAAACACTGATCACTTGTCTAAAATAATTAATAATCATTATTTTATTCGTGGATAGTGTTTCGCATCGGTAGAAACTGTTTTTCAGGGGAGCCTCTTCATCTCTCAGTACTATTCAAAAGATTCTACCTATCTCAGCCCGGTCGACCGAGCTGTTTAATATACCGACTGCATCTCTGCAGAGGGGTAAAGCCCCCGCCCCAAACGAGTATCTTGGATATGACATTAAACAATCTGATGTTGAGGCTTCAGTAATGCTGGATCTTTAGAGTACCCCTTCATTGCCAATTGCTCCCAGGTCCACTCTGACCCGGAGTGATAGCACCTGATAGTCTCCTATCAATGGGTCAAATAGATCTGTTTAACATTTTAACTGAGTCCAAACAAATCACTAATACTAAATTGAATTGTTTGAAATAGAACTGTTAGATCATTTAACTGTGTGTAAACAAATGACTGGTGTTTAATTGAAGTGTTAACGATACATAGCAATACTTGGGATCATTTTAACTTTGATTTATACTAAACTGAATTGTTAGAAATAGAACTGTTTGATCATTAAACTGTGTGTATCTACAAAATGTGTTTACAAACCATATCTGATATATATGTAAAAACATGATTTGGCATTAAATAATCAACAATGGTTGATATGCCATAAAATAAAAGCAAATGATGCCAAAAGTGCTGTGGTATGGACGGTGTCTATTCTTCCTCTGATCTCTAGTTACCCTTCTAGGTTTTTGGGGACTGTCCCAAGTGCTCAATTAACGTTTGGCATCACTTTCATCTTAACGTTTATTTGCTTTTCAGCTCTCAAGCAAGGTCTAGGTATTTATCCAGTTTTTCGTTTTCCTTTGCTATTCCAGCAGATTAGAAAGTAAAGTCTACAAGTTAAGTTCGTTTTTATTGAATAAAACTACACCTGGTCGTCTGGTCAGTCCGTCTGTAATTCAGAATCCAATAGAACTTTTTTCTCTTGTCTCTACATTTAACATTTTTCAGTTTGATCAAAGTTTTGCCACTTGCACAGTTCCGTGTGGATCGCTTTCTTACCCAGTCATGCCTGCTCTTGTATTCCTCTGTCGGCTTATTTTACTTGTTGAGGATTTTTTACGCCATTTTCCACAAGGCGATTTTTCACTGAAGTTTTAATGACAAGTCTCCTCAGATCTCCAGCACTCTTCTAAATATTCTGGCAGATTTCAGCTGTGCTGTGGTCTCTATTCTTCCTCTGATCTTCAGTTTCCACGATCTTTTTTTCTAAGTCATTGGGCACCAATTACGATTGGTGTCACTGTAAGTCTCATGTACTCCAGCTTTTCAACTCTCAAGCAAGATCAAGATATTTGTTTACTTTTTTTCCTTAAATTTTCACTCGGTGGTCCGTTGGAACGGCAAAATTTCTTTTCTTCTGAATTAACACTTGGCTCGGCTGGAATTGGGTGATCCATTTTTGTGTGAAAGTCCCAGAGAAATTTATGCGTTTTATTTTTTAGGACAGATTTTGATTTCAGTATTTACAATTTATCAGCGCGGTCAGAGTTTAATCTCTTGCACAATTCCCAGTGAATCACCTTCCCCAATCAATTGTGCTTAGTCTTCTATACATTTTGCGCCAGTTTGATGCATTTGCTTATGAGATTGATAGTTTCATCTCCGTCACTTGATATTCTGTTGCATATATTGAATTTTTGCTCTGAAATAATTAGTTCTTATCGCATTATTTTTGCTATTAAGATTCTCTCCCCACCTTTCTCATGTGTGTGTGTGTGTGTGTGTGTGTGTGTGTGAGAGAGAGAGAGAGATTTGGTTTTAGAACGAGTCTAGCTTTAGAGCAGTATATCAAAAAGGTAGAACCATGTTTTATCACTCCTTTTCCATCTCTCTCTACAAAGCAATACCTTGAATAGTGCAGTTAATTTATTCCGAAATATTATCCGTACTGTTCAAAATTGTGCACTTCATGGTCGTCTTATGTTACTTTAACAGAAAAAGATAATATAAAAGAAAAACACTAACAAATATTACTTTTCGGAATTGATTCACGTAAGTAAAAATAATGTCATGTATTCTGAAAACATAGTGTGGTATAAATGGTAAGTGAGCTGGATTCTTTACTGGTCGTCACACGCTTCTGGCTTTGTGCCAAGATGTTAGTAATTTACAGACAGATCCCCTAAAAGAGTAGTAAGGGTGAGTCGCCATGGCATAGGGGCTAACATGCCTGAATGCGACATCATAGTAGGGTCGTTCGAACACTTCTTCTACAAAGATAGTTTTAGTATTAAATAATGCACAAAGGTTGATATGCTGTTAAAACAACCCAACCCATACGAGGTAGTGAAGCTCAAAGTTAAGCTCTGGCACTTTTGGTTTGATTTTATGGCATATCAACCATCGTTAGTTTGTAGGGAACGAATAGATAAATAAAATTTTTAATTAAATTTAATTAAAGAAGAAGAAAACTATTAAATTTGAAGAAACTCCCAGAGGTCTCTAACGGGAAAAGGAGATGATGCATGCGTAAAAAGAAAAAAGGCTTTCCTTTTGACAAAGGGGACAATATTATCTTTCTCTTTCAGGCAGTGACTAGCGGATTGATAACCTCATGCTCGTGTCTTGGGCACCACGCATACGTCTTTGGACGTAGCGTCGGTTAGTCCCTTTCACCCAGTAGCAGCTATCAGTCAACATTATGTTAAAATATACAAGACCCACAACTGAACTAATTGATACAAGACTTTGACAAAACTTCCAAAAAGAAACTAACCCTTATGGAAGCCCGAAATACCAAATGCGGACACATACATACATGAAGACGTTTAACGTATTTTGACACCTTAACTGGAGGATTCACCATTTCAATGTATTCAGGAAAAACTCCCTCATTCATGGAATGGCTCGTTGAACCCAGTAAATAAAGGAAAGTATAAAAGAAACGTCTTCGTCTCTTATCTGTTTCTATCTTTTCTTTTTGTATAATTCTTCTGAGACTTTCTTTGGGCAAGGCATTGTGTCGGCCAGTCAATGTGGGGTAAAATAATATAACCAAAATATGGAGTCAGATATCTTACGGCAACACAGCCTTGCCCCTAGCCCCTGACCTTCAAACCTTCAAACCCCACAAGTTATTCAATACCAAATCCTTCTTTTAGATATATATTAAAAATATGATTAGTAAAAATATTTTGCAGATACAATTAAATGATCAAACAGTTCTATTTCTAACAATTTAATTTAGCAGTAGTCAAAGTTAAATTGTTTCAAGTATTGCTGTATATCACTAACACTTCAATTAAATATCAGTCATTTATTTACACACAGTTAAATGATCAGTTCTATTTCAAACAATTCAATTTAGCATTAGTGATTTGTTTGCACTCTGTTTAAATGTCAAACAGTTCTATTTGACCCTTAGATAGGACCCTGTCAGGTGCTACCACTCTGGGTCAGGGTGGACCTGGGAGCGATGGCAATGAAGGTGTACACCGCATTCTCTAAAGTTTCAGCAATACTGGAGCCTCACCATCAGATTGATTAATGTCATATCCAGGACACTTTTTAAAAAAAATTTTAATTTTTTTAGGGTCTTATCACTCTGCTGAGATGCAGTCGGTGTATTCTATAGCCCCAGTCAACTTGGTTATCTAGTTCGTAAGAAGATCAGAAAGAGAAATGACTGTTTTGAAAGCAAAATATACCCTCCATTCACCGCTATGGGTTAATTAGTACGTCTATTGTTATTCTCCAACGATAGCCTTGGCATTAAATATCCTACGAAGGTTGATATGCCGTTAAACAAAGAAACCAAACCAAATGCCTGGGATTAAAGTATTCCAATTTTCCAACCGAGGAAAAAGAAACAAGATTTCTGTATGACGACAGGTTGTTGTTATTGATCTATTTCCCTCTCGACAATTAGCGTCATGACCTATGTAACTATGAGTAAACGTGACATAGGATAATCTTTAATGTGGAGGTGGGATTCATTCATACAGGTAAAGCCAAAAAGGTCTTGTCCCCGCGGCTTCTTTTGCTTTAGATGTAAAGTTATCTGATGTCTTTCACAGTGCGGATGTTGGATAACGTCTAGAGGACCTACTTAGCACGATGGCTGATAAAGACGGTTCGCGCGTGAGTCACAGTAATCCGTACAGTCGGCATGCTTTGATGATGATGGCGTTTGAGAAAAGCCGAAAATATAAGGATCATAACTAAGAATGAATATTCTGGTGCGTTGAATAACAAATCTGAAGTCTGTATAGATTCTTGACAAAAAGTTCATAAAATGAAGGTTATAAAGTTTTTTTTTCTTTTTTTGTACTGACTGTTGCTCCAAAGTATATTTCATGTGCATATATGAAGTCTCTCTCTCAGATACGAGTATATATAATATAACCATGGCTTGCGTTAAAAAATTTTTTCCAAATATTTATCAAGTGATATATGATTGCCATTTTGTGCTGAATTCAAAAATACCGTTGTGTTTAGCCAGGTCTGGTTTTTAAGATATACTTGAATACTTCTATAATATTAGGGATTTTGGTTGATTGTTTTAGTATTAAGTTGTTTCTAAGCAGGATTTAGAGATCAACCAAAAGGTGGTGAAAAAGGAGAGACATATATGAGAAAGATTCGAAGCAGTAAGAAAGAGAGAGGCACGATGATCAAGGAGACACGGATAGGAAAGTTCCCAGGATAGCAGCAAACGGACAAGATTAAAAATGGAAACGTATCAGCAGCGAATCTGCCGGCTGGCTGTGATTGGCTGAAGGAGACAAACAGAAAGCCGTTAAAAATGACGCGAGACTGCAAAGAAGAAAAGTTGGAGAGACCAGCAGCGAAGATGTGAAGTCGAGCCGAAAATTACGGCACCCATTTTGGGTTAGCTCCGCGAAGGAGTCCCACACCGGCCGTGGAGCCTTAAAGACGGAACCACGAGCAGCCACATGCAAGAACGACAACAAAAAAACGAGAAAGATAATATCAATATCTATGCATACCTCTCTTGTTCTATGATGGTTAATTTCTCTCTGTCAATCTAAAGCAGTTGACTCATTTCATACTCAGTTTCTCACTCTTCAGCGACTACAAGGAAGGGTAGTGGCAAATAAGCTTCGTATCGAACGAACAAACAGACGGTGTTTTGCGTGTTCGTCACTTCTTCAGATGGCGAGGTTACAACAGGGGGCTGACTGAAACTTAAGGAGTAGTGCTACATTCATAGACCCTTTAGAACCATGGTGTTATACATATCAATTTGGTGCCGTAGCGCTACAAACGTCTATTGGGTGGCGTGGTGCTACACTTCACTGCAAGTTGTACACATTAAAACTTTTTCAAAAGCCTGTGGAATCTACTTGTCATAGCTGATCGCGGGTGCCTGATGCTTAGTATAGCATATAATGTTGTATGTGTACCTAGCTACAGTGTACCACCCTACTCGCTAACACCCACATAATTAGAAGGGCAGGGCTTATCCTTCCGCTTAATGATTTTAATGTACTTTCAAATGTTAAAGACGAGCTGAGTGCTGATTTATTTTTCACTCTTTTCAGCTTGACATTTGTATTCCTGTAGGAATGGGTCACAAATCTAAGAATAATTCTGACAGGTTCTGTTATATCTGCGGTAATGTGGTTCTTCCTAACCGTTAAGCAAAAATCACTAACTTTGTGTAGAAGTTATATTGCTATTACTTTGGAGTCAAACTAGGGGATCAGGATAAGCCATTCACTTCTCATATTTGCTGTAAAATATATGTGGAAAACTTGAGGCTTTAGAGGAATGGCAAAAGGAAGAGTATACCGTTTGCTATTCCAGTGGTCTGGAGAGAAGGAAAAGATCACATTACGGGCTGCTATTTCTGTACGATAAAAGGAATAAATAGCAAGAACAAGCACCATATCCAATACTCCGATGTTCTTTCTGTCATAACCAATCTCTCATAGGCCAGACCTTTCTGTTCCTAGCCAGATGGTAACATGAAATATTGCTCTGATTCCGAACATAGTGACATGAAACATAAAAGCCAGAAGAGGACGATTGACACGAGCAGAACTCAACGATTGACACGAGCAGAACTCAACGAACTGACACGAACCTTTCAAAGGAGACTGTTCAGCTGCTGGGTTCACGTCTCAAAGAGAAACATCTGTTGGCACCAGGAACAACGTTCAACTGGTATCGAGACCGTGAAAAAGAATTTAGACAGCTTTCACGTTTCAGGATAAATCATCATTGGTTTATTGCAACAACATTACTGGATTGATCAAATCAATGGGATTAGAGTAAGATGCTACGGAATGGAGACTTTTTATTGACTCATCAAGCAGAAGTCTCAAAGCAGTTCTTCTACATAATGGGAATTGTTTTTCATCAATTCCTATTGGGCATTCAGTACACATTAAAGAAACTCACAACAAAATAGATCATTTTCTGTCTGCTATTAACTACCATGAGCGCAAATAGTTGATCTGTGGAGATCTTAAGATGGTTGGACCAGTACTAGGGCTCAAAAGTGGGTACACAATGTATCTTTTTCTGTGTCTCTGGGAAAACCGGGGTGACGACCAAGATTATGTCAGACAAGAGTGGCCGTTAAGACAAGGGTTAAAAACTGGCTCGTATGACGTTCAGTCTCACCCTCTTGTTGAACCGAACAAAATACTGCTTCCACCCTTACACATTAAGTTAGGAGTAATGAAGAAGTCAATGAATAGGGAAAACAGCGGCTTTTGTTTCCTCCAAGAGAAGTTCCCACGGATAAGCATGGAGAAACTCAAGGCTGATATATTTGACGGCCCTCAAATAAGAGAACTCATGAAGGACCAAATGTTTGACGAAGCACTGAGTGAAGATTAAAGTGTCCGCCTGGCAGTCACTGAAACCACCGGAGTTCAGAATACGAAAAAGAAATTGAAGAGCTACTGAAGAGTTTACGCTAACACGGGGCACAAATGTCCAACAAACTGCACTTTCTGCGGTTACACTAGGACTATTTCTCAAAGAATCTGTGGAGATTTGAATGAAGAGCAGGGTGAGTGCTTTCACCAAGACATTTGCATTGTCGAAGAGCGCTACCAAGGTCAGTGAGATGTAAACTTTCTCGTTGACTACTGCTGGTGCTTGAAACAGGATGTGGTGGCTGCCGAGCATAGGAGGAATCCCTTGAAAAGACCTTTCAAACACGAAAAGCTTTTTTTGTATTTTTCTGTTTACTATAGCACTATGCAAGCTTTCTGCGAATATATGAGCGCTAAATTTATTAGTTAATTCAACAAGATAATAAATGGTTATATTACTGTTCTATACATTTTCAAGAAAGAGCTTCTTTCTTTGATCTGATAAGAGATTCAGCGTAAAAAAACTGCCTTAAAATCAGCCATCATATATTCGACCTTCAAAATATCGCAGGCCAGTGTAATATAATATAATATAATATAAATTTATTTATTTTACTTTATTCATTTATTTATATGATTTTTTTTTTTTTGCAATGGGAGGTGCTACATCAATTTTGTGCTCTTGCTTTAAAAACAAGATAGGATGATGTCAGCCCCTAAGGGCTGTTGATAGATTCCAAAGTAAAAAGATGTTTACAACATTCCAAACAGTCCCGAACATACTTATTTTCTCACGTTTATTAAACAGCTGTTAGTTTAAGAGAGAATGAATCAATAAATATGATACCTGCTACTTCGGTAGCAATGAAGATAAACCCGATTTTAGAAGCTGCCCAATGTGAAGCAACAAGGATGCACAGCATATGCACGGATATGATTCAAGCTAAACTTAATTCGTTACAATTGTGGAGAACCTCCAATAAACAATCGAACTTATTACACAGCTCTGACTCTACTGTAAGCAAATAGTCAGGAAGCTGGTTTCTCTAATTATTACGACTGTGCATTATATATATATATATATATATATATATATATATATTCTCTTATCCGTGCTAGCGGCACGACATGATGATATATATTCTCTAATGGATTCCTACACATGGATGCCCCAGTATTGACTGACCAGCAAGGACTTACATACATCAGCCTTGTGCGGGCATTGGATGCCGTCTAGAGAACCTGCTAAGAGAGACAGAGGATAGAGACGGATGGCAAGAGTCAAGGACTTGATGATCTGTATATGATTCTTTAGTTTGTTTTTTTATGGTATATCAACTTTTGTGGGTTATTTAATCTCGAAGCTATCCCTGTAGAAGAACAGTTGTGGTACTATTTAACCCATTCCTGGGGACGAAGGAAGTTCATATTTTTCCCCGAGTGTATAAGTTTCAAAGATATATATGAGGATCATTCAATGAATAAGATGGATTTTGCCTAAAAAGTAGGAAATAGGAAATACTGTTTACAGTTCCACGTTTATTTATTTATTTTTTTTTCAAAGGAAATCTAGCCCTTTCTTGTCCCAGAACACTGTCAGCATCACCTTCATTACTGACAACTGCGCTCATAATGTTTTCTTTATTAGAAAGTCAGTGTTTCAACTCCATGGGCTGTCATTTTGATTAAGGCTCGTAGTGGCAAACCCATATTTAGCGCATTCATAAACATTTTTTTAAAACTAAAACGTGTTTCTTTGTACATTCTTTTGTAAATTTCACATGGTTTGCACTTTTCAGCAATCAAGAATTTGATGATGGACCTCTGTTCAAGCCGGGAAGATTTTGTCTAATTTGCCGACATTTTGAATAGGTTCAAAACACATTTCTGTGCGCTTGAAATAGATTTTCTCAAAGCCACTTCCAAACAATCCTGAGTTTGTATTGAGGGAAAAAATCTTGAAAAAAAATGTATTTTACTTTTTCCCTTTATTTATTGAATGACCCGTGTGTATGTATGTATATATGTATGTATGTATATGCATATATATACACCCAACTCCTCCATCACGAGCAGGATTTGATGCACTCAATTTTTAAGATGAGTACAGCTGGTTGGAGTTCGGTTTTCTTTTTCAGAATGGCTCAAGAACTTAGTCTGTTTTACTGTTTACTCATTTGTTGGGAAAGGTATGAATCCAATTACTCTCCTTCCAGCTATGGGTAAATAGTAGGGCAGACTAGGTTCTTCAGCCTTGGTGAGGCAACTAGTCTAGGTGAAGGAAAACTCTGAATTCAAACCTGTTAAACTCCGCTTAAAAATTGACCTTGTGTCATATCCTGCCCGAGCGGAGGGGTTGGGTAAATAGGTTTACTGTTTACTCATAATTGGGGAGATAAGATGGATTCATGCCTTTCCTAAGGGAATTAGCGCTGAGCGAAGTGGAAACCGTTTCGTCCAGGATTTGAACTCGACTTAACCATTCCATTTCCAACGACGATAACCGTTATGCTAATTGCCCCCCCCAGTATACATGCAAGGTGCAGTATTAAAAGTTCGGGCAATTTGAATAACGTTCACAAAACCGAATGTAGTACGGACTTTTGCCATTATCTTCTGTGAACAGTAACTTGATTTTCGTTTCTACTTTCTTCTTCAAAGGAGGAAATAAACGAGATTTAATGAGAAAAAAAAATCAAAACCGTCTTTTTAAAATCTTTCTGAATTTCATACATAGATCTGTGCACAGTTGAGCAACTTATATAATAAAGTAATTATGTCTAGACGAATCTGTGTCCATTTGAAAAATAAATTCTCACCAGTTTTGATACTTCAATAGCAATTTATGGGGAAACACAATATTGAGTAAGTGCGTTATCTTCCGTATTCACCAGTTCCAGTTTTTAGTTTCTAAACTGAATATTCATTATTTGGGGACGTGAAAGATATTAAACTAAATACGATGTGCCGGGCACACACACACAGAGGTTTCGATCTATGGAAACTTCGTTGGAATAATTGTCGAATACCTAAGAAACTATTTTGTGAGAGTTAAATTTTCATATCAAATCTCTAGGTCTGTACTCAGCTTTCTGTCTTGGTCTGTTCCTATCTATCAACAGTTACTTACCGTACCTGCTGTTTCTAAGTGACTACCTATCTTGTAATGTGGTGGTTCGGTGCTTAAGTAACAGGGCAGTTAATGATTGGTCCCGTAAATATTCATTATATATATATATATATATATATATATATATATATATATATAAAATTGTTTATTGATATTGACTGTCTCATTACTTATGCTCTACTTTGCGTGTATGAGGAATTGAATATACAATGTCGTAGGCACGTGCGTAAAAAATCCACTTGTGTATGGAAACGTGTGTGCCTGAATGTGTCTCACTTGTGTGTATGTACTTCACTCTGCTTAGTATTTGAAGAAGTGGGTCTGGATTAAGTGTAGTTTAATTTCCTAGAGCATTGCTCCTCAAGAGACCACCAAAACCACAAACATCTCTTCACTCTATGACCGCCATTATTCACAGCATCAGTTACTTTCAAAGAGTGTCCTACTTCCGCCGGAAAGGAACTTTTTAAAAAATCCTTCCACGTCTCTTTTTAGTTTTTCTTTCTTTCTTTCTTCTTTTAGTCTCTGCCTGATGATTTTTTTATTTGAACAATCCATTTCCTGTCTTTTACACCGACCGCATTTGCCGCCAGTGACATCACTAAATGGATGAGTCTCAGAGGTTTGGTGGCTAACGTTTCAGTCTGAGACATCGTAGTAAGGGGGTTCGAACGACAATTGCCTTATTACGTTCACTTCCAGACTAAGACTCCTGGGAAAGGAATGAATCCTAATCCCCACCAACTATGGGTTAAATAGTACCACTTTTGTCCTTCGACTTGGAAGACTTTGGCATTAAATAACTCAAGGTTTATATACCATTAAACAAAGAAGGCGAAAAATAATTAAATAGTTTCAGTTACAAAATGAACGTAAAGTACCGTATACACTCGTTTATAGGTCGATGTTTGAAAAAAAATTGACGGGTAAAAACAAACGTCGAGTTACATTAGTCAAAATTTTGTAATGTTGAAATTCAAATTGAAATAAGGACTATTGATTTTTATGATCCTAAATCAATTGTCGACTTATACACGAGACTGACTTATACATGGGTGTGCATTTACCCAACCCCTTCACATTGGGTTGGATGTGATACAGTCAATGTTTTTGGTGGGGTAGGGAGGTGTCTGTGGCATAGTGGTTAACGTGCTGGACTGCAACATTGTAGTAAGCGAGTTCGAACTCCAGTCGCGCTATTACATTCACTTTCGGACTAATTCCCTGGATAAAAGTAATGAACTCCTTTATTCCTATCCCCAGCTGTACGTTAAATAGTACCACTATTGTTCTTCTTCAAGGATGACTTTAACATTAAATAACCCATGAATGTTGATATGCCATTAAACAAAGAAACAACAACCAAACTAACCCTATTCCAAAAGTTTTGGAGCGTGTGTGGTCAGATTCTCCTCAAGCTTGCATTTTAAAGCATGATAATCGACAACTGATGCTTGTCCATTTCTAGGAACAAATCACTACTTTTAAAGGGCAAGTCCACCTGGTGTAATGGCTCATATGCTGGACTATAAAATCGTAGTAAGCGAGTTCGATCACCAACCGCGCTATTACGTTCGTTATCCGACTATGTGGGAAGGTACGAACTTCTTTATACCCACCACCAGCAAAAAATTGAATAGTATTATTGCTGTTGTTATACCAAGATGACTTCGGCATTAAATAATACATGAAGGGTGATATGCCATTTAACAAAGAAATCAGTCCTTTTTAGATGGAGTAATGCTGGTTTGAATTCAGTCTTCATTCTCCTTGACTGTTTGCTGAAGAACCCTGTCAGCTCTGTTATTTATCTATGGGTGGGGGTAGGGAAAACATGGATTCATGCCTTTCCAAAGGGCATAAGCGCGAAGTAAAACACAATACACCTAGTCACCGAAGAGGTGGGTACGCGTGCGAAATACACAGAGCTCAAAGATCAGTATATTTTCTAACCGATCACTTCCGTTATCGTTGGCGCCTCTGTTGATGTCGCCGACGATCTTCATCACGAAATTAGAGACTATGTCACTTTCGAGACCCGTGATATGGTTTTTCTACGCCAGCGATTGTCTTTTGATATCATTTAAAGCAACCCAGCTGTCATAACCAATATCTCGAGGGGTTCCACTGAAACCAAGAAGTTGTAAACTAAAGCATGAAGAGGCCGCAAATATGTGTGCGCGACCTTTTGAACTCATTTGTTTGCCGTTGTAACAGTGGTCCATGATTATATTGATGGTATATGCAGTCTCCATAAGATTATTCAATTCTACCTTGAAGAGGAAATTGCTTTATTTTATAAATTAGAGCATTTTAAGTGTATTGCTCTAATGAAAAATGTTATGGCTTTTTCTGGGTTATTCTATATAATGCAAATATAATAAATATATTTGGATTTCTGTCTTGTTGTCTGGGCTTAGAATACACTGTATCTCCCTTCAAAGATGTACGACTCCCACAAAATATTCTGGGTATGACACTAAACTGCATCTGATGGTGGAGATTTGGGAAACGTGGAGTACCTATTTATTTCACTTACTCCTAGAACCACTCTGACCCGGAATGGTAGTACCTGTTCAGGTCCTTCCTATGGTTAAAATAGAATTTCAAAAAAATTATTCCTATTTGATAAAAGTACTTGATACCAAATAACTATAAATTATTTATATTAAGAATATATAATAAGGATCATTATTGGTTATTTGAAACCATGTACCCAGCTATGGGTTAAATCATTCACTTTTGGATTTATACCCTTAAGAAATATAAGAATTCCTTATCCACCCAGCAATGGGTTAAATCGTACTACTACTGTTTTTCTAAAATGGTGGCTTTGGCATTAAATAATCTATGTCATTAAATGAAGAAACCGACACCATATAACTAAGTACAAAGAAATAGCTATTATTGAAGAGAAATAATTACTTGAAATAATATGATTATTAGTATAAGATAGAAATACTTACAAATGTATTCAAATGATTTATATTAGATTGGAATACTTGATATCATGCAAAAAAGCCCCCCCTAACCTCTTAACACAAAAATATCAATTTAAAATGAACGCGATTCTCTAACAATTAAGTATAAAACAACCCTCAACAGGTTGACATGTTGTTTAAAAAAGATTTACATGAAACTATAAAATAGCCAAGTAAATTATATGTCCTCAATTCAACTTAGGTAAATAAAAGAAAATTTAATAAAAAATTGTCGAATTAAAATTCTATTAATCATAAGCTTACATCATGTGATATGTGTTGTATAAACATCGTTAGCAAATACTACATTTTTATGCCGGAAATAAAAATATATTCTTGCTTTTATTGCTCATTCTTTTTCGCTACTTACTTTTAACGAGTGGCATTTTCTTGCATAGAAATGGCAAATTAAAATGAATTGTTTCTCTTGAGATTCGACCGCAGTAGCGTCAACACCTGTTGCTGTGGGGGAAAATGACACATCCTTATTTGATTTGATTTTTTGCTACTTGAACGTTCTTTTACTAACAAATTGGCATAAGACATGACAAAAAACCCGAAAGGCTTAAAAAAAAAATCATTTCAGCTAATAATTTCCTTTTTTTTTTTTTTTTTTTTGTGCTTACTCAAGCATCACACTCTCATTGATACATGTTTGGTTAAGAGCTAATGGAGTTATTATAGTTTATTGGTGCTAAGGAAGGGGATTTGACGGGAAGTAATTTTATAATGGAGGGGGCACGAATCGAGACTCATATGTGGTCGTCACAAAAAAAAAAAAAAATGCTCGATCCCCTCGACATTCCCCTTTCAGGGCGTCAGTGAATAAGATATATCTACTGATTATTAACACTCTATAGACGGAAGGAAAGACAAGCTCATATAAACTTTTATTCATAGATATGTATATACATATAGGAATATACATATTACATGGTGATATCTGTGACCCTGGGTTTCATGCTTTACGCATTCATCAGATTGACGCAACGCATTCTTGCTTCAGACTCTGATGAATGCGTAAAGCGTGAAACCCAGGATCACATATACTACCATGAAATATATAAAATCAGCTCTATCATTGATATTGAGCACTATTCAACAATACCGCAAAATTTGGTCAACCATTAACTCACTATGAGCTTATGATAACCATAAACCATTACTCTCTCTCTCTCTCTCTCATATATATATATATATATATATATATATATATATATATATATAAAATAATAATAATTATTATATATATATATATATATATATATAATAATAATAATAATAATAATAATAATAATAATAATAATAATAATAATAATAATAATAATAATAATAATAATAATAATAATAATAATAATAATAATAATAATTATATATATAGATAAAATAATAATAATAATAATAATTATATATATAGATAAAATAATAATAATATATATATAAAATAATAATAATTATATATATAGATAAAATAATAATAATATATATATAAAATAATAATAATTATATATATAGATAAAATAATAATAATTATATATATAGATATAATAATTATATATATATATATATATATATAATGTTGTAAAAAGAAGAAAACGTAAAGAAAAATACATATAAATGGATGAGAAAAATTTATTACTAAATATTAATTTCGTCGAAATGCGTCGGTGACTTGAAACTCATCAAGATATTAAATTGCGGAAAAAAATTCAGGAAGAAAGTATTTTAAGTCCTATTCAGAGCGGGAATTATGAATTTAAAAATAATACTTTGAACGAATACAGAAAAATATTCGAAAAAGATTACTTTATGAAACGTAAATTTTAAAAAAAGTTAACTTATGTTTGATAACGTAATCTTTTTCGAATAATATAAGATACACACAAATTTCGCCGAATCGCGTCGGTGGATCTAAACTAATATTTAGTATTAAATTTTTCTCATCCATTTTATATTTATTTTTCTTTACGTTTTTTTTCTTTTTACAACATATCTGTCTGATTAAACTTAATATCTTACTCAAATCATCATCTTGTCGTGCCATCAGCACGGATATCCCTGACCCTCTCTCACCACTCTTCCCTATCGTTCATCGCTTCCGGCAGGTCTTCAAGACTACACCCCGTATCTACGCAAAGCTGCTGTATATACTTTCGAGCTGGTCACCCTGCCTTTGCTTATCCATGTGAAGGGGTTCACAGGAGTACATCACTTATGAAGTCGTCCCTACTTCTCTAGCAGTGTCCCGCATGTCTGGTTCGTCTAATTTTGATAGTTTTCTTGATGGGTGGTAGGTGGCCGTATAGCTGCTTCTTTGTGGGGTGTTGCCTCCTGGACATGTTCAATATTGATCGCAGCATTCTTATATATATCACAAGAATACACAAACGTGTCCTATATAGATGAAATGAGTGCATTGTTTCATGACAGAGTAGTGTATAAAAAAACATTTCAAAATGGGGAGAAGGCTTATTTGTTGTCTTAGGTAGTTTTCATTTCAAGAGCGAGACAAACGAATACGCAATTCGCCAGGTCATGAGACGAAATCTGTCCAATGAACAGATACAGAAAAGAGGGTCTTATCCGTTAGAAGATCAGTAACACAAAGAGAACGGGAAAGGGTTCTGAATTTTCGCGTGATCAAAGAACACGTGATATCCAAAGAGACTTCCACAAATCCAAGGGAAGACAATTATTTATTGTCTTCTAATAGAGCGACAGTTAAGAAATATTTTTGATTACTTACCCTTTTTTCCAAACGAACTAACGTCGGTCAGCGCTTGGTTTATTCCTGACATTGAAAATATTTTAAAGAATTAAACTCGCCCCCCACCAAAAGAAAGCTGACAGCAAAATACGATGTTCAATTAAAGTACGAGGATTGTTAAAATATTTCCCAAGTGACTGATGCACTCGATTCAAAGAAGAAACTCGCGTAATGTGTCGAATGTAACGTCGTTATAACGTCACCTTAATATCAGCATTAAGAACTTGAATTGAAAAAATAATCTCTGATCAGTTTTCGCTACAACCGTGAAGGACTAAAATATTGATAATAAAAAAAAAAAAGAAAGAAAATGAAATGAAAATAAATTGTCGAAAAGACAGTACATGGAGTAGAACTACATTCTCAGGTACAAAATAAGTACCGGGTGCTGTGAACAGAAAAGAAAGTCTTACTGACAGTGACTATTGATTTCTATGAAAAAGGTGAGACTGTAAACAGTGCTTCCGATGGCCAACTCTCAAAATTAACCTTATTTATTGAACGACTCTCGTGTATTTGTGTGTGATATATGTGTACAGAATGCGGAAGCAAAACATGGAATAATTTTTTAAACGTTTTTTTTTTAAAAAAAGGAAAGTTGGTGATTGTAGTCGAGGGCGACCCGAAGGCTCCCTTTTCAATAGCTAGTACACCGAGGTGTGGGGGAGGGCGCTACTCCTTTACCTGGATTGCTCCACGTTACCCTTGATACGTACCTTATAATGCCGAGTGCTAAGCAAGGAGGTATCAAGTACCATTTTTTTAAAAGTCTTTGGTATGACTCGACCTGGGATTGAACCCCAGTCTCCCTGACCATTAGTGAACACTCTACCCACTGGGCCAATGAGCCAGTTTTATTAGTCCAATTTTCGAAAAAGACGCGATAAATCTAAATTTTCATTAGCTCTATTATTCAAGCACCATTTCATCAAAATTTTCGCCCAACATTAGTGAGCAAGAAAAGAAACGACAAAGAATCTAAGATTTGCTAACGCCGAAACAAAGCCAAAAAAATTCCAGTATAATTAGTTATTTATGGCCACCATCAAACCCTGACCGTAACCCCCTTGATTATGCTATCCAAATATTGGTTTGCTTCAGACTGCTATTGAGGGGGAATGTTGGTTGGTTGTTTAGGTCTTATGGCATTTCAACCTTTGTAGGTTATTTAATGCCAAATTCATTTTAAAACAAAATGTTCTATTTCAAACAATTCAGTTTAGCATAAGTACAGTTTGTCAAAAATATTTCTATTTCAATCTATTCAGTCTAGTCAAACAGTTCTAATTCAAACAATTTAATTTAGTATAAGTTTGGTTTTTGTTTACACACAGTTAAATGTCAAAACAGTTCTATTTCGAACAATTCAGTTTAGCGTAAGTACAGATTCAATGTCAAAACCAGTTCTATTTATCATTGTATTATTTCTAATTTTGCTTCCGTACCATATATATATATATATATATATATATATATATATATATACAAAATTATCCCAGCTTTTTTTTTCTTTTTTCCCCAAGCAGTGATTCGAGATATTGTTATCTCTGAATTCTGGCGTTTTTTTCTTTTTCTTTGTCACCGTGAATGTTGGTAGATAGTAAATTAGTAAGTATATATATATATATATATATATATATATATATATATATATATATATATATATATATAACCAAACTATGCAGCATTGGAATTCTAACCAAAAATATGAATATGCAGCAGTTTAAAAATAAGTACAACCCCCTTTTATTTGAATATGCAGTTTTATTTTTGGTAAGAGTTTCAGTGCTGTAGAGTTTGGTTATAAACATGACCGAATAATATCCGTTCTGATGTACAACGAAAATTATCAAATTCAAAATTGGTTTAGTTTAGAAGAAAATTGTCATTAGTGTACTGATGATTTATGCGTGCGCGCACAAACACACATATGTCCAAAAATGACTTTAAAATTTTGTGTTGAGGTTAGATTATTTCTTTTAAGGGCATATCAACTCTTGATGGTTATTTAATGACATATATATATATGTGTGTGTGTGTGTGTGTGTGTGTGATTTTTCAGTGAATAGTTTGTTGATAACATATTTCAAACGAGACAGAGCTCATTTATTTGCTCACAGTTTAATGGTTTCAAGTATTGCTATTTATTGTTTCAAGTAAAATAAATGATTAAACAGTTCTATTTGATCCATAAATGGGGCCCTAACAGGTACTACCACTCCTGGTCAGATTTGACGTGGGAGTAATGGCAATGAAGGGGTACTTCACATTCTCCAAAGCTCCAGGATTGGAGCCTCATCATCAGATGGCTATGTATCATACCCAAGACATTCATTATAAAGGTGCAGTCGGTGTATTCTACAGTCCCAGCCTACTGGTCTATTATATGGAGTAAGAGTGATATTTTTAAACGATAAACAATATTCTTTTCCATAAATTCATATGAAAACCCCTTAATTAATTTCACAAGGATTTTAAAGATTTAAAATGATACGACTATTTCTGACTATTAAAGAAATAAAGAATTAAAATTAGAGGAATTGGTTAAAAATTTCTCTCCCATTGAGCAAAATATGAACCTTCGTAGAATGTAACGAGAGAGAGAGACTTTTTAATCCAGTTATAAATTGGAATAGAAATTATTTTAAGTTAGAGGATTTTAAGTATACTGCTCTAATAAATATCTCGCTTTTGTGTACCGTTTTTGCAGAGTTACCGTTACATATATATCGACAAACTTGGTTAAATATGTAGATTAAAATGATCTCTCAAATTCCCAAAATCAGAAACTGACACCAGCTATCCGAAACCGGGGTTCACATTAAACCTTGTTGATGTTTTAAGTCCAGTGCAACACCGTTCTCCTGGAATTAGACAATCGCTTACATTAAACAGATGAGAGCCAGCAGAAACTATTATCGATGCAGACTACGTAGATGATATAGCACTTCTTGAAAATATACCTGCTTAAGCTAAATCTCTGCTGCATAGTCTGAAGCAGGCAGCAAGAGGCATTGGTCTCTATGTGAACTCAAATAAAACAGAATTCCTGTGTTTTGATCAAGATGGTACCTTCTCTTTAAATGGCAAGCCACTGAAATTAGTAGAGCAGTCCTTATATCTCAGTAGCAATATCTCATCAACTGAAAGCGATGTCAACCTATACATAGGAAAGGCATGGACTGCTATTGACAGGTGAACGACTATATGGGAATTTAATCTATAAAATAAAACAAGAATTCTTTTGAGCTGCATTCTTGTGCCACTTAGACTCTATCAGAACTCTTGTAGTTGGGAATACCACAAGAATTCTTCATGCTGTTTTGAACAAATCCTAGAAACATCTTAGAGCAGCTGTATGGCCACTTACCGCCAATCTTACAATCCAACCAATAAGACGAACTAGACTTTCTGGAGAAGTAACAACGAACTTGTAAGCGACTTTCTTCAATGGTCTCCCATACATGGACAAACCAGTATTAGTTGACCAGCAAAACCTCATCAGCTCAGTGCAGACACTGGATGCCATTTCAAAAGATTTAACAAAAGGGATGACGATAGAGAGTCAATGGAATCTGTGTTGTTGGCACACTTTAGACGATTATGTCGAGAATGGGAGTTACTTTAAGTATACTCAAAACTCCCTAGATCCACTTCCGCTCTGTTGATTGGGGCAGAATACACCGACTACAGCCCTCCAACGAGTGTCCCGGGTATGACAGTAAACGGTATACGATGATGTAGCTAAAGTCCTGGAGTTTTGGTTAATGTAGAGTTATTCTCCATTGCCATTACTCTCAGGTCCACTCTGACTCAGATTGGTTGCACCTTTTAGAGTTCCATCGTTTGGTCAAATAGTACTGTTCAAGGATTATTATAATTAGTTATTTGAAATCATATAGCTGTATGCAAATTATTTACATTACAAAGGAATAGTTGATAAACAGAATAATTAGTGTTAGATAGGAATATTTGAAACCATTTAACTGTAAGAAAATGAATGATTAATATTGAATCGTATTAATAGTGTTAGATTAGAATACTTGTAACTATTTAACTGTAGGCAAACAAATGAGTTTTAACAATTTGTTTGAAAATAAAGTCACCTACAAACAATACATACAAACATACTTGTATATTATATTATATTATATCATATATAAGTGGAAAAGAGGATTAACCGAAACATAGACAACGGATTCAAAAATGATATTTCGCCTTTATTTAAAAAAGACTTCCTCAGAATGTGTTTTTTTCTAAAGTTCAACATAGGAGGAAATAGATGAATAAAAAGAGGGAGGCGTCGTAAGAATGAGTGACAGAAAAGAAGGGGAAAGATAGAGATACATATTAGAATGGTGGCAGGAGGCAGGGGTTATTGGCTTCTTTTTTTCACATCCAGTCGGATTTATCAAATCAACCATTTCTCTCTCTCTCTTATATAGGACTTGGCATTAAATAACCCACAAGGGATGATATGTCATAATACACCAACCAACCAACAAGATTCACTTGAACTAATAGTTTCAAATGCAACAGATGAAAATCATCGTTCGTAATTCTATGACTTCTGGATGAGTTATGACAGATTATTCCTTTTCCAGAGCCTTCGGGTATAATATAAACCCCCTTCTGATATTGGGCATCTCAGAGTCACAATCAAAGAGTTCCTGTATGCTGGTTTAAGTGTTCTCCACACCCTCCTTGAAGTTTAGCACTTATCTTACTGATGAGTAAGTGCGTCGGGCGGAAATTTAGATTATCATGAAAAACCAGAAAATGTTCGAAAAATGAAAGTAGTTTGTTGCCAAAGGAGATTCGGTGACTTCCATTCCCTCTGGACATTCTGCGGCTTTGAGTAATTCAATCACATCCTCTAGGATAGAACCAGTGTCTTAGATATATTTTTCTTAACCAAAGATTGCGTGAAATCTCGTTTGCTAGCTTTCCTGTCCTTTTCATCCCACCTCCTGCTGTTGTAACAATATCCCGTAATGATAGTGAAGCTTCTATTTAGGAAAGACTGATTGCTTCTAATTAGTATTTCAAGTTATCTCTGTTCTGTGTAGAATTTAGATGATATTTAAGATTGATGTTCAACGCGGACGCTGGCCGCACAAAATTATAATTCCGTCGCAAATTTGATGAGTTTCCGTTTTCTATGTTAGAGTAATTGCACTTAAATGATTTGATTTTTTTTATATCACTAAGGTGTGCCAATTTTTTCTTTTATTGACTTATAACTGCATGTCAACCTGTCTAGGGTTATTCTATGCCCAGAGATTTGGGAATTACGTTCATTGTTCCCTTTTATTTACATTTTTGTTTGATATTTTTTAATGGTATGTCAACCCGTATGGGGTTATTTTTATGCTTAAAGGTTAGGGAATTAAATACACAGTACATTATCTTAACATTTTTAAAGATTGTTTCTTAGGTGGCTCATTGGCCTAGTGGGAAGAGTATTAGCCTAATGGTCCGGGAGACTGGGGTTCAATCCCAGGTCGAGTCATACCAAAGATTCAAAAATGGTACTTGATGCCGCCTTGCTTAACAGTGTTATAAGGTACGGATCAAGAGTAAAGTGGAGCAATCCAGAAAAAGGAGTAGCACCCTCCCCTACACCTCGGTGTATATATATATAGTATTCGTAATACACATAACTCGAGCGAAGTTGTATAGTTTCAAGTATTCCTATCAAATTATAATGGAAATTGATTGTTCATCTGTAACCGAAACTTCATCACCACCGATGTCACAGTTCCTTTAGTTATTTACGTCCCATTCTTCATGATTTTATTTTTATATAAATCTCAATTAAGAAAATTGTTTTATCATTAATACTGTTAGCCTTATCTACATGTAGTATGGTATGTATCCGACTTACCACCAAGTCAGAATGCAGCACAAGGCCATTTTATAGTGATGACAGCGCACGAATCCACTCATGTGTGACAGGTGCAAAAATACTTAGCCCCGTCGGCATTTCTCTAATGGAGCACCTCGGACACCGAGCAATCACCTCAACTCTGCAAAGCAGGTAAAGCCTGAGGTAACATCTCCCCGAGACCAAGTGTTTAGACCATTATGACCACTCGGCATTAATACACCGGTGGCCTGTCCGAAGGCAACTAAATTGTGTCTGGCGTATCTCCATGTTAATAACATGCAATTACATTCATGTGTATATATATGTAATATAATTGCCGAGGGATTTCGTTTTATATATCTTGCCCTTCGGTTTAGTTAGGCTGAGAACCTATCGCTTAGCGCATGGGTTACTTAGGTGCAACATTAACGCAGGTGTTCACACGCGCGCGGAGAGGATGTGTCATTCAGAGATGTCAAAATAAAAATCCCAGATAGGATTTGTGACCAGGGGATGTGAGTGACGTCACGCACTGGAAGCGTGGGTTGGGATTTGAGAAAAAGCAGTGAGTTGAGTTCCTGCCTCCGAACGAGAGAGTCGACATTCAGAGCTGGGCGAGGCCAGGCGAATTTGGATGCTACGGGCGCCGCGCGTTGGTTGGGTTGAGAGCTGACGATGTAAAAAGCATAGAAAGATTGTGTCTTTCTCTCCTCACGTCAAATAACCTTTAAACTCAAAAAGGTGAATAAAAGTTTCGTACCTGAACCAATTTCGTGTTTTCGGATTCCTATATATATTTATGAACATTATGTCCATTTCACATATCCGTATCATGGGTATGTTATATACACAACTAAATAGCGGTTTATATTGCGAACGAGAAGGTTAAATCTACATTGATCTCGAAAATTTGATTTTAATAATTCTTGCTTACTATTATTGGTTTCTTTCATTCCTTGCTTAACACTCAGCATTATAAGGTATGGATCAAGTGTAAAGTGGAGCAATCCAGGGAAAGGAGTAGCCCCCTCCCCTACACCTTGGTGTAGTAGCTATCGAAAAGGGAGCCCTCGACTATAGTCGCCAACTTTACTTACTTTTATTATTGGTTTCTTATTGGTTAGTTTTATTTTAATAAATATGAGCCGAACTCCGGTCAATAATTCTGAAGAGAAATCCATTAGCAAAAAAATAAATGTAATTTTATTCTTTAGTCTATATTAGTTAAATTGTTAATAGTTTCTGATAAGTTTAACGTAATAATTCAATTTTAAGTAATATCAAATGCTATCTTTTATTTTATCTTAATTTATTTTTTTACTTTGTTCAGTATCAATGTTTTTAAATATTTACGCACCCATAAAGCAATCCAGTTTATAGTTTTATAAAGAAAATAATAAAGATTTAAAAAAGATGAGTAATCTTTTTATATGCATTCTTTTTTTTCAGTTTCGTTATTCTTAATATTATATATTTCATTTCATTAAAACTTGGATACGAAAAGCGTAGATGATAAGTAATAATTATATGGTTTTGAGTAACTAATAATAATCCTTAGTAAACAATTAAAGCTTCAAGTCAACATAATATGCAGTAACACGGTGTAAAATATTCTTATCTAATACGAATAATTTCTAAACAGATCTACTTAAACGATAAATGGTATCCTAGCAGGTACTACTACTCCGGATATGAGTGGACCTGGAAGTAATGGCAATGAGTGGATACTCTACACTTTCCAAAACTGGAACCACACCAACAAATGCTGTTTAGAATCATATCCAGGGCTCCGATTTTGGGAAGAGTCTTACCTCTCTACAGGGGGATACAGTCAGTGTAAGCTCCATTGGTGGGGCGGAGTTTTTTTTTAAATTTTATTATTATTGATTTGTTTACGGCACTTCTTTCTCTCTCTTCTTTTCTCTCTTTGTCTTCTCTTTTCTCCTTTCTTTCTCTCTCTCTCCCTTTTTCTCTTCCTCTCTCCTTTTCTCTCTCTCTCACCTTTTTTCTCTCTTTCTCCTTTCTCTCTTCTACTTTCTCTCTCTCTCTCTCTCTCATACACACATGTCATAATGATTATTTTAGTAATAAAGATATTTTTCTCTGTTTCTTCTGATTGATCCACTCTATACCACACATTATTTGCATGTCGGTATATTAAAATACTTTTAACGGCATGTCAACCTATCCAAGGTTATGTTATGTCTATCGGTTACGTAAATGCATACATGGTCTTTTTATATTTATTTTTGTGTATTTAAGTTCTCAGCACATGGCTATGATCTCAAGTATTCTAATCTAATACAAATAATTTGTAAGCAAGATTTATTTGATCCCAAGATAAGACTCGAATGGTCACTATCACTCCGGGTCAGAGTGGATCTGTGTGTAATAGCGGAACTGTAGCCTCATCACCAGATGTAGTTTAGTTTCATGCCCCGAAGACCCTTTTTTAGGGGAGTGAGTAGGGTCTAACTTCTGTGCAGGGGGTATAGTCAACCTATTTTAAATCCTGCTGACAGGTTGATATGAAAGATAATTTGATTAAGAAAAAAAAATTAATTAAAAGAAAAACACGCCAAAGAGTTGAGAGGATATGAATAGTAAAGAAAAATATATCTATTGCTCGTAATGGCGAGAGGAAACGAGAGATTGATGTCGATTACTTGACTGATGAAAAGAGTGTCAAATATAGTGGGCGTGGTCTCCAGGTTTTCAGTCAGCTGTCAGTAAACATGTTTATATAAGTCACTGTTTTAAATCTAAATAATTAAACACCAAGAAACATCACTCAACGCTCATTTTACCGCACTGACAACCAAGAAGCGAATCCTTTTTTCTTTTTTTTCTTGACATCTGTTTTAATTGAAAAGCAAGTATACGATAACTGGCACTATATGCGACATTTATCAATTATGGTGACCCTTAGATTATGGCCATCTATTGATCTGGTAGTGATGTTTACTGTTTATAACGAGGATTATCTCGTCAGATTAAACGGTGAGAGTCGAAACCAAAAAAAGATTTGTGGATTAGGTCTATCCGCTTATCTAACCCAATTCAGATGATTTATCATTTGAGACTGAATCTCCTGTGGCTCATTTGAGAAACTGGGTGAGATTGTGGGTGTCGTGAGTATTGACAGACAAAAGATTGTCTTATTTGTCAAAATGTCTGAGATTAAGATTGATAATTTTTATCATTTAGAATATTCGAACTAGTGTCTTAGTTGTTATACTCACAACGTTTCGGCCGAAATGTCATTCGGTCTTCTTCAGATGTTTCTTACCGAACTCTGGAGTTCACAGAAAACCTCGAACTGAACCCTTAATTCAATCCATAGAAGTAAATTGTTCTAATTCTGTTAACTATAACCAGGTACAAGGGTCAAGCTATAGTAAGTATTTTTGTTATCTACTTGTCGTTGGGATTGAACCAGCAACTTCCAGATGATTTCACTTAGAAGCACTTTCCAACCAAACGCTTTTATCCACTGCGCTTTAATTGTATCCGGTGGTAAGCCCTGTCGGCGGGGCTTAGAATATGCTGACTATTTCCTGCAGAAAGGTAAGATCCTCCTCCCACCAAAAAAGAATTGTCCTGGGGGTGACAATAAACAGCATTTTATGGTGAGCTCTTATTCTGGAGATTTGGGGAATGTCTTGGAGCACATGGAAATATGCAGTCTATCATTTGTTGCCATTTCCCAGAATTCACTCTGGTCAGAAGTGGGTCTAATAGATGTTTGAAATGATTTTGAACTACAATAATACATCGACTCTTAAAAACATTATCACTGTAACTTTGTATAAAGTATTACTTGTTTAGAATTATTGTGAAGATACATTTTTGTATTGTATATCATTAAACATAATTGTTAGATTGACTTCAGCATAAAATAAACCAGAAGTGCCGTGCTGTAAAACCATCCAACTTTATAATTAGATGCAAGTGATTATCATTAAATAGGAATGCTTGAACCAGATAACAGAGGAGTGCTTGTCATCGTGGCATTGTGGTTAATGTTCTGGGCTATGACATCGTAATTTGTGAGTTCAAACTCCAGTTGCACTATTACATTCACTTGGGAATGGTATGGACGCCCTTATCTCTCATCTATGGGCTAAATAGTAACATTATTGCTCTTCTACAGGGATGTATTTGGCCTTAAGTAACCCACAAAAGTTGATATGCCATTAAACAAAGAAACCAAACCGTATAACTGTGTGCCATTTATTTGTATTAAGAATAGTTACTTTAAGTTATAATTGTAAATTATTCTTAAATCGTAATATTTACTTAAAAAATATTGCTTCCTAATTTTGATATTAGATAGAATATACACAAAACTATAAAATGATTTAAAACTACATTAATATACGAACTCTTGAAGAGTTAATACTGTAAGTAAGTATAAAGTGTTTACTTGTTTAAAATAGTTGTAAAAATAGATTTTAAGACTATAATGGGTAAACTAACTTCGGCAAAATCATACTTCCTAATTATGGTCTGCTTGCCAATCCTTGTTTATTCTCTAAGAATTTCTTCTTGCGGTTGTTGAAAAGATGGAATCTGTGATGAAGGTATGAAATTGTTTCAGGTCCGCGACTTCACCGTCACCTGACTTTGGCCCACTACTTGGGAGCTCTTCTTTGTCTGTCTCTGTTGCCACTCTTGACTAAGTCTTTAAGCCCCACCTATTTACATGTCTCGTGACTGTCACGCCGCTCGGCTACGCAAATCGGTTGACGAACCTTGAGGATTACATTATGCATCGCAAGTTTTGTTCCTGGATATAATGCATTACTTCTTAATGGCTTATATTGTAAAAATACGTAAAATGGTCATTGCTCTCTTCAAACTTTCTTTTAGAACCTTCGATAAAGAAATTAACTTATTTTCTAAGTTATTTACGTAAATAAATAAAAATTCTTGTGTTTATGCCGAAGTTATTCAGAAATGGAAAAAAAAAAAAGTTTAGTTTCGTTTATTTGTTTCGTTGGCTCTAACAAGTAGAGTGTTCGCCAATGCTCGAGGGACCGAGGTTCAATCCCAGGTCAAGTCATACCAAAGACTCAAAAATGGTACTTGTTGCCGCCTTGCTCAGCATTATAAACTTAGGATCAAGGGTAAAGTGGAGCAGTCTAGGAAATGGAGTAGCACCCTTCCCTACGCCTCAGTGTAGTAGCTATCGAAACGGGAGCCTTCGGGTCACCCTCGACTACGGTCACTAAGTTTTAACGGCATATCAACTCCTTATGAGATATTGAACGGTTTTTAATTCTAAAAGTTCTGAAAGACAGGTGTCCATCTTTTACTGCTTGGAAAAAGAGAAACAATTGTCACTTTTTGTCTAAAAGAGTAGCTAATAAGAAAAGTATCGTACAAAAGCTAGAGACAAATACATTTTTAAAAAAAATTATTTGTAGCAAATAAAAGGGAAGGTGTCTAATGCTTATAAGTCCAAATGCAAGGGGCGAAAGAAAAAAAATAACATTTGCTTGCAAACTACTTTTTTTTAACATTTATAAATACATACAGCAAAACGCTTCGGTCGGTCATTTTGTTTGCTTCTTTCTCCTCTTCTTGACCTCGAAACGGTTGGGACTGCTATTTCTTTCTTCTTCTTAAGACCAATGGCAGCTTATTCTTTGGATCTTTTCTTAATCGACAATGCTGGTTTGCTTCACTAATATATATAGACCTCTTACAAAATTTCTGCCTTTTTTTTTTTTTTTTCAAACAATTGCGTAAATATTTCCTAAGGTTTTCTTAGGAAATAAAGACACATACCTTGGTAGGTACAAAATTAGAATAAATATATGCTGTTAAGTCTGTAAATAGGCAGGTAAAAATGTCAGTATTATAACTTTTTCAAAATCTAACAGGTTGTTCTTTTCTTTACTTCATATTCTCCTCCGGAGATATGAACACTCTCACGTGGTGAAAATATTTGGTTCTAAATATGCAAGATTTTAGAACTAACAATCTAAAATTCATCAATATGTCGTGCCACTAGCACGGATATTCCTGACCCTCTCTCCCCACTTTTCCCTATCGTTCATCGCCTCTGGCAGATCTTCAGGGCTACATCCCGTATCCTAACATAGCTGCTGAATGTATGTTCGTGCTGGTCATCCTGCTTTTGCCCGGCCATAAGTGGGGGTCCATAGGAGTGCATCACTTATGAGCTCGTCCCTGCTTCTCTAGCCGTGTCCTGCATAAAATTACTCTCACAATAATAAAGGGAAAATTAAGGGAATTGTTTTACTTGCAAACTTCTTTAGTTCCAAGCATAATACAAAACAAGAACAATTCCCTTTGCACAAAATTTACATCGTTTAACATTTGACGGAGAGAGAAAAATTCTTGAACTTTTCCAAACAAAAACTAATCTTTAAAAATTTAGAAGACAGCCTCGTTTTCGAAAAATGGTTTCGGACACAAATTTTATCCAATGCCCGATTGCCATGACAAGATAAATAGTAATTTACGAAGCTCTTTGCTTCGATGTGGCACAAGGCCGAATGAATGGGGCACCCAATGAGACTCGAACTCACACGTGTAGGTTTGCTAGTCAAGCTTGCTAACTGTTACACCACCAAAGGTGCCCTATGACAAGATAATTAAAAAAAATCAGCAGTTACCAGGAAAACCGAATTTTTACAGGAACAATAAATTCGTATTTTCCTCATAAAAGCAACGCAATTTACAAAACATAGAAATAAAATATGGCTTAAACTTCAATATATATTTCATGTTATAACATTTTCCAAATATTTAATGACAAACTTTATTCAATTGTAAATGTTTGATTGTAATCATGATTATATTTTCAATGTCCCTTTGCTTTTTTTTTTTTTTTTTTTTTTAATGCACTTTTTTGTCTGTAATCATTTGCTTGTACCCAGTCATATTTGAAGAGTCTTTGTGGCGTAATGGCTAAAGTGTGGGGCTGCGACCTCGAAGTAAGCAAGTTCGAACTCCAGTCACGCTATTATGTTAACTTTCGAATTTATACCCTTGGGAAAGGTGTAAACTCATTATTCGCCCATCTGTGAGCAAAATAGTATCACTGCTGTTCTACTAGATCTCCCAGTCGACCGGGACTATAAAATACACCGATTGCATCTCTGCAGCGGGTAAGACCCACCCCCTTATAACGAGTATCCTGATTATAACACAACATGTGATGGTGAGGCTCCAATTATGCTGGAGCTTTGAGGAATGCAGAGTACCCTTTTATTGCCATCGCTCCACTGTGGCACGGAGAGGTAGTCCCTGATACGATCCTATCTATAAGTCAAATAGAACTGTTTGTCATTTAAAATTGTGTATTTATGCTAAATTGTTTGAAATAAAACTGGTTGATCATTTAACCGTGAGTAAACAAATGACTGATGTTTAACTGAATTGTTCATAATACATTGCCATACTTGGAATCATTTAACTTTCTGCAAATGAATGTTGAATAGAATTATTAGTGTTAAATAGCAATACTTGAAACTCTCTAACTGTATGTAAAAAAAGAAAGCTCAAGCTTGTTTTAAAATGTTATGAACAAAATCTGTTTATCCATTTATATTAGATATATATGATTTGTAAACAAGATTTGGCATTAAATAACCAACAGTGGTTGATATGCCATAAAAGCAAACAAAATCATATGTATTAAATATATATGTATAAAGAGGATTTAGTATTAAATAAACAATGTTTCATCATCATGTCGTGCCGCTAGCACGGATAATATGTAAAAAAAACAAACCCAAACTTCTTCAAGAATGGCTTTAGCATTAAATTACCCACATAGGTTGATATGCCATTAAATATACAAAACCAAACAGTTGTATTGTTTCAAGAATTCGAATCCAAAAATTTTCTAACAAATCGTTTTAATCCATATATGGGAACCCAACGGGTACAATCACTCCGGATCAGTGGACTTGGGAGTAATGGCAATGAAACCACCCACACTGAAGCTCTAGAACTGGAGTCTAAACACCGGATGCAGTTTAGTGTACAAAAATGTTTTCTAAGTTCTTAACTTTTCTGACAGCTACTCAGTACCGAATCTATCTGGAATGTTTGGGAAATTGGTAAATTTGAAAAATTTCTCATACAGGTCACAAAATCAAAATTTGAAGCAAACAGCTATTTTCCTTTGTATAAGTAATTGAGAAATAAAATTTTCTGTCGAGGAATAAGAAAAAGCGAAGAAAACATTGTTACATAGTGTTATTTATATTTTTTAAAAATCCGATTTCAAGCTTCGAAATTCCTTTTTAAATATTAAGAAACAATCTTTATTAATAGTGTCATCTGTCAATCAAGTGACTTTGGCGTGTATTTCTGCCATAAACCACGTTTACAAAACTGCTGACTGGCCTCATTATATGACATTTCTATATAAATGGTCTTTCACTTTTTATTACAAAACGTTTCATTCTCAAATATCTAACTTTGCTAAATCCGATACCTGTTAGTGTTTTGTTGTTTTATTTTTTATAAATGGTTTTTAGATTTGCTGAGAAAGAGGATAACCTGTCGACTGTAGATTTAGTTAAACGAGAAATTTTATATAAAGCTCAGCAATATTTTTGCCTAGTTGGCTGGGGGTGTAGAATACACCGACTGAATCTCTGTAGAGGGGTAAGACCTCCTCCAACGAATGTCCTAGATATGACACGAAACAATATGATGGGGAGGTCCCAGTAATGCAGGGGATTTGGGGAATACAGAGTACACCTTCATTGCCATTGTTCCCAGGTCCACTCTGGCCCAGAGTGGTAGCACTTGATAGGGTCCCATCTCTAGGTCAAATAGAACTAAACTGTATACTTACGCTAAACTGAATTGTTTGAAATAGAACTGTTTGGACATTTAACCGTGTGAAAACAAAAAAAAACTATACTTATACAAAACTGAATTGTTTAAAATAGAACTGTTTGACTAAAGTGAATTGATTGAAATAGAACTGTTTTGACATTTAAACTGTACTTATGTTAAACTAAATTTTTTGAAATAGAACTGTTTGGACATTTAACCGTGTGAAAACAAAAAAAAAAAAACAAACAAACTATACTTATACTAAACTGAATTGTTTATAATAGAACTGTTTGACTAAACTGAATAGCTTGAAATAGAAATGTTTTTGACAACTAACCTGTGTTAAACTGAATTGTTTGAAATAGAACTGATTATTTGTATAAGAACGGATTTAACATTAAATAACTTACAAAGGTTGATATGCCATAACACCAAAACAAACTAAATCATATATATTTGATATACATGTATAAAGAGGATATTTGATATAGATGTATAAATGATATACATGTATAAATATATACATATAAATATATACATGTATAAATAGGATTTGGCATCAAATTGCAAACATCAGGAATATTCTAAATTCTGTTTACATATGTTTATGTAAAGACTGTTTATTCACACTCACTCATAGACGATTGGTTCAGTTTCTTTGTTTAATGGCATATCAACAGCAGTGATACTATGTAACCATAGCTGGGGGATAAAGGGATTTATACCTTTTCGAAGGATATTAGTCCCAACGGGAACGTAATAGCGTGACCGGAGTTGGAACTCTCTTACATCGAGGCCGCAGTCCAGCACTTTAGATATTTCCGCACGCAAAGACAATGTTGGATCAACAACTCTGATAGTAATTAAGTGAATTTCAATTTGATACCTTCAATGCATAATATTCAGTCTGAGTGTTTAATATTCATCATTGAATTATGTCAATTGACGAAGATGATACTTGGAAAAACAAAATAAAAATAAAACAAAACAAAAAAACTTTAGGGGACAATTTTTTTTTTTATTAGGCGATGAATGCACTGGTTTACTTATTCATATTTAACAATCTTTTTATCACCAAAAACTCATATCACGGCTTATCAGCAGGACTTCGAAGACACTGACTGTATCCCCTGTAGAGAGGTAAGACATCTCCTCAAGGGGTGTCCCAGCTATGACACAAAAGTACATCTAATGGTGAGGTTTCAATCCTGGAGTTTGGGGGGGGGTAAAGTACGCTTCATTGCTATTACTCCCTGCCCTTCCCAGAACCGAAGTGGTAGTACCGGTTCAAGTCTCATCTATGGGTCAAATAGATTTGTATAGGATACGAATACTTGATATCATATAACCGGGTGTAAAAAAGAAGAAAAATAGAAAAAAATATAAATGTGCAATGTACCCAATTCCCTAACCTTTCGGCATGAAGTAATTCAAGACAATTTGACGTGCCGTCAAAATCAATCAATTCATCAAAAATACACCTTTTAGGCCCCAAATATTACAATCTCAAGTTGAATAGGATTTAGCTGCCAGTAATATGAGTACAGTTGTTTATATATATATATATATATATATATATATAATGTCTAATGGTTAAAGTGTTCGCCACTGGTCCGAGAGGCCTGGGTTCAATCCCATGTCTAGTCATACCAAAGACTTCAAATTGGTACTTGATGCCACCTTGCTTAACACTAAGCATTATAAGGTACGGATTAAGGATAAGTGGAGCAATCCAGGGAAAAGAGTAACGCCCTCTCCTACATCTCGGTATTGTAGCTATTGAAAAGAGAGCCTTTGGGTCGCCCTCGACTACGGTTGGCTAACTTGCGTGGGTGTGCATTATGACAGCGATTGTTTGGTTGTATTCGCCTTAAAGAGTATAGACCTAGTGGAGTTGAAAATTAGTCAAAAAGAATATCTTGAAGATGAAAATTGAATAGTGTACAGGTCAATTTTGGTTTAAAACTGCTGTTTCTAGTTATGCGGAAATAATGAGCTTACGATGGAATATAAACATATTCTTGTCAAAAATGGTGGGGGTGGATAATATCGGGACTGGTATCTGAATTTGACGGAAGTATCGGGGACCTAAGTATGGGTCTCTAACTTTCTAGAAAAGAGTGGGAAACAAACAGAAAATTTCCTATGTTCATAATTTTTTTTTGTTTTGCATTTTATCATAATGTTTTGTCTGTATTTAGTTTTTAATCTAAATTTACCCAATAACCTTTTGTCTTGACTTTCCCTAGTAACGTTAGATGTCTAATATAGTTTGCTATATCTTTAAAGAGAACATAGACTCAATCAACGGTACTCCGTGACAGTGAATTTCTCGCCTATGCGATCAACAGACTATATCACACACACACACACACACACACACACACACACACACACACACACACACACACACACACATCATTAATTCCTTAATACTGACTAATGAGAGGTACGTTTATCATTCTGGAAAACTCAGTGCCAAAGGTTTAAATCATGGACGCTAATTCGCGCTAATTCCTCTGGGAGAGGTAGGAATCAATCTATTCACCCTCCCACGTTGTGTAAATAGTAGGGAAAATTGAGTTCCTTAGTCTTCGTTAGGTAACCAGTCAAAGAGAAGGAAAACTCTGAATCAACCCATAAATACTTGTTGACCAAGTATCGCATCCTGTTGTGGCGGAGGGGTTGGTAAAATACAAACATTGACATCTTTTTTTGAGCTGACTTGGCTGTGGCTGTAGAATATACTGACTGCTCCTCTGCATAGGCGTAACGAGTGTCCTATTATGACATTTAACAATCTGATGGATCGGCTCCAGTAATACTGGAGCTTTGGAAATGCGGAGTCCCCCTTCACTGCCATTGCTCCCAGGTCCACTCTCACAAGGAGAGGTAGCACCCGAAGGGGTTTTATCTATGGGTCAAATATAACATTTAAACTGAGCGCAAACAAATGACTTATACTAAATTGAATCGTTTGAAATAGAACTATTTGATCATTTAACTGTGCGGACCTGGGAGTAATGGCAATGAAGGGGTATTACTGGAGTCTTTCGATTAGATTGTTTAATGTCATATTTAGGACACTCGGTGGAAGGTCTTACTCCTCTGTAGAGATGCAGTCGGTGTATTCTACAGCCCCAGCTAACTGGGCTATTACCTACGTGCGTTTATGTTATTGCTGTGATAAATATAACGTTTCCTGGTCTGTTGTATATTATCAGAGGCATATGTGTTATGAATTTCATAACGTCAATACACTTACCTAAAGTGACTTTACAGACAACGAGCGTATTGTATTGGTGAACATACAGTCCTTTCTATCTCAACTTTTATAATTAATAATGCATACAATAATTTTTAGAAAGGTGTTTAGATGTTTAGCTTCAAATGAAGTATTTAAATCGTTCAGAGTATTTAGAATAATAAAAAAAAGGCCTCACAAAGTTATTCGATAATAAACTATGAAGGTACTGTTTAAGCCATAGATCTCTCGAAAAAGAAACCAACCAACCAATAAATATATATTCATTGGCGAACACTCAACGAAAGGGTCCCGGCTTCAGTTGGGCCACCTTCGGGTGGGCGATGATGACCAAGCACAGTCAACCAGGGTTCGAGTTTCGGCTCGAGCCCGAACTCTCCGCCTCTCAACCCCCACTCTAATAGACCTTTGGATCATTGACTTTGTGTCAGTTCCCGTCTGGTAGGAGGCAGCGACAAACAAATAATACCGTCTCAAAATAGTTTGAAAAAAAATTCTACAACGTATCGGCCAAAATGTTCTTGTAACAATCAGGGATGAGGATATTAGACAGAATAATTAAACTCTGTCTCCAGGGCTTAGAATACACTTACTGTATCTCTTGCTCATGGGTGAGACCGTCCCCAGAAAAAAAAAGAAAGATAGCCTAGATATGACACCGGAGTCTGTTGAATACACTAACTGCATCTCTGCAGAAAGGTAAAAGCACCCCAATTAGTGTCATAAACTATCTGATGGTGAGGCTCCAGTAATGCTGAAGCTTTTAGGAATGCGGAGCACCCCTCCGTTGCCATCACTCCCAGGTCCACTCTAACCCGGAGTGATAGCACCCTATACGGTCAAATAGAACTATTTGGTATTTAAACTGAGTGCAAACAAATCATTTATGCTAAATTGAATTGTTTGAAATAGAACTGATCATTTAATATTTTGTAAACAAATGACTGATGTTTAATTGAATTGTTAGTTATACATAGCATTTAACTCTGTGCAACGAATGAGTAATGTTGAAATAGAATTATAAATGTAATATTGCAATAATTGAAAACATTTAACTGTGTAGAAACAATAGCAATACGAGCGTGCAAACAAATTATTTCTAACTCATTTAAAAATGAAATTACCAACAAACTAATCTCTTACATATCATGTATACCCATTTAACTGTGAGCAAACAAATGATTAATAGTAAATAGAATAATTCGTATTAGATAGCAATCCTCGAAACCGTTTAGCTGAGAGCAAAAAAATTAAGCCCTGGTTTGTTTAAAAATGTTATCAACAAAATGTGTTTAGAACTCATATGTATAAATAACCCACAACGGTTGATATGCTATAAAACCCAACCAATCCAGTTCAAGAGATCTATGGAGTCTGGAGTATCCTTTCATTACCATTACTCCCAGGTCCACTTTGGTCTGGAGTGGTAGTACCTGTTCAGATCCAATCTATGGGTCAAATAGATGTTTGCAAAATAGAAATACATGATATAACCGTGCGCAAAACAGAAAACAAAAATCTTATAAAACTACACTAAAAAAATAAATGTTAACTTACAAAGTACGCAATTCTTTAACCTCCAGACCTAAAATAACCCCAAATGGGTTGACATGCCGTTAAAATCAATCAATCGATCGATCATAGTTAGAACAATCCTTAGAATAAGTAATTTCTTTTTAGTAATGAATTTCAATCTGCACGGTGACTGACACGGAGGATGGAATTTATAGATCTACAGATAACGAGAATCACTATATGCAGTCTCCAAACTTCTACGCTTCGTTTACGATGTGACACAAGATGAATTTTTAAGCGGAGCGGGTAGCTGGTTTGAATAAATTTTTCCTTCTCTTAGACCGGTTACTGTATCGAGGCTTTTAAAGAACCCAGTTTGCAGTACTGTTTATCCATAGCTGGTTTGCGGAGAACGGGAAGGGAGAGAGTGGTACATGCCTTTTCCAAGGGCATGATGTAATCAATGAAAATCATTAATATGAATGACTTTTCTATCGAAAATTGCCGACCTGTGAATAATCGTGGCTATAGACTTTCATGTATGCATCGTAGCAATCATCTGTGTTTACCTTGAACTTTTCTTTGTAGCATTTATGCTCGAGTGTGTGCATGGCTGATAAGGTCAGGCTTATTAAAACTCTGGTTCAAACATTTATCGTAATCTGAGAACAGCGCGAGAAAAAATATCGCGTATTTTATAACGTCTGTTTCAAATTTGTTTGTCACTTTTTTTGATGGTTGGTTTTACGTCATCCCAACCTTTGTTGCGATATTTAATGCTGAAGTCCTTTTTTTTTTTATAAGCAATTATATGGTTTTCATTAACTTAGGATAATAATCATTGGTAAACAATTATAGACACGAGTAACTGTTCTTGATAAAAAAAAATAACATTGGTCCACATGATTTTTGTTGCCAAGAAACAAAACACATTTGTTTTCTTTTTTTTTTTATTTAAAATTTTTTTTTTTTTTGCTAATTTGATGGTGCTGATTCTGAAAATGACCTTAGTTTTTCATGGTTAGCTATTGTTTTTGTTGCACTGTAATTGCACATTTTTGTAAAAAAAAAAAAAAAAAAAAAAAAAAAAAAATCAATTTACGATCTTGACTGATCGCAAAATTTAGTTAATTAAGGTCGCAGAAATTTTCAGGTAGGCCAAGCAATTTATGTCTACCACTTGAAATAAACTATTTAATGAAAGTGATTTTGAGCCAAAAAATTACTTTAAGAAATATTGCTATCAGTCAATATCATATATACGGAAACCGAATGAAAAAAAATTCTTTTTTTTCCCCAAAAATGAGGTATTTCTGTATCGCAAAAACGGTGGCTAACCAAGAAAAAGCAAGGTAATTTTCAGATTCAGCACCCTCATATTAGCTACCTAAAGATGTTTGGTGGTGCCACAATCGGGTTGGGCTATAGAATACACCGACTGCATCTCTGCAGAGGGGTAAGACTCCTCCAACGAGTGTCCTGTATATGACACTAAACAATTTGATGCAGTAATGTAGGTGAATGCGGGTATCCCTTTTTTGCCATCGCTCCCAGATCCAATTTGGCCTGGAGTGGTAGCATCTGATAGGGTTCTATCTATGGGTCAAATAAAACTTAACTGTGTACTTATGCTAAACTGAATTGCTTGAAATAGAACTGTTTTTACATTTAAACAGTGTATTTATGCTAAACTGAATTGTTTGAAATATAACTGTTTTATGTATAAAAATGGATTTGGCATTAAATAACCTACAATAGTTGATATGCCATAAAACCAAACCAAACTAATCGACAGCAATTAAAAAAAATGTTGATCAGTGTAATTCTTACACGGATGGATTCAAATACTTTTTTTAAAAATCTAAAACAAATAATTTTCTAACGGACGTATTTGAATGGACCTTAAAAGGTACTAATTGTCAGAGGAGCTGTGAATACGCTGACTGTATAATCTACTGAGGGGTATGGCTCCCCAAAAGATGGTGTTCTGGATATGAAACTAAACTGCATCTGATGGTGAGGCTCCAGTGATGGAAATCTGGATACTGCGGAGTACCCCTTCACTGCCATCACTCTCTGTTCAATTCTGAACCGGAATGGTAGTAACTCGTAGGGTCCCATCTAAGAGTCAAAAAGATCTTTTTAAAAATAAATACACAATGTAAATATCAGAGTACAACGAACGCGATTCTATAACCTCTCGACATAAAAATAACACTAGATAGGTTGAAATACCGTTAAAATCAATCGGTCAAATATTAACAGGTGTAGTATCTGTTAATATTTGATTGACTGATTTTACTTCAAGTTAGAGGGAAATCTGGAAGTAATGGCAACATTTCCTGGAGCTCCAGAACTGATTTGAAATTGTTAAGGTCTCATCTATTGATCAAATAGATCTCTTAAAAAAAATTAGTATTACATGAAAATACTCAAAACCATATAATTATGTATAGAAATATTATCATTATAATAGGAACAGTTTCTTGAAACCATATAGTTGTTTGAAAATTATTGGTGTAAAAAAGAAGTACTAGAAACTATACAATTGTAAGCAAATTATTTTTATAAAGATAGTTACTTGAATCTATGTAAAAAAAAAATTTAAAAAAAATGAAAAAATGACTTCAGCATTAAATAACTAAATAGTGGATGATATTTAACCAACCAATGAAATACAATATTTCCTAAACTTAGATTATTACAGCGCAAGCCTATAAATATATAAGTTGGCGACTTTAGTCGAAGGAGACCCGAAAGCTCCCTTTTCAGTAGCTACTTCACGGAGGTGTAGTGGAGGGTGCTACTCCATTCCCTAGATTGCTCCATTTTACCCTTGGTCTCTACCTTATAATGCTGAGTGTTAAGCAAGGTGGCATCAAGTACCATTTTTTTTAGTCTTTGGTATAACTTGGCCGGGGATTGAAACCCGATCTCCCGGACCATTGGCGAACACTCAACTCATTAGGCTGGTTTGGTTTCTTTTTTTTAATGACATATCAACCTTCGTAGGTTATTTAATGCCAAAGCAATTCTCCTAGAACAGTAGTGGTACTATTTAACCCACAGCTGGGAGGATAGGGGGGTTCATACCTTTCCCAAGGGTATTTGCCCGAAAGTGAACGTAATAGCGCGACTGGAATACGAACTAGCTTATCACGATCCCACAGTCCATCGCTTTACCCATTTCACCACGAGGACACACACACATATATATATATATAGTAAGTAAGTAAAGTTAGCGACCATAGTCGAGGGTGACCCGAAGGCTCCCTTTTCGATAGCTACTACACCAAGGTGTAGGGGAGGGCGCTACTCCATTCCCAGGATTGCTCCACTTTACCCTTGAACCGTACCTTATAATGCTGAGTGTTAAGCAAGGTGGTATCAAGTACCATTTTTAAAGTCTTTGGTATGACTCGACCTGGGATTGAACCCAGGTCTCCCGGGCCATTGGCGAACACTCTAACCGCTGGGCCAATGTCCTGGTATATATATATATATATATATATATATATATATATATATATATATATATATATATATATATATATATATATATATATATATATATATATATATATATATATATATATATATATATATATATATATATATATATATATATATATATATATATATATATATATATATATATATATATATATATATATATATATATATATATATATATATATATATATATATATATATATATATATATATAATCTCAACAGATATACATTTGTCATTTATATATTCATACGATACATGTTTCAGGCACACTTATAAACCCTTATATGACTCTTTATCTATCTTAGTCTGTTCCCATTTCTCTATCCATACCAGTTCCTCTCTATTATTAAGACGTAATATTGGCCAATGAAACGGAGTCGATAATGGGATCTTGGTTTCAGAATGGATATTTAAGATCGATAACAGGAGAGTAAATGAGGTGGGTAAGTCGTTGTCAATTACAGAAACGATGGTAGCTGCCAAGTGTAATATCTATGAATATATTAATGGGCGAGAACTATGAAGAGGTTATAAGCCTGTAATTTCGTTCCGATTTCTTGACAGTTTGATTCTGAAACTGAAGTCATTTTTGGAAAAAATGACTAGTGCCTGCCTGTCGGTTTTCGTATATTTCTGTCCGTCTGTATCTCTTCACACGTCTCTGTCGGTATGTTTCACATCTTTACTCGCTTCATCTCACTGTCTATTGCACATCTCTCTTTCTCTCAGTCGATAGCGCATATCTGTGTGTGTGTGAGTGTGTCTTTGTAGGTCTTCAGCATATGATCTATTTTACGTCTTCCCCCACCTCTCTTTATTGTCTGTTGTAATTATATATATGTCAATCTATTGCACCCTTCTCTCTCTCTCTCATGTCTGTTTCAATTCTTCGGTCTGTTGCTCACTTTACTCTCTCTCTCTCTCTCTCCCTCTCAGTTTATTTTATATCTCTTCCTCCAACTCTCCCCCCTCTCTCTCAATTTTTCTGTCTGTTGCTCATGTCACTCTCTCTCTCTCGCTCTGTCTGTTTTACGTCTCCCTCCAACTCTACATCTCTCTCTCTCTCTCTCTCTCTCTTACTCTCAAATGTCAGTTGGATTTGCTTCTCTCTCTTTCTCTCGGTCTGTTGCACTTCTCTCTCCTTTTCTCTCTCTGTTGGTCTGTAGCACATCTTTCTCTCTTTTGATCTGTTTTACATATATCTCGCTTTCTTTCTCTCTCTCTGTCGGTTTTTTGCACACCTTTCTCTTTCGCCGTTTGTTTCGGTTTCAGAACCTGTATATTAAGGCAACTTTTGAAATTTTCAATCTTCTCGTCTTCATAAAAGTTTGTACGTTCATCTCCGAAGAAAATTTGCTTGCAGAATTAGTACTTATTTAAATCTAATCATATCTACTTAGAATGTTTGCTTTGTTCAGATAGCAATGTTCTTTTAGTTACACACACACACACAGTATATATATATATATATATATATATATATATATAATCACTCTCACACAAATATTTATATAATTTGTCCAGTAGCTCAGCCATATATTTAACTTGGTAACTAACCAAGGGGAATTTTACTATGCATACGCGAGAAGATACTCATCTGTGATACTGTTGCAAGAGATGCCTCAAAAGAAACTGCCGACGGAGCTAAGCTATTTTAGCATTACCTATCCATAGGTGGAAGTGTCTCCGCTTAAAAAAATCCAACACAAAACAGGTATCGATCCCACCTTTAACAGAGAGGCAAGCTAAGTAATATATCTAAGTTGCTTTCATTGTTTTCGCTCAAACTCTTTACAGAAATGTTTTATTCATTTACGTAAATAGACTTTATAATATGAAATGTCAGGCAAGAGAATGAGTTTTCTGTGTTAATAGAAAAAACATGATCGATTTCTATCTTTGAAGCTATTTTAGCCAGAATAAGTCTACACTAATAAAAACACACAGCACATTTATAGAATATGCTGAACTTAGACTGGCACAGTGCCACAAGTGTGGTACACTCATTTGGGAACGAACTCTCGACTACTGCAGTAACAGACTGAAAAAACTAGATTATTCTGTCACGTCATGGCAAGCATACACATGAATGCGTTTGAATGTGGGGTGTCCTCGTGGTGTAATGGTTAAAGCGATGAACTGCGGAATCGTAGTACACGAGTTCGTACTCCAGACGCGCTATTACGTTCACTTTCGGGCAAATACCCTTGGGAAAGGTATGAACCCCCTTATTCTCCCTCCAGCTATGGGTAAATAGTAGGACGGACTAGGTTCTTCAGCCTTGGTGAGGCAACTAGTCTAGGAGAAGGAAAACTCTGAATTCAAAATCTGTTAAACTCCGCTTAAAAATTGACCTTGTGACATATCCTCCCCGAGCGGAGGGGTTGGTAAATAGTACCAGCTGATTTCGCGAAACTTCCGTGGTTTAATTAGTACATACAAATTATGAGTGTTAGTGTTTATCAACATCATCATCATCATGTCACGCTATCAGCACCGATATTCCTGACCCTCTCTCGCCACACCTCCCTATCGTCCCTTACATTCGGCAGATCCTCAGGGCTACATCCCGTCTCGGCAGAGAGCTGCTGTATGTAGGTTCGAGGTGGACGTCATGTCTTTGATCGTCGATGTGAAGGGGTCCACAGGAGTACATTACTTATGAGCTAGTCCCTACTTCTCCAGCAGTGTCCCGCGTGTCTGGTCCGTCTAATTTTGATAGTTTTCGTGATGGGTGGTAGGTGACCGTATAGCTGCAGCTTTGTGGGGTGCTGTCTCCAGGACTTGTTCAATATTGCTCGGAGCATTCTTTTTCTCCATCCGTTTAGTTTGTGTCCGTGTGGTGCATCCATTTAGCAGTATCGATATGATCGCAGCTTGGAAAAAACTGCGCTTTATTTTATCGTTTAGGTCTGACTTCCATATGACCGAAAGTCTATCGATAGCTGTCCATGCCTTTGCTAGTCACGTGTTGATGTCTGTCTCGGTTATGAGACACTGCTCCCTAGGTAGGTGAACTTGTCATCTAGTTTCAGAGTGCTACCGCCTAGTGTGGGGATGTCGCCTGTTTGATTAAAGCATATATTCCGTCTTGTGTTCATTGACATGGAGGCCGATGCCTGCTGCGTCTCGTTCCAGACTATGTAGCAGGATTTCGGCTTGAGCGGGTCCATTTGCCAGAAGCGCTATATCATCGGCGTAGTCGGCGTCGGTAATTGTTTTTGCGGGGTGTAATGCAGTTTGCTGTATTAATAATTAAAGATAGCTCCATATCGATGATAGAACATATGTAGATCCAAGTTGGGACAGCAAAGACCTAGTCAATAGTTCTTGGTGACTGTCAGTTTCTCGCCAATGAGATTATCAAACCAAGGTCTCTTGATCCCGCTAAGAAACTGACAGTCACCAAGAGCCGTGTTGACTCTGTGGCTACGCTATTCTAACTTGTGTGTGTGTGATGCAACAGATAATCTAAACTATCAAAAATGATTTTACGTATTTAAAACTCGGTGATGAACAATATTGTTTTCAAAAGTAATTCTTTTGATATTCAGACTTTCTTCAATGTGGGATTGTACAATTTTAACATTTGAAATATATGAAAATATTTTTTAGATTAGAAAACATAAATACGTGTTGATCACGAATAAACACGAATAATACGTTAGCATAGTTTTAAATGTATCGAAAAATAATTTATAGAGTGTATACCTCTCCACGTCTAAATGATTTTGGAAACAAACATGTGTTCAGCTGGATAGATTTGGGCGGTATGTAAAGGGTCAATTTAATCAGACCAATTTTCATGTCTTTATTAATTGTTACTGCGTTTTCAATCGCTTTTTGGGACTATAAAAATCCTTTATTTAATCTGTGGTTTTATGTTCTCATTCTTCTATCTGTCACGTCGGATATCCTTTCCATGGAACACCTTAATTCTCTCTAACTCGACCTCCCTGCTGAACCAGTAAATGTTTCCGCACAGCTTCGCCTTGGGATTGTGCTCACGGCTCACAGGAAACCAAATGAGCGTTTTGGGTGGTGCAATTGTTAGCAAGCTAGAGTAGCAAATGTTAACGAGTAAGTTCGAGTCTCTTGGGATGCCCTATTCATACAACCTTGTGCTACATCTCAGCAAAAATCTTAGTAAATTACAACAGGTACGAAATAGCAAAGAACTAACATTTAGTCTCTATAATCAAATGACGTAAGAAATCTGATCAAGTGATTAAAAACATTAGTTTCAAGGAAGTCAGAAGTTCAGTCTATGGGTCAGGCAGCTCGTTGATCATGCAGAGAAACACGAGAACATTGTCATAAGGATGAATTTAGAACTTTTGAAAATTGCAGAAATACTGGGTGATTAAAAAAAATGTTAAGACTCTTATGGGACCTTTTTATGATATAATTTCAAACAGTAAAAGATGTTCACCATCTCTTCTAATTAATTCTTGGAATCTCCCACAGGAGTTTAAACAAAGGTTAATAACTCCCATTGAGCTGTTAACATCTTTTTTAAACGCTCTATCTCATAAGTATATTTTCTCTACTTATCCTTAAATCAGCTGGGGCTGTATAATACACCGACTGCATCTCTGCAGAGGAGTAAGACCCTCCCTCGAACGAGTGTCCTGATATGACATTTAACTATCTAATGGTGTTGTATAGCTGCATACATAGACATATACAAATATAAATATGTGCGGAAACATAGTCAACAATAATTGTTATATTTTGACCTTCGACCCGGCCCAAAAATGCTATTCCAAGGTAATACACCGGAAGGAAGTGACACATCCCAATGGCCAGTAATCGAAAGAGATCGCGTGGGCGGATTAAGGCTTATGATATGGGACAAGGTGAAGGTTCCATTGTGCCACTACAGTGATGCACCGGAAGAGAGTAACCTCTGAACTGCATGACAGTTATTTCCGCTTGATGACGATTAAACATCCGATTTCAAAGATCCAGTAGGCGATCGTGTGGGCGTTGAATTATTATTTAACGCAGTTAAGTTTGGGGTGCCAAAGCAGTTGCCAGCAGACTTCCAGAGAGTTAGAGACCAGATGTGGTAGGGAAAGCCACACCCGACCGAGGGGGTCCTCGGAAACCCCCGATGGAGTTAGGGGTCCAGAGAAAATGCTGATAAGATGCCATAAAGAAAGCCAGCATCCAGCAGAGTGAGCCCAAGACCTCTGGTTGAGCATCTAAGAGAACAAGAAAGACACAACGTGACGGTCATAAGTAGTGGAGGTCAAAATATGAAGTTTATGTTCGGTCTCCAGCACCCTCTCACATGCAAACCTTGAACAACCCTTTTCAAACCTTACAAATAAAGTGAGAGGTAAAATATAATTGTAAAGAAGCTTCCTGCGTCTTTATCATGCGTCGTTTATTCATGCGTCTGTCTTTGATATTGTGTCGTTGTGATGATGCATGAATATGTAAATGACTATCTAACATAATGACGACTTCAATGAACGAACGAACACACTTCTTTATAAAAATATATCTCTCATATTTTATTCTCGAAAGGGTTGATGTTCGTTGTGTGTGAGAGGTGAGTTGGAGACGGGGACAGACTGCTATACTTTGACCCCAAGTTCTTCTGACTATAGCAGCACTTCTTTCGCATCCTGGCTGGGCTGCTCAACCGTGGGTCCCTGAGGGCCCAAAGCTCTCTGTCTGCCGCTAGCTCTCAATTCGGCATCTTGTCCCCAACTGACTCCAACTGCAACCGCAACTGACCCAAGCCGTCTGTGGCACCTGGTTATATAATTGTCTCATGCTCACCTGCTTCCGCTGTTCCTCCGCTTATTTACACAGGTGCATCTCTTGATTGACGGCTCGGTCGAGGGTCAATATATAACAATGGCGAGGCTCCTACTTTGAAGATTTAGAGAATGTGGTGTACCCCTTTATTGCCATTGCTCCCAGGCCCACTCAGAGTCGGAGTGGTAGCACTTGATAGGGTCATATTTATGGGTCAAATAGAACAAACTAAGCGTGCAAATAAATGACTCATGTCAAATTGGGACTGATATATAGCAATACTTGAAACCATTTAACTGTGTGCCAAAAACATATCGGGCTCATTTAAGAATTTTATTTACAAAATATGTTTACAAATTATATATATATTTTTAATATATATCTATAAATAGGATTTGACATTAAATAACCTGCAATGGTTGATATGCCATAAAACCAAACCACACCAATTCTCCTTAAATAATTCTAATGAAATCAATAGATTATCCGCTAAAGGTTTTTTTCAACATACGTGGAAAACCAAACACGACAGACACCTGAGACACACCAGAAATTACACAAGTCGAATTTATTTCCGATTTATCTTTTATCATCTATATTATTATTCTTTTTGATTGTATGAGCAACCTTCACGTTTTTCTTCCTTGGATCAGTGTTCAATTACCAGCTTTTCAGATCTGGAATCAATTAAACTTTTTGGTAGAGAAATCTACATAACGTATATACTCTGGTAATGAACTTCGTGTAAAGAACGACCTCTAATTTTTTGCCACAAGAAAGTGTTTTGATCATATATTGCATGTAATGAGCGACCTCTATACAACCTACTAAATGTTTTTTTCAATATACGTAAAGAGAGAACATTCAAACAGTTTTTTTTATATTTTAAAACTACTGTAATATAATCGAAATCAACGCAATACGATAAATAATGTAGTTTAAACAAAGGATTTTACTTAAGATAATAAAGTTTTTACGTAACTTTGTTTACAAATAACGACCCCTTGTTTTTGAGGTGTAAAAAGTAAAGTTGGCGACCGTAGTCGAGGGTAAACCGAAGGCTCCCTTTTCGATAGCTACTACAACAACGTGCAGGGGAGGGCGCTACTCCTTTCCCTGGACTGCTCCACTTTACCCTTGATCCATACCTTGTAATGCGAAGTGTTTAGTAAGGCAACATCAAGTACCAATTTTTGAGTCTTTGGCATGAATATATATATATATATATATATATATATATATATATCTCCCTCCATACAAGCAGAATGTGACACTTGGTCCATTTTTAAACGATGATGAGTTCAGAATTTTCCTTTTCCAAGACTGGTTGCCATACCAAGATTAAACAGCCCTGTGTCCTCTACTATTTACCCAGAGCTGGGTGGGGAGAATCGTTGGATGCATTCTTTTCTCAATGGTATAACTACGATGTGGAACGCAATCAGCCTCGTCGAGGATTTGAACTTGTGTCACCGTGTCCATTTCCTCCGACGATAACCATTACGGCTCCAAACGAATATATACAATGATAATATTAAGCGAGAAGGAATTAGGAAAAATCTAGGAAATTGAAGGTGAGGAAAAAGAAGAAATAAAAGTAAAGAAAATTAGGGGTACATAAGGCAGGCTTGTTGGCTAAAAATCAAGAAATAATAAGGGAAAGATTAAGAGGTAAGGAAAGAAAATTGTACAAATTACGAACTCATAAGTGACATGCTGCTGTGGACCCCTTCACATGGACGAGCAAAGGCGAGATGACCAGCTCGAACTTATATACAACAGCTCTTTTCCGATCTAGGATATAGCATTGAAGACCTTCAGAGTGCAATGGACGATAGAGACGGGTGGCGAGAGAGGGTCAGGGAGATCTGTGCTGGTAGTGCGACATGATGATGATGATGAAAATTATTTATGGAGAGAAAATTTCTCTTTCTTCAATGATACCTGCATCTGAAAAATAAGGTCTAAAAAAAAAAGTTCGACATTACCGTACTTTTAACCTGGACTAATAAGACATTTTTACTTTCTTTCTTTTTTATTTTTTAAAATATAGCACTAATTTATATTTGTGGGCATCTCGCATAGTTTAATCGTTAGCTTGTAAAACTAGCAAACAATGACTAGTGAGTTAATTTCACATCCATCAATCCGCTTAGTAGTTAGCTAATCTGTTTATACGCTGTTAAGATAAAAACACGAACAGCTTACGAAGGTATAAGGGAGAAAGTGAGAAGATACAGTTAAAGTGGCGGGGAAGAGTAGATATATATAAAAAAAAAATGATCATCTTAGTCGTCAGTACTCTTGGAATGTCCACTGATCCAGCGAGTAATTATTTAAAAAATGAAAACAGTTGCAGATTTATCATATTAAGTTTTTTGCCCAGTCAGCTGGGGCTGTAGAATACACTGACTGCACCTCTGCAGAGGGGTAACACTCCCCACTAACGAGTGTCCTATTTATGACACTAAACAATCTGATGGTGAGGTTCCAGCAGTGCTGGAGCTTTGGGGAATGCGGAGTACCCCTTCATTGCCATTGCTCCCAGGAGCACACTGGCCCGGAGTGGTAGCACCTGATATTTCTATATAACCCATAGATATGGCTCTAACAGCATACTTATGCTAAAATGAATTGTTTGAGTAAACTGAATAGCTTGAAATAGAAATGTTTTTGACAATTAAACCGTACTTACATTTAAACTGCGTGCTTATGCTTAACTGAATTATTTCAAATAGAACTGTTTTTCGACATTAAAACTGTATTTACATAACTTAACTGAATTGTTACATATAACTGCTTGAATAGTTTGAAATAGAAATGTTTTTGACAATTAAACTGTGTACTTATGTTAAACTGAATTGTTTTAAATAGAACAGATTATTTACATAAAAATGGATTTGGTGTTAAATAACCTACAAAGGTTGATATGCCATAAAACCCAACAAACCAAACCAAACCATATTAAGTTTTTATTATAAAGTTTTATTTTTGAACTAAGTATCTTTGCTCATAATTCTGTTCTACCGTCGAGTGAAATTGTCATAATGTAGATATTTTTACAACGTGGTTATCGCTGATTTAAAAATTTTTTTTAGAATGACCTTGATTTAACAAAAATAACAATGTTTGCACAATTTTTATTCGTTAAAAAATAAAAGCACAAAGCAAAAACAAACACTAATATATTTATGAATTTTGTTTTCATTTACATTCAGTAACAGGTTTTATTAGAATGAACCCTGTCTCTCCATATAAGCCTTGAAACCGCCATTATCATGACCAACTATTTTATTAATCTTATATATCTTATATAAATACTTATACGAGGAGCATACAATAAGTTTCCAGACTTTTTCGTATGGGCACATTTATTGTAGTGCATACATGAAACTCTAGTCCCCTTCGAAGTAATCTCCTCCGGATGCAATGCACTTGTACCGTTCCAACAACTTCTGGAAGGCCCCTTGGAAGTCCTCTTGTGTGAGCGTGTCAATGACCTTCGTTACAGCCCCTTTCATCTCCTCAATTGTCTCATAACGACAGCCTCTGAGCTTAGGAAATAACCAAAAGTCACAAGGAGCAAGGTCTGGAACATAGGGACGATGAGGAACTGTCTTGATGCCAATCTTGATCAAATAGTCTGTGACAAGGATGGAGTTGTGGACTGCTGGAAATGCCACTGACCCGATTTGAAGAGTGCTGGCCTCTTTCGACGGAATCTCTTGCTGAACTCCCTTAAAACCTCAACATAGTAACCCTAACCGTTTGGCCAATCAAATCTGGTGTATTGACTTCCTTACTCCTCCCACAGCACTCATCATCCCTCACAGACTCTCTGCCTTCCTTGAATCTCTTATGCTACTCAAAAACTGATGCTCGATTCATGCAAGATGGTCGAAAAGCCGTCTGGAGCATTCCATAAGTTTCTGTGGCATTTTCTTCCAAGTTCAAAACAGAATTTTATTGCATATCGTTCTTCTAAAGTGTCAGATTGCATTTTTGAAATTCACCAGCTGTGACAATCAGGCTTTAGTAGGGTGTATTCTAATTGCTGCTGTAGCTGTTCATTCGAACCTGAAATCGTAAAAATTGGTCAGTCATCTCATAAGATGTATAGCAATAACATACTGAATGTTCAAGAGTCTACGACAATTTTAAATGCCCATACGAAAACAGTCTGGAAACTTATCGTATACACCTTGTATATCGAGCATCTACGTTGTTAACAGAGCACGTTAGTACCTGAATGCAATATTTGTAATCAGATATGACATTATAATTAAATGTATACTAAATATAAATTTTTGAAATTAAATGTATATTCGTATTTGTAATCAGATGACATTGCTCTATTCAGGACATTACTTAGTGGGTTCAATATCGGCTAAACAACGACAGCATTTTCCGTCGAAATTTTTGAAAGCCGAAGCTGACATCTATTTCTGATAGATATTGGAATGTATTAATCCGTCTGCATCTTGAAGATATGTCACCAGTCATTGCAACGTTTGGACACATACATTTAATAGTAGTGGCTATATTCTTAATTTAAAATCTTCTCTCTGCTGTCACGCGAGGAGTTGTTTATAAATAAAATTGCTGATTTTTTATTTAGTTAACTGTTATTGCTTTGATTTAAAACTAATCTGTTCGCTAAGAAAGTGACAATGATTGAAATAAGACCAAAATCTATTATAGGTGTACAAACATTTTTTAAATGACATATCAGCCCAGTCGACTGGGGCTGTGGAATATAACGACTCCATCTCTGTAGACGGGTAAGACACCCCCAAACGAGTTTCCTAGATAAGATGCTAAACTATCTGATGGCGAGGCTCCTGTAATACTGGAGCTTTGGGGAATGCGGAGTACTCCTTCATTGTTGTTAAAGAAGACAAAAAGCAGACGATATCCTACTGAAAGTTAGATAGACGCAGACAATGCAGATGGTCTAGAGCTTTTCGCAAATACACCAACCAAAACAAACCATTGCTGCATAGCCTGAATCAAGCCGCAGGAGGTATTGGCCTCTCTATGAATACAAATAAGACAGGGTTAACATATTTTAAACATGGAACCAGCCCCACTTTCAGTGGCAAGCCTCTTAAATTAGTAGACCAGTGTACATACCTTGACAGGAATATCTCATCTACTGAAAGCGATGTTAACATACGCATAGGTAAGGCGTGGACTGCTATTGACAGTTTTTCGATCACATAGAGGCTGTGGCAGTGTCTGTATTGTGGTATAGATCCACTACCTGGACTCTATTTAGATACATTGAGAAAAGGTTAGATGAGAACTACGCAAAAATGATACGTGTTGTTTTGAATAAATCCTGGAAGAAAAACTCCACAGAACAGCAGCTGTACGGTCACTTGCCTTCAATCTTACAAACCATCCAAGTAAGACGAACTGCTAGAGAAGTAAAGATGAGCTCACAAGCTACGTTTTCGAATGAACTCCCACACATGGACGTGCTAATGTTTGTCGACTAGCAAAGACTTTCATACACCAACTCTTTGCTGATACTGGATGCTGTCTAGAGAAATTACCTGGAGTGATGGATGATTGGGATAGATGGCGACACTTGATGATGAAATATAATTATCAGTTACAAAAATCGTAGGATATTTTATGATTATAACTGATAATATATTGTGATATTGCTCTATATTTAGGCGATTTTAGGACTCAATTTTAACCAATATATTCATATATTTATAGTAAAGATGGCGACCATAGACAAAGGCGTCCCGAAGGCTCCCTTTTTAAGAGCTACTATAATGAGGTGTAGGAGAGGTCACTACTCCTTTCCCTGGATTACTCCACTTTTCCTTGATACGTAACTTATAATGCTGAGTGTTAAGCAAGGAGGTATAAAGTATCATTTATTTTAGTCTTTGGTATGAATCGACCTGAGATTCAACCCCGGTCTCCCGAGCCATTGATGAGCACTCTACCCATTAATCCTATATATATATATATATATATATATAAAGTTCGGAAATAATTGCGTTTTACCAGTGTGGATATAAAAAAGCAAACAAGTTATATTCATTTAAATATTATCATTAAAAATGTAATCAGTTTCATTTTCAACAACTTCAAAAAAAAAAAAAGAAAAAAAAAAAAGGTTCTTCTATGTCCTCTATACTCAACCAATTTGTGCATCTACAGATTCTCATCTAATTCGATCCCTAGAACACTCCGGATCTCTTTAAACGTGGAATTGAACAGGTTTACATTTTTATATTATAATAAATTTTATGTAGATTTGTTTTTAAATCTTCGCTGATAAAACAGAACAACTTTCCGAATTCTCTAAAACACAGAATGTTTCGGAAAAAATCATCAAGTTTTGTAATCTAATAACTTGATCAATTCAAATAATGTCAAATTTTATCTGCTTGTGTAGAAATAACTCAGAATACTGTGCTTCATGTTTAGACATCTTCCCCTCGCCCCATTGAATCTGATTTCTGTACCTGAAAAGAAAAAAAGCTTTAATTAATAGGTACTTTGTAGCATATTAAATTATTATAAATACTTACTGAATTACCTAGTGTGGTCCAGGATTTTAAAATATCATAGAGCATTTTGTTAAACAAGTTGTATTTTTAGTGGGGGACATATAGAAACCTAACATTGTGAATAGTACTTCTCAGAAAAGTTAATCAAAATAATCACATTTATATGTGATTATTTTAATTAACTTTTCAAACAAATCGAATAGGTCTAGCTCATCAAGTATTGTGTATTTTGACTTCAGTCTTATTTATAAAGGTTTGAGCAAAGATGAGGCAAATAAAAAAAACAAAACAAAACATTGTCTTTCACCTTGGCAAGTATGCTATGTTTTATCGGGTAATGATATAGAATTGAAACATTTTGTCGACCGTTTATGATATAAATGACCACGAAAAGATAAATTTAAAATTTCCAACCCATCAAGTGTTGTCTTTTGGCAGAAATCTTATTACTAAAAGTTAAATAAATATGAGAGAAACTTTCGTTTTATCGGTAATCATGACAGTTACGTAATTATTATAACTGAAGTATCCCATCTCTCTATTATGACGATAAAAGGCCTCAAAAATTTGGTGGCAACTAAGCAGCCACTCTGAGACTTTTTTTTCTTTTCTGGATGAATTTGACATTTTAAAAATTGTTTCCTGGTTTAATTCAAACTTTCGCACTTATTTGCTTCCGGTTGAAACAGAAATTTTCAAATGAATTTAATTCCAAAAAGCCCCGAGATTTACCCCTCTCAATGTGGATGGCAATTTTATTTGCTATCTGGATGAATTAGACATTCCTGATCTATTCTAAGTTTAAATATTTTTGTCCTTTCCACTCACCAGAATGCTTGTCAAACACTTTTTGAAGTAACGCGAGTTCACAAACCATGTTTCTCAGGATGAGTCGAGAATATATCAGGAACAAGCACACTAACAAATATTTCGAGTTCTTCCAAGAACGAAGGAGAGTCTCCTATACCACCCGTTCTCATTACAGCACTCTTTGAGGTGAAAGGTATTCACATGCCATGTTCCCTCACGATTATCCCATTAGCTTAGGCGTTAGTCGGTAGCAAACAAGCAAGGTACGAATTAGTTACATCTTATAAAATTTCTTCCAAAAAATCCCAGTTCCCTCACAAGTGGTGCGAGGTATTACTGAAGATGAAAATTTTATTTGCTTTCATGGCAAATTAGACCTTCCTGATTCATTTTAAGTTGAAATATTCCTAGTATCTCCAAGAACGAGAGAGAGTTGTTCCTCTGTTCCTCCTACCAACAAATATTATTTAAACTCTCATTGGAATCAAAGGTGTTCAAATGCCAAGATTCATCAAGATTCTCTCATTTAGCAAAGGAGTTAACAGGTAACAAGCAAGCTAACAAACTAAGAGAATTTTATATTCGATGTAATATTTACTTACCTTTTTGACAGTATCGTTCAGTTGTTCTTAATGTTTTTAGTTTAGTTGGGATTGGGCTGAGTTGAGATTTTCATATTATTACTATAGTTTGTTTTTATTATTTTTTAAAATTTCATCCTTTTTTACTTATTATTTTAAAGCCCTGTGGGCTGGCGCTTCCCCAACGAGTGTTCGGGTCATGATGCTAAACAATCTGATGGTGAGGCTTCAGTAATGCTAGAGCTTTGGGGAACGTCGATTATCTCTTCATTGCAATCGCTCCCAGGTCCACTCTGGTTCGGAGTGGTAGCACCTGATAGGGTCCAATCAAAAGGTCAAATAGAACTGTTTGACATTTAAACTGTGTACTCATGCAAAACTGAATTGTTTGAAATAGAACTGTTTTTACATTTAAATGTGTGTAAAGAAAAGCCGTATTTAAACAAATGACACTGTTTAAACAAGAAACTGTACTTATGCTAAATTGAATTGTTCGAAGTAGAACTCAGAGAAACCATTTAAACTGTGTGAAAAAAAATGAGTTCAGGCTATTTTAAAAAGATTAATCATATATTTAATATGTATGTATGTAAAATCAGGATTTGACATTAAATAACTTACAATGGTTGATATGCCTCCAAACTGAGTGCAAACAAAAGACTTATGTTAAATTGAATTGTTAGAAATAGAACTGTTTGATCATTTAACTGTGTTAACAAATGACTAAAGTTTAATTGAATTGTTGTGATATATAGCAATAATTGGAAAACATTTAATTGTGTGGAAACAATTAATTAATTGTAAATAGAATTATTCGTATTAGATAGAAATAAATGAAACCATTTAACTGTGTGCAAAAAAATAAGCTCAGGCTCATTTAGAAATGTTATATCTACAAACGTGTTTAGAAATCATATATATATATATATATATATATATATATATATATATATATATATATGAAAACGATTTGGTATGAAATAACCTAAAATGTTTGATATACCATTAAACCAAACCAAATCATATATATTCAATATATAAATGTAAAAGCAAGATTTGTCATTAAATAACTGTCAATGGTTGATATGTTATAAAACCCAACCAAACCAAGTCATATATATTTAATATATATGTATAAAGAGGATTTGGCATTAAATAACCTACAAGGTTTGATATGCCATAAAAACCCAACTAAACCAAATAATATATATCTAATAGATATGTATAAAGAAGGTTTAGCATTAAATAACCTTCAATGGTTGATATGCCCCCAAAACCAACCAAACCAAACCAAAAATCATATATATTTAATATATATGTAAAAGCATGATTTGTCATTAATAACCTACAATGGTTGATATGCCCTAAAACCCAACTAAACCAAATCGTATATATAATATATATGTATAAAAAGGAGTTGGCATCAAATAACCTACAATGGTTGATATTCCATAAAACACAACCAAACCAAATCGTATATATATAATAAATATGTATAAAAAGGACTTGGTATTAAATAGCCAACAAGGGTTGATATGCCAACCCAACTCTTTTTGACTCGCAGAATTTTAGTTTTGTTTTTGAGGTGCTTTTCTTTCAGCTCACTTCATTTATTTCCTGCTGTACTCACCGTGATTTTCTATCCAAATTTTTCATTTTATTGATTTCATCTTTTTTTTTTTTTCACACGGAACTATTGAATACGGATAATTTTTAAACATAGTTATTTGACCCTTAAATGGGACCCGAACAAGTAATATCGCTCTGGGCAATAAACAAGTATTTGTTTTTATTTTATTTTATGATTTTACTTTTTAAAAATTTATCATTAGAAAATATTTTCAAAAATTTAGTTCTGGATAATCTTTGATAGAAGAATCAATGAAATGCTTTTAAAAAATTTTCAAGATAAAAGTACCTTACGCTTTTTAAATTCTTGAATAATAATTTCTTCTATGTTAGAGAAAATTACACCGGGATTTTATGTCACAAAAAAAATGTTTCAGAGGGCGGACCCCACCTACACTGGTGCTAAGCTGTTTATTTTTTACTCTATTCAGCACGAATGCTCTGTGTGTGTGTGTGTGTGTGTAGCATGCGATACAAGTATATATGGACTAGGCTAAAAATAAACCTATCTCCGTCGCACAGATATCGGACAACTCCACCTCTTCCTCTTTTGTTGCAACGAGGGAGGTATTACTACAGGGTTGGAATCTCCTGGACCAAACTCGCATCCAGTGTCCTCACAGGGTTGGTAAATATTTTTGCTGGTCGACCAACACGTTTCCATTTACCAACCCTCAAGGTCAATTTTTAAACGGACTTTAACAGGTTTGGATTCAGTTTCCTTTTCCTAGATTAGTTGCCATACCAAGATTAAAGTGCCTAGTCTGCTTTACTCTTTATCCATAGTTGGAGGGAGAATAGCAGGATGCATACCTTTCCTAACGGTATTAGCACTATATGAAATACAAACAGCCTCGTTCAGGATTTGAACACGTGTTGCCGTGTCCATTTGCTATGACGATAACCATTACACTACGAACACCCTCAACTGTGCCCAGCATATATTGTTCGTCTTGGATGATTTGTGTGATAAGAAGCAAGTGGCCGTCTAACTGCTGTTTTTAACTGTCTGCTTTTAGGATTCGTTCAAAACAGCATGCAGCATTCCTACGTAGTTCCAATGTAGCTTTTTCTCCCGGCGTTTCGCTAGTCCAAGTGGTGCAGCCATACAGTAGTACTGACATAGCTCCAGCTTGAAAGAATTCCTGTTTTGTTTTATTAGAAGTTAGACTTCCATAGAATCGATAACCTGTCAAGAGTAGATTTTACGCAAATAATTTATAAGTAATTGGTATGCTAAATATCTAATGAATAAAACCAATTTGGGAAGAGTGACTTCATCCAGTGACACTCACATGTTTAGATTTAAATTTACTCGTGAAGACTAAATATTTTCGTAATGGCACGGATCCCAACTTAGTTGTTTACTTTCCTCGTTCAGTATCCAAACCAAACAAATGTCATAAACATCGGATTGAACTCTTAATTTCCTTTAATTACTTCGTGTTCGTTTCCATATCCGCTAATTCTCGCCATTAACACGAAACACTCGACTATTTTGGGGATTAGACGAGACTTCGCTCCAGCTTCATGCCGAAACATAGGGTGTGGGTCGTAGAAGAGTGGGTTGAGTTGAACAGTACGAAATCGGTTGTAATTGAAGTGATTTGAGGACGAGAGAGGTATTGTGAATTCAATTTATGGGTACTCTCTGTTTACAACACTGGCAGTATACTCGTATATTTCTGAAACCGTTCCAGAGTGCTGGATCGGTGAGTTTCATTATATGAAAAGAATATTCTGACTGAAATTTTTACCAAATACTTATTTTACAGAGCAGTCCGTACACTGCAAAAAATCAATCAAAGTAGTCATATATAAGCTTAGTTTGAAACTAAGTATCATATTTACCAACCCCTCCGCTCGGCCAATTTTTAAGCGGAGTTTAACAGGTTTGAATTCAGAGTTTTCCTTCTCCTAGACTAGTTGCCTAATCAGGGCTGAAGAACCTAGTCTGTCCAACTATTTACCCATAGCTAGAGGGAGAATTATTGGATTCATACCTTTCCCAAGGGTATTGGTGCAATGTGAGATGCAATCAGTCTCGTTCAAGATTTGAACTCGTGTCGCCGTGTCCACTTCGTACGACGATGACCATTACACCACGGGCACCTCTAGGCAAGAATTATTGACACTCTGTGAGAGTCGAACTCATAGCAATGGTCCTAAACAACCAAAGCAGATCTCTGGGGTCTGGCAATAAACCCAGTCCTTACCTCTTTTACCTGTCGACAGGCTAAGAATATTTCCTGCAGAGCGGTGAGGACCCTTCAGAAAAGGGTATGCTGGGTATGTGACACTAAACAGCATCTGGTAGTGAGGCTACTATTTTGGAGTTCTTGGAGGAGACCTTCGTTGTCATTGCCCTCAGATTTACTCTGATCCACAGTACTTGTTTAGTACCCATCTGTAGCTCTATTTGAAAATTTACTCCTAGAAATGGATACTTGAAACCATATAACTGTGTGCAAATTATTTGTATTAAATAGGGATACTTGAAACCATATAACTGTGTGCAAATTATTTGTATTAGATAGGGATACTTGAAACCATATAACTGAGTGCAAATTATTTGTATTAGGTAGGAATACTTGAAACCATATAACTGTGAACAAATTATTTGTATTAACACCGAACCCCACACGACCCTAATTCCGTTCCCCCAGGGCTCCTGACTCAAAATAATAGCTGAAAATGTTGTAAATCGAAAAATAACTGGTCACAACATTCTATGGATAATTTAAGATATATTAAAAGATAACCATAAAATTGTATGTAGAATAGAAAATTGCAACTCTTTATTGGCAATAGCGATGTAGAACTTGAGAATCCTCGGCCGAATTTCAGTCCACTCGTCTTTATGCACTTCTTATTAGCGGCAAAAAGTGTAAAATAATTAGGTTAGTAATTAATTATATTAATTATTTTATTGATATTTAATTATATTTTATTATTTAGTTTGGTGTGGTCGTTAACTGTTCGGAGATCTTTAAGTTCATTTGTACTCAGTACCGAGGTTGGGAAATAAGCGTGTGCACGTGTGACGATATGACAAAAAAAAAAAAAAAAAAAAAAAAAAAAAAACACCTGTCATCTCGGGACAGAAGGGCCAAATGTAAATAAAATGGATTCATGTCGTATCATAAATTTGATGGGGATTAACTAAAAACTAAATGAAAGTTAGGGACATATGTAATGATATGAAGCAATGATTTAGTGAGATGACGTCACACCAATGATATACTTAATTTTTAGAATATATGAAAATTAGAAAATTTGAAAGTTAGGTAGTTGAGACGGCGGTTGAGTTACAGATAGGATGGAGATCACCTGTACCCTTCTCTCTCTCTCGTGTTGCATCAGACTGCAAGAATGGAGACAGAAATAAGACTTTTTCGTATCTGATCAACAGTCACTTATTGTTTTGTTTTTTTAAATATCTAATATTCAATAATGGTCCATCGTATAACACAAGTACCGGCTGCGTGAGTTCAAAGGGTTTAAAATAGTTACTTGAAGCAATAATTCCTTACAAAAGTTTATTAGTTACTTGAAACCAAATAATTATTTGAAATACTTGGAACCACATAATGGTGGGCATTATTAATCAGATATACTAGAAACTATAAGCAGACAAATCATTATCATTTTTAAAAAGGAATAGTTACATGGAACTATTTAATTGCTTGGGAAAAAATTCAGCATTATATAACCCAGCAAGAGTTGATATGCCGTAAAACGAAGCAAACTCCTTCTTTTTAGAGGAACGGCTCATTGGGACTGGACATTTTTAATTTGCATTTTGATTGAGAAGCTATATAAAAACAAATCCAGATGAAACGTGTATATATATATATATATATATATATATATATATATCTCCGAATATAACATTGGGCCATCTACGCTGTATGAGATGCGTGTGTAGTGGGTAAAGTGTTCACCAATGGCTCGGGTGACTGTGGTTCAATCCCGGCTCGAGTCTTATCAAAAACTCAAAAAATGGTACTTGATGCCGCTTTGCTTAACACTCAGCATTATAAGGTATGGATTAAGTGTTAGTGAAGCAATCCAGGGAAAGGAGAAGCGCCCCCTACACACACCTCGGTGTAGTAGCTAATGAAAAGGGAGTCTTCGAGACACCCTCGACTACTATAGCCAACTTTACTTACGTCTTAGGTTGGTTGGTTTTTTTATGGCATATCAACCTTTGTAGGTTATTTAACGCTAAATACATCTTTATGCAAATAGTCAGTTCTGTTTCAAACAATTCAGTTTAGCATGAGTCCACAGTTTAATTGCTAAAAGAATTCTATTTCAAGCAATTCAGTTTATTCAAACAGTTCTAATTCAGCCAATTAAATTTAGTACAAGTATAGATTTTGTTTACCCACAGTTAAATGTCAAAACAGTTCTTTATTTAAACAATTCACTTTAACGTAAGTAGAGTTTCAATGTCAAAAACAGTTCCATTTCAAACAATTCAGTTTAGCATAAGTACGCAGTAAGTAGACAGTTTGTCAAAAAATATTCTATTTCAAGCTATTCAGTTTAGTCAAACAGAACAAATTCAAACAATTCAGATTAGCATAAGTATGCAGTTTAGTTCTAATTAAGCCATAGATAGGGCCCAATCAGGTGCTACTATGGCAATGTAGGGGCGCTTCGCATTCCCCAAATCCCCAGCATCTCTGGAACCTCACTATCAGATTGTTTAGTGTCATATCCAGAACACTCATGGTGGGGTCTTTCCCCTCTGCAGAGAAGCAGTTGGTGTAGTCTACAGTCCTAGCCGACTGGGCAACTTTACTTACGTGTGTGTGTATGTGTGTACACGCAGCAATATACTCGATGGGTAACAAAATCACTTTTTCTGTTGTTTTGTTTTTTTGCCTGATTGACTTTCACCTACCGATCTCAAGTATATTCGTTATCGCTGATCCTGACTTAAGCCGCCTTGAAAACACGATTCTTCCGGAGAAAAATGATCCGCTCAAGCACTACTTAAAGTGTTGATACGCATACCGGTGCTAGTTTGCAAGTCATCGACTGCTGGTACGTGGGTGATTTTCACGTTATCATAATACACATAACTTGTAATGTAAAAGTGAAAATGCACAAAATGTTTTTGTATTGTTTAATATTATTCTTTTCGCGTGCTGTTATGCAAATACAACAGATAGAAACTTGTAACTTGATCATGCATCAAATAATGAGAATATGGCACAAATATGATTCTGGAATGTGGCTCATCGGGAAAATATTCTGCTGGTACTTCACATCAGATAGTTCGAGAAGTACTAATTTCAACAATCTATGGGACGGTTTCACTCGACTATTCTTGCTTCTCCCACAACTTTTTTTAAATTTCCAGCTTTCTCTCTGCGAACAAAACATTTTATAGACATACTGTTTTATTTTTGAAATATTCATATTTTTCGGGAAAAATCAGTAGCAAAACAGCCTGATGTACATATGTTTAATGGAACTACTACTGTATTATTCATTATTTAAATATCATACTGTTTCTAACGTTTTGTAAAGGATACAGATTATTCTTTTCAATTTGCACGTCTGAGTACAATTATAAAAATTTATTTCTAAGAAAAAAAATCAAACCGACCACGTGCGAACTTGATTTGGCCAGAGTGGAAAAGGGAGAAGGAATCTCAGATAATATGGCACCAAAAAGCTACCTCCTCCTTTTTGTTGAGGACTACTACTGAACCCTCAGTACGAATTTGGGGACCGAACCGAAGGCAGGAAAAAATAGCAAGCAGATGGGTTTCGGCCCTCGCTTCTTGAATGGAGCTTCCCTAGAAATAAAACCAAAATCAAACGAAAGTACGAATTTGGGGACCAAACTGAGGCACGAAAAACTTAAGCCAGCAGAAAAGTTTCGTCACTCGCTTTTTGAATGGAGCTTCCCAAGAAATGAAAGTAAAATTAAACGAAAGTCGACTATTCAAATTCTACCATGTTGAACAACTGAAAGAAAATTCAACCGAAAATTCTGCAGAAAAGAGCTTTAAAGAAGACTCGCAATTTAATGAACTCTGAAACATTTCTACAAAACAAAAAAGAAAAATACTCAAATTCAAAGAACTTTGTTTCATGGTCACTCTCTCAGATAAGTTCCAGCAAATTGTACTAAAAATTTGCAACGCTTTATCTTTCCTATTCCTTTCTTTTTCGTTTCTTTTATATAAAATTCCTTTTTAAAAACTTTATTGTCTGTGTTATCTTTTCGAATCAGTATCCGAACAAGAAAACTGCGGAACTTACTGTTTAAACTTCCGTTTAATTGCACATTAAAAACATTACCCAGTTAAATACTTAATTTAGCTCTAGTGTCACTCACTTCATATCAAATTTTATTCCCCTAAAATTCTTTTATATTGCAAATTTGATCCTTAAATTTTCTTTACAGTTGACACGCACGTATATAGGTGGGCAAGGGTTTAATATGCTTCCTATTCATTCGTTATTTGGTCATTTTTGATAATATGGCACTTCTAAATTCATATAGGTACTGTAATCACAGGGTTCTCTCTCCCTCCAACTCATATATACAATTAAAGTGGACTGACTGTGATTTAGGAAGGTTTCTTCCTAAATTCTATCATCCATTTCATATAGATATAGAGAGTTTATTTCCAATGCTTCAGAGTACAGTTACGAACATATCCAACTGAGTATATTAAAAGAACAGGAATTCGTAGGGTTAAAACATTCTAGCTTTAGCATATTAATTGATTAGAGGCCACTTTAGAATGAGACTTTATCTTCCTCCTGATAACTTTGAACTTCAGGTATTGCCTGGTGGCCCGACCGTTCAGCCCGTTCCTAATTATGCGTGTGTGTGAGAAAGAGACATGC